>CM059194.1:7022012-7354877 GCA_030323885.1 Branchipolynoe longqiensis | reverse complement strand
CCTGAATTAGTAGGTAAAGATTGCTGGACCCGGATGTGCTTACCTCTCCCTCACCCACGTCTAGCCGAGGCTTATACCTCGGGAAAACAATAGTTATCCATCATCTATACCAAGGTAAGATTCGTCTAACTAATCTATATATGGTTGAAATTGATTACTCCGAATCCCATTCGTATATGACTTTAGATATTGCTAGGGCATAAAACCCAAAAGAAAGGATTAGGTATGGGCGATAATATAGTCACAAGGACAGTGCTAATTTTATGGGGGGGGAAATCCACGTTTTCACGGAAATTCACCAATGGTCTCGACCTGATTTCCGCATTTTTTGTCGAAGACCACTTTCATCCCTGTATATAAGAGATTGACTTGCGTTCAGTAACTGCGGGGACTTTACTGTATTAATTGTCCTTACACGTTCAAATAGACACTGACATCATCATCATTGTCACATTACATCACATAGCTGAGGCGACAACAGCTTTTCGCCATGAATATAGCCATTGCTGCCATCATTGTGTTAAACAACTACAAATCAATCAGTGCGCCGCACTACAGGATCAACTTGACAATTTCTTTTCTAATATCTTTTACATTCATTAGCAATTACAAATATCATTTTTGGCTGCCCATCCTTCAGGAGCCCATATCAGACTTTAAATCCCTATCTAGGGCGTAAAACCCGACCAACCAAACTGGCTCTACTGTGGAAATTTGTTGACATATCTACATAATCTCTGTATTAAATAATAGTGCAATATTTAGTAGTGAAAGTATTGTGATTACATCAACTGCTGGCAATTAGTTGGAGCAAGCAACCTTCACACCATGCATAAACTTGCGCAGAAAAGATTTCATGGAGTAGGTACCAGTTCTTGAGAGATAAATGATCTCTGCAATTTTTACAACATAACACCCTGTACAGGCATACCTCCAGTGATATGAGCTTAGATGTTGCCAGGACGTAAAACTCCACCAACCAACCTCAAGTGGAATTATACATTATTTCTACTATAATTACACAAAGGACACACCTCTACGGGTTGCACTTTGATTACATGTGTTCCGAGTTATTGGAAGGAACTATATTGTGACGTCATTCCGTAATGTGTGTATTAAAAATACTGCTATCGATTTCTTGGAACAAAATATATACATAACTCAGCAATTTTATATCAGACCCGTAATCATTTCCCTAACACCAAGCACTCAAATATATCCGATAACATTAGTGAGATGGCAACATACATGTAGCCATTTTCCAAGTACTCGTGTATATTAGATAACATTAGCGAGATGGCAACATACATGTAGCCATTTTCCAAACACCAAGTACTCGTGTATATTAGATAACATTAGCGAGATGGCAACATATCTGCAGCCATTTCCCAAACACCAAGTACTTGTGTATATTAGATAACATTAGCGAGATGGCAACATATCTGCAGCCATTTCCCAAACACCAAGTACTTGTGTATATCAGATAACATTTGCGAGATGGCAACATACAGCCATTTCCCAAACATCAAGTACTTGTGTATATCAGATAACATTAGCGAGGTGGCCACATATGTGTAGCCAATTCCCACACTGATGGTTATCACACATTCATGAGGTTGCAATGTTTCCTAAACACCAAGTACACGGACCTATAAGACAACATTTTTAAAACACTCACAGATAAGGTTTCAACTGTAGATGCCGGTTATCGTTATTTATTGCTGAGATGACTGTTCCCATGCCTTTTAAAGGAGACACCTAAAGATTCATTTTCATTTAATTTAAAATAAATAATGACCACTACAGTACGAGCCATATATCCGTTAAAATATATCGGTTTTATTACAAAATATATACAAATCACTAGATATACGCGCGCACACGCACGCACGCACACACACACACACATGAATTGTAAACAATTGCTAGAATATTTTTTTCAACGATAGCAAAATTATTGGATCCATCACTGAAGTTGCATAGTCCGATAAAAGCATCAAATTTCGAAAGCAAAACATGTATCGAGATTTGAACCTATATATCTAATTTAGATACTGGTGCACCTTTTATGAATTTGTTGGTATATAGAAGCCAATTTACTAGAACCTGTTGCTGCTGATGCTGATGCCTGTGGTGTGGAAACCTGCGATTACTTTTGGCATGCACATCGAAATGCTGGCTACCATAGGCTTCAGCAGATTCTATCAAATTGATTTCTAATCAGAAACCTGTTTAATATAATAAGTTCACCCGTATCTTAGTTTGGTATCTAGGATCAAATTTAGATCTGTATTTTTGTTTAGAAAATGTGCTTTTATCGGAGTAATGCAGCTGTAAGTGGTGGTCACTGCGTCACTCGAGTGAAAATAAGATGGGATGGTCACCCGCTTCCTAACTTAAAACCCCGGGTTTGAACCCTGGCCGAGTTAAACCAATGGCATAAAAATGGATATTTGCCGCTACCTAGCCTGGCGCTCCGCATTAATATGATAGAGCAAGAAGAAATGAAATGAGGAAGACCAATTGTCAGCAATTGAAATTTGTCCATCTTAATTAACTAATGTACTAAAAAAAACACTAAAAAAATGGAGAAATATAATGAGACCTCGCTCAGCATGTTAACAGAGGACACAAAACACTTTCCAGTTACCGGAAAACCTCCACCACAAGTGATGCTGACTATGGTGACAGTTGGGACTGTCAGAGATGGCCCATGTTCTTTAAATTTGATTCTTTGTGGTTTATATTAAACTCCATGCATCTTTTCAGATTTGTTCACCATGGTGTAAATGTAATGTCATATATATTGCGGTTTTATGGTAGTGCCGTAGAATGGCCCATTTTGAGGGTACTCTTATTGTTTTCTTAATATTATTCTTAGCATGATTATTTTTTATTATTATTCCTTACATTATCGTTTTTAATATTACATTCAGTATTATTATACGAAACTATGGCTTTTATGGTAGCACATTACTATTAATAGCTCCTTATAATGTTACTGTTTTATTAATATTATTCTTAACATGAGAATTTTAAATATTATTTACATTATGATTCTTAATATTAATTTCAGTATTATATTTAGCTATGTAAGAACTCTTTTATGGTGCTGCCTTAGAATGGCTCCTCATAAGGGTATTCTATTATTTTATTAATATTATTCTTAAAGTTGCATAGCCCGATGGTTTTGAGTTTCTGATATTTTCTGAGATAAATATATTAGGTTGTTCGCTATAATCTACCTTACTTTAATTTTAAGTAACGTTTAGTTTAAATGGGTAACTTTTGAGATATTTTAAATGTAAGCATGCAAAATTAATTTGGCAAGGACACCATTGGCTTCTACAGTAAGAATTTCTATTAAATTGACTCGATCTTCCCTTAGATATGGTGACAAATGTTTAATAAATACACCAGTATCTAAGTTAGATATGTAGAATCAAATCTAGATAATTCTTTTGGTTTTGAAAATTTGATGTTTTCATCGGACTATGCACCTTAACATGATTGCTTAAGATATTATTTACATTATGATCCTTAATATTACTTCCAGTATTATTATACTAAACTAGGACTGTGTTTTATGGTAGCGCCTTAAAATAGCTTCTTATAATGTTACTGTTCTATTATTCTTAACATGAGAATTTTCAATATTATTTACATTATAATTCTTAATATTAATTTCAGTATTATCCTAATCTAGGGCTGTGTTTTATGGTAGTGACTACTTTTAAGGGTAGCCCCCTACTCTGTTTTATTAATATTATTCGTAATATTTCAATATTATTGACATTATAATTCTTAATATTAATTTCACTATTATTATATTTAGCTAGGGTTGTGTTTTATGGTAGTGCATTGAACTGCCTATTTTAAATTAATATTATCCTTAACATAGTTGTTTTAAATAATAATCTTTACATTATAATTCTTAATATTACTTTCAGTAACATACTAAACTAGACGTGTTTTATAGCAGAAGGCGGCGTATAACATGAGGCTTTACGGCACTAAGAGACAAGACCAACCTCTGAATGCTGTGTCATCTTCAACACTCCAGTATCAACTAGTTTACATCAAACATTCCCAGTATAATATTTGTGACTGGAATGGAACCGTTGTCTACCGAATAACAAGCTGTCCAAATCTCAGTCTAGAGACCCCTTCATAGCTCAGTGAGGAGTCAAATATTTACGTATAGTCACCCCCCCACCCCCTTTAAAAAAAGGGGAACAAACACCCATGTTATCGTCTATTGAGGTCTGGGACATTCTGAAAGGACATTTGACCAAGACAAGAAAAGCCCACAGAAGTTAAAGTGCAAATTAAAGCTGCATAGTCCGATGAAAGCATCACATTTTCAAAAACCAAAAGACTCGCCTAGATTTGATCCCAGATATCAAACTTAGATACTGGTGCACTTATTAAGCACTTGTTGCCACATAGAAGGGAATAGGAAGTCAATTTACTAGAACCTGTTGCCGTTGAAGACTGGTGGCAGAATTTTGATGTGCATACCAAAATTAATTTTGCATGCTCTTACTTCAAATAGCTCCAAAGTTTGCCATTTAAAATAAGTTAATTCAATGAAGATTATGGTGGAAGAATTTTTACGTGTGTGCCAAAATTAATTTTGCATGCTCTTACTTCAAGTAAAAGTTAATTCAGGAAAATGACAGAAACTAGAAAACATCGGATTATGCTACTTTTAGGCTATATATATTTCAATCCGGTGCCATTTTGATCCAGTAAAAGCTGACATTTAAATGTATAACCAAGCGGACATCACAATACAATAATACCCTGCATAGTACCGATTCGTTACAGTGCATCTCAGACTATTACTTGCACAGACAAAGAGAGGTTTATGTTAATATTAAAATAAATAATCACTTTGTCATTGTGGCCAGCACTTGCCGCTGTTTCTATCACTTCAAGTCCCACAAAACCCGCTGCAGGAAATCTATCTTTACAGATAAAGTTAGTGATGTGTAAAACAGCCGCCCGAGTTATGTTGCGGAGGCCCTACGTGTTAAGACGTTTGAATGAAGGATTGACAGATACTGCAGGGATCACGATATCGTATATATAATTATGAAGCGGCTCCAACTTTATGTCCCATAGGCCAAAACAACGATATCTCTCCAGATTCATCAGACAATGATCTGGATACACTAGTCGGATGTCATTAGATACAAGGTGATTAATCGATTACGGCCTAAGTTACCCTTTAGCTATGGGATACGTCCACGTGTGTAGACAGGACATATTTTATGCATAAAACATTGATAACTGAATCAAGTATTTTGTTCTCTTTCCAATAATGTATAAATACGACCAGATGCGACATTCTTTGAGTGAAAATATAAGATCATGCAAACCTGAGTGCTAACAAAGCTATTAGTATCACTGTCCAAAGAGGTGATATCTTACCAGGCTAATTTGATATCAGTTTTATTCGACTAGGCAGGTCACAATGGAGGGCTATACACATTATGAAATTACTATGTGATTCTACAAACACACACATACACACTTTATGTACACAAAATATATTTGTTAAAGAATTCACTCGCCCAACTAAGCAAATATTAGACGAGTGTTTTCTTAGTCCTGCTTTTAGTTGTAAGTTTATTGTTGAGCACCTGCAGAAACTCCTAAAGCTAGATGTCGTCACTCCCACCCACCTCCTTCCACAAATAGTTCCACATTTCCCCACCAGGTGCGATCACATAGGGACTGCACATCTGCTGTAACTGTAAGAGTGTTCTCCAGTAAATAGAAATGTATATTTCAATATGCTAGTATTGTTCTCTGTGGCGGAGTGGTTAGAGTGTCTGACTTTTTTCTAGGTCAGACTCCTAATCTGAGGGTCAGCGGTTCGATTCCCCGTGCCCCCAGCTCTGCCAATTTGGATTTCCACCGCTGTGTATAACTTACAGCGTCATCAAAGGCCGGTTGCTCTCATACCATGTCTATGTGGTGTGGGAGGTTAAAAATCCCTTGGGTCGGTAAAAGTGTAGGCTCGGGCTTTCTATCGACCAGCAGTGGAATGAGGAAGACCAGTCGTCTATGACTGAAATTTCCCCTGCTTAAACAACTAATGGACCAAAAAAAAAAAAAAAAAATGTATTACTACAAATGCACCCGAGGCAGACTCGGTAGTTCACGGAGGCTCCGCTAGTGGGAACTGGCGCTGCTCTCTGCGGTTTCCCGCTGCTCTCTGCGGTTTCCCACCACCGAAGTAGACTAGGGCGCGCCACCCACTAGCTCCCATTGCCCACTTATTTCCTCACCACTTTCCAGATCCCGCTGATAAGACCACTCCAGTTAACGAAAGCGACTCACCAGATGTTGCCTACAAATCACTCGCTGGTTAACGCAAGCGACTCCAATTGCATTTCTCATCGCTGAAGCCGGCGAGCAACCGGCTACGTGCTCCCACCTTTCCAGTTCCACGGGATGTAGATTTCTCCGTCAGACATGACAGAGTAGAAGTGGGCCACCTTCAGCCTGCATCCCTCTAGTGAGACGCCGATGTCACTGTGGTTGCTTAGCAACCGGGCGCAGCATTGGTCCGTCTGCTGCCACGTCACGTTCTGGTCACGTGACAGTGAGAGCAGCTGCAGCTCCTCCGTGGCACGAGTCAGCAGCGCCACCTGCTCCTCCCACGAGCTGCAAGAAGCCGGCAGGTCAGAGGTCAGAAATGGACCTACAGATGCATAATCTGATGATGGCAACAAAATGTTGTCAAACCAAAGCACTTGCCTAGATCTGTTGCTCTTTATCCAGTTTAGATACTGGTGCATTTATTAAAGCTGAATTGTCCTATAAAAGCATCACATTTTGGAAACCAAAACAATTATCTAGATTTGGAACTACATATCAATTCAATTCAATTCTTTTATTTTAACTCTCTGCAAGGTATGTTTACAATAAACTGAGGTGATACAATAAATGCATACAAATTCCTTACAGACAGGAAGGATCCCAGAAAAGCGATGCTTATCTAGATGATCTCCATGATGTGAATGAACAAGTGATGACAATAACAAATGATTAAAGTATTCATTGCTACATAGAAGGGCATGCTATATCAATTTAATAGACCCTGTTATTGTTTAATGCCCATAGGATCACAGTTTGGATAACCACGCACAAATTAGTATCATTGGTCGCAATGCTCGCTAACGGGAGGCGCATTTTAACCATGCACAGCGAGGCCCTGTGCCTCACCAAGCAAGCCCGTGAGCGCCAGACCCCGGCCGCCTCGGCAGATTTTTGATCCGCCGGCCTCCCCCGGCCGGCCATAACCGGCGCCTCACCTATACCTCTGCCGACAACCCCGTGACCTCCACCGACAACCCCGTAACGACCACCGACCGAAAGGCCAGCCAGAGCACAGCCGGGGACCATCACCTCACGCCGCAGGCCCCAGATGCCGCCTACACTGACCACGAACCCTCCCGAGACACCACAGCCGCCGACCTCCACGCCGACCATCACGACCTCTAGGACACCGCCTTCCTCAACCCCCCCGAGCCGACCCCGACGCCCACCCCCCCCAGCCCTGAGGACTTCGCTGCCCCCCTCTCCGACCCTCGCCGCACCTCCTCACCGCAGCTCTCCAGGGAGCGGGCCCCCCCAACTTTTTGGCCGCCCGCATCCCTGTCGACGTAGACCCCGGACTCACCACACCCAGAGCCCCTGGCCGACCTCATGGCGCAGGGCACCTGGACCTCAGAGGCGGCCCACGCCTCCTGCCCCGCCTCGCACCCTCGGGCGCGCCTCGAGCCCTCTCCTTTCTTTTTTGGTGGAGGGCTCCTCGGCACCCCTCCCCTGAACTCTAAGCTCCCACGAGCTCCTCCTACCCTAGCATAAGTTATACTGTTAGCTCCTTCTGAGCTCCTCTTTTTACTCTCCACTGTATTGTTGTTTTACCTTGCTCCTTCTGAGCTGCCTCTATGTACTCTTCCCTGTATACCTGTATGTTCTGAGGCGTCCCAATAAACGCCTCTCTTTTCTCCACCTCCGCCTTGCCTTCTTCCTTTTCGCGCATCGGTCGCAATGCTCGCATTGCGTTTGATGCGAGGGAAGGAAGAGACCCTCCCCCCGCCTCGCCTGCCGTCGCGCAGCTTTCCCACTTGCCCTGTCATCCGCCCCTCAGCTTTCTCTCACCCCTGTCGCCCTGCACACCTGCCACCCTGCCCCGCCGTCTTGCCTTCTTCCTTTTCGCGCATCAAAATTGCATAGTCCGATAAAAGCATCAAATTTTGGAAAGCAAAACAATATCTAGATTTGAACCTACGTATTTGTTACTATATAGAAGGGCATACTTTCAATTTAAAAGAACCTGTTACTACTGAATACCCATGGAATCAGAATGTTGACAAGCACGCCAATATTAGTTTGGTATGTTTACCTCAAATATCTCCTAATTTATTCATTTCAAAGCAAAATTACTTCACACTAAATTATGGTAGGTTATAACGATCAACCTAATATATTAATCTCAGAAAATGACAGACTGAAAGCCATGGGATTATGCAACTTTAAATACATATTGCTGCATAGAAGGAATAGTAATTTAATTTAATAGAACCTATCATTGTGTAGTCTTAGTACCCTATAATGTCTGGCATTATTTTGCATGCTTACACTGACATTCAAATATCTCTAAAGTTAAACATTTATAGTAAGTTATTTCAAACTAAAGAAAAGTAGTCTATAATGATAAACCTAATATATTTATCCAAAATAAATATAGCAGAAACTCAAAACCACCAGGTTATGTAACTTTAGTATGTTGTGTGGTGTCGCCTCCCTGAGTTGGTGGCTAAGCGGATGTAGATGCGCACCGGTAGTACTGCATGGGTTCAGTGCGAAGACGGGCTGCATTCGCGTTCAGGTAGTCGATGACCATGAAGCCGGGGCAGGCGGAGGGTACCAGGATGTGGTCCTGTGGCGACAGGCTGAGGGATCCGGTGGCACTGAACAAGAACAAGGTGTCACAATGAGAGCAGAGACCTGTAAACAGCCTTCCACCTCACATCAACACGTTGTCTGTGGTCGAGTGGTTAGAGTGTCTGGCTTTTTTCTAGGTCAGACTTCTAATCTGAAGGTCAGTGGTTCAATTCCCCATGCCATCACCTCTGCCAATTTGGATTTCCACCACTGTGTATGACTTACAGTGTCATCAAAGGCCAGTTGCTCCCATACCCTGTCCATATGGTGTGGGAGGTTAAAAATCCCTTGGGTCGGTAAAAGTGTAGGCTCGGGCTTTCTATCGACAAACTGTCTAATGGTGAAAACAAGACTATTCAGACTTATCCATGATAGGCAGTATAAATCTTCAAGAAAAATAACAACAAAAAAAACAACAAAAATCAACAAAACTGTAACAACAAACCAACCCAAAACAGGCTTTCCCCCCCCCCCCCCACTTATTGGTAGGAAAGATCGCAGTAGTTTGAATCCCAACCGAATCAAATCAATGACTTACAAAACTGATACGTGTTACTACCTAGCCTGATGCTCGACACTACTAGGATAGGATAAGGACTAGTTAGAGCAGTATCAGGATAATGTGACTGTTTGGGATATTGGGTCATGGTGCTGGTGGCCTGGTCTCCCAGTGGGGCAGCACTAGTCTTATAAGTTATAGAGTCGCCATGAGTGCGCACTGCCACAAGTCGGTACCCATCCTGATGTGACCTTAAATGTTGCTAGGATGTAAAACAACGATAAACAAACTGGGATGAAGGCTAGGGCAGCCAACCAGAACCGAGCGCGTGAGGTGAGCTATGCCTGCTTAGAAGCAGACCTAGCCGCACACCAGGCCGCTCACACCATACACCACCCCGTCTGGTCATAGCATAAAAGTAAACCAGAAAATAAAACAAGAATAACTAAAAACAACATTAAATTAGCGAACCCAAATATGACCCAAGAATGTATATTAAATCAAAGCAATGCAAACAACAATTAATTAACCCATTGCCTCCTGGAACTGCCTCCAGGCACAGTTAGTAAGGCCGTATTCGATTAACGGTCCGGACCATTCGGATCATCCGAGTCGAATGAATTTCAAATAGAATACCCCGGGGTGAACCTAAAATTACACAGGCCGTGTGCAAAATGATGACTCCAATGCCCCAGGGCTTGGCTGGGAGTATCAGGAGCATTTGTGCTGGTGCCTCTAGTGAGAACCTATGCAGCAAACCTATGCTTTTTTTCTTTCTTTTTTAATGTAAAAGGCCATCCAGATTAAGATGGACATATAACTAAACTACGCAATCATAAAATACTTTAAATCCTATCTTATATTGGTGTACAAAACAAAACAAAATTGGATTAATTCACCATTTTTTCCGCCCCGACCGTATTCATTTATGCAACCCGAGGTTGTAGGGCATTCACATGCGCAAAAAGTGATGGGATGATCCAAAGTGATTAATCGATTACCCTTAAGCGGGTGTAGCCAGGACATATTTTATGCATAAAACATTGATAACTGAATCAAGTATTTTGTTCTCTTTCCAATAATGTATAAATACGACCAGACGCGACATTTTTTGAGTGAAAATATAAGATCGTGTAAACCCATGTCACCTATGCCTGGCAGCGGTTCCACGAGACAACATTCAACGGCAAGTCCCACTGTCTCGCTTTCACTTAGATTATCAACAAATCACCTGGAAACCTTAGATGGTCGGAAGCCCAGTGCATCGCTGCTGAACAAGAACATCGCAATTAAAATAATGGATTGCATCATCTATTAAATGCATATTATTAAAGTTGCAGTCTGATAGTTTCGAATTTCTGTAATTTTTCTGAGATAAATATATTAACTTGATTAGTATAACCTACATTACTTTAGTTTGAAGTAACTTTTATTTTAAATGTTTTGAGAAATCTGAAGTGCAAACAGGTTAAATTAATTTTTGACAAGCACGCCAAAACTCTGACACCACAGGCTTCAACAATAACAGGTTCTATTAAATTGCCTCAGTGTTCCCTTCTATGTGGCAACAAATGCTTATTAAGTGCATCAGTATCTAAGTTAGATATCTCAAATCAATTCTAGATATTTGTTTTAGTTTTGACAATTTGATGCTTCATCTGAGTATGCAGCTTTAATTATGTACATATAGACATGTAATTCACGATATCCACAACACCTGCGACGCCCAGCGGCTCCGAATGAAAGCACGGTTGTGGGCCGTTTCTGGCAGCAAAACTGCAACTGCATTTGTTTACACTACAAAATGGTAAGCGCATAGTTGTCAAAACTCTTATTTTTTATGTATCTTATGCACAAACATATGCCTGAATAAGTAAACTTTCATCGGATATTAGGCTTTTAGAAGGCTGTTCATTATTATTAATACAAAATTCTCACTTACCATGTTGGGTTCTTTCACTCCCTATGTAAATACTTTATGTTTCTGCGAGGCATCCAGAAGGACGAAATGCAACCGAAAATTTAGTTCTAACGTGCATGCGTGTGAATATCGTGTATTATCTATTATAAACAGACCTCAGTTTCCAGGATACTCCCAGCTAACACCAGCGGATTCGAAGTCTAGCAGTGCATTGAGCTCCCTTTTGATTAATTTGATTAATATGGTTCTATTCTCCATGTACTTCCTTCTACTCCCAGTGCATTCCATTCCCTTACTGTCATGTACTCGGTACTCCTCTCATATGATCTGTTTTGGGCTCGGTTTATAACTTGTTACTGGTATATTGAAAGGTGAAAGAGAAAGTAGCTCAGCTATTTATAGGTGAGTGGGTCATGTCTGCAATAAGCCCTAGCGGCAGCACACAGAACTCACCACTTGACGACGATGCTGACCTGGCTGAGGTCAAGGTCATGCAGCTGACCCCGCCGCTCGCCGCCTGCCCCGGTGAGACAGCGTCGGACGCTGGCCGTAAGACGCGTCACCTGACTCAGGTACTCCTCGGCTGTGGGTGAGATCTCGTGTAGCCGGCGAACCACGGTGACGTTGTTGAGGACACGCGACAAAGCAGCCTCTGCCTTTGGGATCTCAGCGAGCAGCCCCTGCTGGTGTTCGAAGAGCTGAAATGTCTGCAAGTATGAGATAAGCATGGTTAAAGTCACTTAAAGGCTGGCGACTCAGCAACAGGACAAACCGGTCGGTTGCCCTTATTTGGAGCAGGCTTCCAATTTCAGGAGGTCACGTGGTGCTGTCACCAGTGTTGTTTATGGCCCTCTTCTCAAGACACTTACTGAGCGGCACCACGTGATTTCTGACCACGTGGTCGTTTTTAAAAATTATAAACGCTGAGTGGACATTTGCTTTAAAGACAAACTATGATTCTACACAATTTGAGTTAAAATTGCCAAAACCAGTAGAGTTAGTAATTAACAAATGCTATGGTGGTTGACCTGTCAATCACTAGTTCAAAGAAATGATTAATGAGTGCAATAGTATTAGTTTAGCTGTATAGAATAACACTTAGGTAGCTTTTTAATTTAGAAAATAATATGCTTTTATAGGATTACACAACTTTAAATAACTTTAAATGACGTTAACATGAATTATATTTTAATCATGAATACAGTCGCATCAGGATGGACACCGACTTGTAACTGCACTCATGGCGACTATATAGTGCTTCATGTAAACAGAGACATGCAAACTGAGTCATGTAAACAGGGACACGTGAACTGGGTCATGTAAACAGATAATGCAAACTGGGTTATCTAATCAGAGACAGAAAATGAGTCATGGAAACAGACATACAAACTGGGTCATGTAACATGCAAACTGGGTCATGTAAAGAGAGACATGTGGACTGGGCTATGTAAACAAGGACATGCAAACTGGGTCATGTAAACATAGATAAAAACTGGGTTATGTAAACAGGTCATGTAAAGTTAGGCTTGCAAACTGGGTCATATAAACAGAGACATACAAGCAGACATACAGTCATGCAAACAGAGACATACAAACTGGGTCATGCACACAGAAACATGCACACTGGGTCATGTAAACAGAGACACATTATGAGCGGGAAGTGAACTAGAGGCACGTGTTCCCCCTGGGTGGAGGCACTTACTCGAAGCCATGACTCCGGCACGTCGTCACTGCGCAGCAGGATGTGGCCGTGCACGGACAGCCCCGTCTGGTCATTAGTGAACACCACCCGCAGACCTGCAGCGAACACAACCACTTAGGCATACAACCGCGGTTCAAGTCATACCAATATGTCATGTAACAATGCACACCCATGGCACCAGGAGATGATATGTGGTGTTCTCTGTGGCGGAGTGGTTAGAGTGTCTGACTTTTTTCTAGGTCAGACTCCTAATCTGAAGGTCGGTGGTTCGATTCCCTGTGCCCCCCAAACCTCTGCCAATTTGGATTTCCTCCACTGTGTATAACTTACAACGTCATCAAAGGCCAGTTGCTCTCATACCATGTCTATGTGGTGTGGGAGGTTAAAAATCCCTTGGGTCGGTAAAAGTGGAGGCTCGGGCTTTCTATCGACAAACTGTATAATGGTGAAAACAAGTCTATTCAGATAGGCAGTATAAATCTTCAAGAGAGAGCGATATCTATTCAAAAATCATTTTATAATTCAGATTCTCTTTTGAGTTTTGGAAGCTAAAGTAATGTTATGTAGTAATCTGCACTGACCTCTCAGAGAAGGAGCCACCTAGACAGGTAGGCGTGGATAGGGTGATGACATTAGGGAGCTTAGGTGGTGTAATGGTTAGCACGCTAGACTTGGGATGGCAAGAAGTGTGGATTTGAATCCTACTCTAGGCGCAATATTTCCTAATTTTCATCACCCCTATGGCACTTGTGCCATGACCAGGATCCTATCCAAGCTATGCGCTGTATAGTTGTTGAACCTACCCTCTGTATCCATGTAAGTGCATTGCCTATATGATTGTAAGAGTTAAACGAGTTATGGACGTAAACCATTTAAAAGAATTACAATTCCATGGGGATGAGTGGAGTAGCCTGCACTGACCTCTCAGACAGGAGGCGTGGTTAGGATGATTGCATCGAGTTGCTGAGGTCGTATAATGGTTAGCACGATAGCCCTAGAATGGCAAGAGGTGTGGGTTCGAATCCTACTCTAAGCGCATCCCATCCTGGTTTCTGGCTGACCTCAGACTCCACAATGATGAGTACCTTCTCAATACAGTTACATAATCCAATGATTTTGAACTGTTATTATTATTATTATTATTATTATTATCCTCTTCTTTGATGCAGGCTTGTGGTAGCCTATGCAAAGCTCGTAGCTCTCAGCTCTAGTGTTATGCAGCCTCGAAATCGTACACATTATTTTATATCTAAATATACTAGGGTGCTCATTATAAAATCTGCTAGTTGGAATTATTACACAACAATTTAAATGGATAATTTTGCAGATATTTCACATGAAAGCTTAATAATTTATACAATTTCATCAGATTATGCAACTTCAATGATGGCAATTCAAACTACACGATTTAACCCGAAGCGGGCGACATGCTGCGGATGTGTCAAAGGCGCGACTGCAAAGAGATGCAACTGACCGGTGAGGTTGAGCCCGGCCTTGTGCTGCTTGAGGAGCCTGGAGAGGCTGAGGAGGCAGGCGCGGAACTGGACCGGGCCCCAGGAGCTGTCCCACCGCACGGACGCCAGCCCCACCTCACTGCGCAGTGTCGCCACCATGCGGGTTGTCTGCTGCCGCACCGGCTCCACCAGCGACAGGTTCTTGTGTGCCTTCACCAGGTTCCGCTGCAGCCATGACCTACGGAAGAAGTGTTGGAGAATCGCTCAATCACAGGTGTGTACTGAAAGTTTCATAGTCCGAAGAAAGCATCAAATTTTCAAATTGATCTAGATTGTAAAAATCTTTTTTGGGGCATTTTGTCTTGGGAACATCTAAGGTCATGTCAGAACGGGTAACGACTTGTGAGTTTGTTGTTGTTTTACATCCTAACAACATATGAGGATGGGTATTAACTTGTGACCCTATGTACTCATGGTAACTTTGTAGTGATATCTCACTGGGAGACTAGGCCGCCAGCACCATGACCTGATTTCCCACTCAGTTACATTATCCTGACACTGAGGCAACCCGTCTTCGCCCTATCATAGTAATGCCAAGCACCTGGCTAGCTAGCGACAAGTATCAATTTTGTAAGTTACTGGCTTGAGTTTGGCCAGTTTTCGAACTCCCAACCTTCTGCATGGGAAGCCTGCACTCTTACCGATTCGGCCACGCATGGTCAGATTTTGAATATATTTATTCAATTCAAATACTGGTAGGGTTATTAAATAGTTATTCCTTCCTTTACAAGACGCACCTAGCACTTGCCCTTTTCATATAAGCCGCATCCAAGCACAGTTATAAAACCCCACTATAAGACATGTCCAAACTTTAGAATTTTCCGATAGGCCTTATTGAGCTACTTTCTCCATATAAGTCACGATTTGTGACCGAGGTTCTTAAACAAAAGTGCTACGATAATGACAAATTGTCCTCACCTAAGCGTGTCTTCAACCGTAGGTTGTTGCTTTGGGGCGAACGGGTTGCGGATTCCATAGAATGAGTAGAAGCTGGGTTCCCAGCGAATGGGTCTGTCCCGGGGCCCGGCGAGGGGGTTGCCCGGATGCGGCACCTCATTGATGTACTCGAGACTGAGGTCACATGACCGCAAGACTGTCGTCACGGCGTCCCGCACCGTGCGGGGCAGCAGTTTGATCTGAACCTTCTTCAGACCTATGCAGAGGAGCAGATTTAAATCAAGAAATCTGGATTTAGTAAATTGAGCAAACAATTTTGTTGTTGATAGTGTTGTGGGGGCTGATGAAAATGGGAAATATTGCGCCTAAAGCGGGAATCGAACCCACATCTCTTGTAGTCCTGGATAGTGTGCTAACCATTACACCACCTAGGCTCCCTGATGAAACCACCCTACCATTACCTACCTGGCTATGTGGCTCCTTGCCTGAGACGTGAGAGGTCAGTGCAGACTACTACACTAGTAAATGTAATTTTAGTCATAGAATAATACCTTTTTGTCAATGCCGTAGTACTAATTTTGTAACCATGAATAGAATAGTTTCTCATATCAAGGAGGCTTTCCGTTAAAGATATTGATAAATTTGCATACAATTGCTAGTCTTTTGTTGCAATAGTGGTAATGGTACCAAGGATAAATCCAATGACACAAGTGGGATTTCGCATGCTTGATAGGTGTGAATGGTGGGGGGCAGGCGCGCGTGCTACTGAGTATGAACATGGAGGGAGATGGTAGTATACACAATTTTCGGTAATGCATAACAAAGATTTCCTTCTGCACCTTTATTCTCGCACAATGCGTTATAAATCACATGTAAATCAAATTAATTATGACTTAATAGATTGGACACAGTAATAGATGAAATAGAAGGTTCGGTGCATAGGTGGTTAATGAGTTGAAGAGACAACAGCATCCAGCAGACAAGCTTACGCTCCATTCTTAATAATACTTGCATAACTCATTTATGTGCCATGTTTTATGAAGCAATGCCACTCCAAGCCACCAGATGGTGTCACTGTGCACTGCAGTGATTTACCACTCGGCACGCTGTTTGGCTGCAGGGAGTTGACTTATCACTCTGCGCGATGTTTGGATGCAGGGTGGTGATTTACCACTCAGGGACTGTTTAGCTGCAGGGCATTGACTTACCACTCAGTGCTGTTTGGCTGCAGGGCGTTGACTTATCACTCTGCGCGATGTTTGGATGCAGGGTGGTGAATTACCACTCAGGGACTATTTAGCTGCAGGGCGTTGACTTACCCCTCAGGGACTGTTTAGCTGCAGGGAGTTGACTTACCACTCAGGGACTGTTTAGCTGCAGGGCATTGACTTACCACTCAGCGCTGTTTGGCTGCAGGGTGTTGACTTACCACTCAGCGGACTGGTTGGCTGCAGGGCATTGACTTACCACTCAGGGACTGTTTAGCTGCAGGGTGTTGACTTACCACTCAGCGCTGTTTGGCTGCAGGGTGTTGACTTATCACTCTGCGCGCTGTTTGGCTTCAGGGTGTTGACTTATCACTCTGCGCGCTGTTTGGCTGCAGGGTGTTGACTTATCACTCTGCGCACTGTTTGGCTGCAGGGCGTTGACTTACCACTCAGCAGACTGGTTGGCTGCAGGGCGTTGACTTACCACTCAGGGACTGTTTAGCTGCAGGGCATTGACTTACCACTCAGCGCTGTTTGGCTGCAGGGTGTTGACTTATCACTCTTCGTGCTGTTTGGCTGCAGGGTGTTGACTTATCACTCTGCGCGCTGTTTGGCCGAAGGGTGTTGACTTACCACTCAGCATGCTGTTTGGCTGCAGGGAGGTGACTTATCACTCTGCACGCTGTTTGGCTGCAGGGCGTTGACTTACCACTCAGCGGACTGTTTAGCTGCAGGGCATTGACTTACCACTCAGGGACTGTTTAGCTGCAGGGCATTGACTTACCACTCAGCGCTGTTTGGCTGCAGGGTGTTGACTTATCACTCTGCGCGCTGTTTGGCTGCAGGGTGGTGACTTACCACTCAGCGGATTGGTTGGCTGCAGTGTGGTGACTTACCACTCAGGGACTGTTTAGCTGCAGAGCATTGACTTACCACTCAGGGACTGTTTAGCTGCAGGGCATTGACTTACCACTCATCGCTGTTTGGCTGCAGGGCGTTGACTTATCACTCGGCACGCTGTTTGGCTGCAGGGCATTGACTTACCACCCAGCGCTGTTTGGCTGCAGGGCATTGACTTATCACTCTGCGCGCTGTTTGACTGCAGGGCAGTGACTTACCACTTGGTGCGCTATTAGTCTGCAGGGCGTTGACTTATCACTCGGCGTCCTGTTTGGCTGCAGGGCGTTAACTTACCAGTTTGCGCGCTGCTTGGCTGCAGGGTGTTGACTTACCACTTGACGCACTGTTTGGCTGCACTTACCACTCGGTGCGCTGTTTGGCTGCAGGTTCACCCTCGTGTCCCTGACATAGAAGGTGAGGCTTGGTGACGTCACGCGACGCCGGCAGTGCAGGTTCTCCAAATACTGCTGGAGATTCTTCAGCGAGTCCTCGTTCACGGCCTGAGGAAGGTTGCATCAAAGTGCTAATCTGGTGTATAACTTGTTATGCAAATATTATTTTGAATGGGGTCTACCTATATTGTATGTCTGCTGTCCACCAATATATATATGTGTGTGTGTGTTACTATGTATTAGCAGGGTTTAACTAAATATAAGAAGGTTGTGGATGACAATATACGTCTGAAGGTTATGGATGACAATATACGTCTGAAGGTTATGATGATATAATTGTGGGCTGACATGCTCCCGAATATGGGAGGAGCATTATTTTGGTTTGCAAGCACTCACTTTGCTATTTGCTCACACTGCTGGGCTGGAGCGCCTTGGCTACCAGCTCAATGCCCCCAATACAGGGGGGGGGGGGGGGCTAACGACTCAGGGGAGGCCACATGTGATTGTGCTCCCCTAATATCCTCCTCACTCGCGCGGAATGGCCTAAGAGTCCAGCCAGACATAGCTCAACCAAACTAATTGTACCGTCTTCTCGTTATGCAATAGATAAATAATACGCATATTCTGAGTTCCACTAGTCACTCAGGAAGGACCAACTGTGACTCAGCGCGCCAGGTCGCAGCTACAGCTTACATGGCGGAAGGTGAGGGGGAAGGGGGGGGGGGGGGGAGAGGTGGTGAATACATACACACCATAATTCAGGAAGTGGTATTTTCTGTCATGTAAAATATTTTCTAGGACAATTTCATTGCAATCTACATTAGAAACAAATGCATGGCAAGAATCCAACTAAGTTTGGCCATTAGGAGGTGTATGGTTGTTGGTGCAAAGTGAGTTTAAAGCATAGCGTCCATAATCGAAGGATAGGGGTGGGAGGGGCCCCAACCCCAACTGTATAAGCAGTGACCCAACATGCTGCGTCAGTTAGTCTTTTCTGAGGCACCAGCGGAACTTGAACGCAGATATTAAAGGGGCTGGATATGGAATGAGCTGGCCACTTCTGTGCCCTCGCAAAATGCTCTCCTGCAGATTTTACCATAATTAATATGATAATAAACATGAAAAAGTAACCAGCCTTTTGCTTTGGATTCTGTGGGCATGGAACCTCTCCCTTGACAACTATATACACTTCTAGGTTAGTTGGTTGTTGGAGGTTTAAGTCCTTGCAACATCTAAGGTTATATCAGGACAGTACCGACCTGTGACAGTGCGCACTCATGGCAACTTTATAGTGCTGCCCCACTGGGAAATCAGGCTGCCAGCACCATGACCTGATATCCACTCAGTCACATTATCCTGACACTGAGTTAAACCAGTGCTTGCCCTATCCTATTAATGCCGAGTGCCAGGCTAGGAAGCGACAAGTATAAATTTGATATGTCATTGGTTTCACTCGACCGGAAACTGAACTCCCGATCTCACACATGCGAGGCATGCGCTCTACAGATATGGCCACCGCACCCGGTATACATTCGGAGGGAATCGAACTGGGAGTTACACAGTGGTTTTTCAGCAGACCTGACGTGGTTCAACAAAATGTCACCTTGGATTGCCGCCTTGACATCTTCTCATTCATATTGTGAATACCAAGCGTTAACATCCGCAATGTGATGCAGGGATCAAAGTGGTCTCCAGCAAAACCTCCAGAAATGAGGCCGAGATATTGGCACCCCCTAGCGGGTTCTGACAGAACCAACGGTGAATTTTCAAGAAAAGACAATTTCCTCGAAAGAAATGCCAGAAGTCAGGGTTCAACTGTACTTATTGTGACTGTTTTATCATAGTTATATTATAACAAAAGGATTTAGACTAACCAATTGCTGCCACATATATTGCCATTTTGTGAATGTTAATCAGTGAATATAAAAAATAGCGGAAATCTGTGAAATCACAGATCTTCCATCCCTGGTGATGACAGCCGTTCCAAAAATTGTAGTTGATACTTGGCTCAGTCTGAGAAGCAGGTCATCCGAGTTAATATTGATTGACACATTGTGATTATGTGAACTCACCCGTTCCGTTGGGAACTGCCCGAACAGATCGGGGTGCACAGCGAAATAGAAAGGGCGCAACGCTGTGGCCGTCTCTGTTGCCGTCAGCCACCGCCGGGGGGCGCCACGTGCTGCGTGGGCGGACTTCAGACACAGCCTGTCCCAGAACACAGATGTCATATTACATGGTGGACAATTAGGCCGTATTCGATTAAACAACTTGGGTCATCCGAACCACTTGTTGGCGCATGTGCAGGTCCTACAACCTCGAGTTGCATAATCGAACACGCTCGGGGTGGATGAAATGGTGGCTTAATCCAACACTACTTAAAAAAAAAAAAATAACCACTATAACTACAGCAAAATAGGACAGGACAGGGATTGGTTGGTTCGGTATCACGAGGTGACTGAGTGGGGTATTGTATTTGTAGTATGGTGCATGTGGTGCAGAAGCTCGGCGTGGCACAGAGTACCCTGGGGACATCTAGTATATGTAGCTATTTGAGTTTAAAAAAAGAAATATCTGAGTTTTAGAACAAACACTCTAAACTAAAGGATTATATCCAAGTCAAAAGTTTTAATTGACAACCCTTACATTAATTAAGATAATTACAACAATCACCAGACTCCCTGGTCACCCCCCATACATAGAACTATGCAGCTGTAGGACAGTAGGCATTACCTTTCAGGTCGCTAAAAGGAGGGTTTTCTAGCTACAATTTAACTCTTGTTTTCATGACATAGAGCACAGATGTATCTACATCCTCATTTATTAATTGCTTCAATTGGAACAGTATTAGTTTCAAAAGTTGATGCTTGAATTTCAAGTTTTACTTTTCTCCACAAAATCTTCATCAAAACACTCAAAGGTGATTAAAATATCCTATCAAACTATGCAATTGTTGTTCCTTCATTAGTTCTCTACATGTTGTGAAATCTTAAGGATGTTTGATAGATTGCTAAGAGAGTTATTTGATCCGCAGCACTTTAACTTTTGCTTACAATGACACCTAGGTAGTGGCGGATAACCAGTCTTACCAATATTACTCGCTTGGTACACATATAGAAAACATCTTTACCAAAAACATTATATTAAATTTATAAGGTTAGTGGCGATGCTGTTCGATTTTGACGCATGCGCAGAAGCGATGTGTCCTCGCAAACTGGCGTACCGCGGAAACTGCAAAACCGGAAACGACTGATATTACTCTTTTTATGAGCAAGGGTCATAGCTTTCCTTATATTCAAAGTGGCATCACTTTGTTAATATTTACCTTTTTAGAAATATATAATAATCTTTTCAAAGCTCTAGTCATGAGAATTGAGCAGTGCAACTTTCACCTAAATGAGTCCTGTATTACAAAAGATATGAGAGTTTGAAGTACAAAATCTAGATTTTGGGTCACAACTTTTGGCTGGTTTACTATAGAACAAATGGTCCATAATTAGGCATATTTTTCAAGTTAAAATCGATGTAACTTTCTTGATATTTACATCAGAAAGATTATGTGACTACCAAGTTTAAGGTCTCTTCACGCTCTTTCCATTGGTATATGTTTCATTGAGATGAAATGCTTTTAAAACAAATACTCACGTAGTTACAGTTTGTATCTAACTGCGACTCACTGTATTATATACTCTATAACTAGTATAATACTGCTACTGTTACAGTTAGTAACAGCCAAAACAGGGGGATCTCTACATTGAACATTCCGTACGGTACTAAGCACGTCTATAATTGAGATATTTACGAACATCCTTTACAACATGAAATATCAGCAATGTAACAATCATGTAAAGGGAAAATTGACAGACTGTTGACACATAATTGTCTATTACGACTTGAGCCTGACTGAAAAATGTCAATAATAACAAACACATGAGACAGTGAAGCGTGACATTGGCATGTAAACAAAGTCCCGAATGATGTCCTCACCTGACTTTGGTGAAATTCATCTTCTTGAACATCTTCAGAAGCTGGTATACTATTTACAGGAGCATGTCAATGGTTGATATAGATCCCCCAGCTTGTGTGACACATTTGTTGGCCTAAAGTAAATTACTTTCTTGGACGACGCCGAACCCCGTTCCCTCATCGAGGTTTTCTCAAGTTCAAGGTCGATACCATTTTCGCCGCCTGGCGACGGAAAATTAAATACCACATTTAGAAAGTTAGCTAACTATTAGATCAATATTTTGTCACACACAAAAATAGAATAACAAATTTGTATATTATTAGCTCATTTAACACTCATCACCATTCTTGCCCTGGTGTCAATTTCAGGAACCCGAATTTCAAAACAACATGGCGGAATTAGACATTGGGAATCATTGCTCTGTTTCTGTTTGTAAACAGTTAGGTAGGAAGACTACTTTTAATAAATAAATTTTTGGGTTATACGGATGCTAACCGGTGCTAATATAATTCTTTCTTGGGAATGGTTTGTATTCTGTCCCGTTTCAGGAAGCGCATATAATAATGCACAACAGCTCTACGTTACCAGACTGACTCACTCAGATAGGTACATCACATCATACATGAAAATGTTAAAATTGTTGCACAGTACTGAAAATCGGTAGACAAACATAGCTCACTGAATAGATTAAAGCATTTTTTAATTCGAGTAAATATGATTAGTCGTTCCAAAGTTATCTACGATTTAGTTTTCCTAGAATTCAAATTTTGTCCTATTCAGCTATTGGTTATAGCTAATATTAGTAATAAGTTGTGACCACTGGCACTGACACTCAGAATATCCCAACTTTCACTATTATCTCTGCTTTTAAATCCTTTCACACAAATTTGCTCTTAGGTTAAATTAAATATTTAAGATCTTCCTCTTCAATTGCCTATTAAGATCTTTTTAATCGACCCAATGAAAGCTTTTAAATTTATTTTGCAAAAATAAATGCTCCACATAGACATAGCATTGCGCAACATTTAGCACGAGCAGCTATAGATACAATATTCACCCCGTACTGCTGCAGTAGGGGTGCAAACCAACCTTATGTAAAAGCTGGCGAAAATGCGGGTCAAAGAATTGAGAGCCTAATTTTACAATCTAAGAAGCAACAATTATTCTTTACATATGTCTTATTGATAGCCCGCTACCTTTGAGTTGAAAAATATAATATAATATATAGTTTAATAAGATTTAAAAGTGAAATCGACAGCGTTCTGCGGCCGCCATCTTGTCTTTTTGCATTCTCTCCCATTTCACCAACTCTGTGCCTATATGCATAATATGGGTAGCCATTTGATACTGGAGCCACATACTGGAGCCTCACTTCCATACTAACGCTATTTTCGCCCGTATTTATATAAGGCTGGTCTTCACCCGTGTACTACAAGTACCGGGTGAATCTTTTATCTAGAGCAGCTAGTGTTGAGCTGCCACTGCAGCCGATCCCGCCGATTTTAACACATGTTTAAAAGTGCTCTAGTGTCTCTCCTAAATGACAGAAATACACAATATAGGTGTCAAATGAAAGATAAATAACTAACTATTTAGGATTGACAGAGTATTAGAAGAGTTTGGTAATGTTACTTATTTATTCGATGACTTTTTCAACAGTGGTTGACTTCAACAACTTGTAAAGCCATGATAGGTATCCCAGAATGCACTAGAATCTTCCCCAGATGTAAACAATGTTGTGATTGGTCAACTGTGATGACATCATGTATGTCAAAATCATTTGCATAGTATTTGTGAATGGTTTTACACTGCACCTCTGAATATAGGCATATAGAAACCAGGTCACAGAGTTCAGATGCTGCAGTGGAGACAGATATACCGCAGCGCCCCAAGCGGGATTTGATGTACCTAACTCTGACATCTCATCTGTCTCATAAGCCGTGTTTACACGGGCAATTGTGAAGCGAATTAGGCAAATCGATTTATATGAAGCGATGTAGTGGCGCGTTTACACGAAGCGAGTTTGAAAGTGTTTCGGCGCCGGGAACCAGCAGCCTTAGTTCCGCCTGTAGCCGGCGAGCACTGCTATTTGTTTAGTTTATACTCGGCGATTCGACGCCGATGCAGCTGCTACGTTAATATCGCTTTTAATTTAGGGTTAATTTAATTAAATTTCATTATTTGAGTATGTAATTCTGTTAAATATGATCACATTCAATAGATTTCGGCCTAATCGGTCCCTAACACTGCTGGGCACCAGCGATAGTTACAGCTGCGCATGTAGCTGTCGAGCACCGCTATTTTACACTATTGCCGCCCGGGAACCGACTGTATCGCTTCATATAAACCACCTCTCGAGGTGGTGTACATAAAGTGAATCATATGAAGCGAATCAGCCCTAATCCGCCTCAGAGTCACGTTTACACGGCGAATGTGAGGCGAACTAGGCAAGGCGATTTATATGAAGCGACTTAACTCGCCCGTGTAAACACGGCTTTATAGCGATATAGCGATTGGTAGACAGGAAGTGTGAACACTTATTTGTCTCTCATTTTTGCTTGAGTGCAAGTAATTAGCAACACAAGGAATAAATTAGTAGCATGTGGTGAATAAGTGGTCAAATTCCCCTGGATCATCAGCCCATGCTTTTTCTAATCTGTTCTTGAATGAATTTATTGAGCTAGCATCTATAACATTTTGTGGGAGACTATTCCATATATTTATGATCCTGTTTGAGAAACTGTGTTGCCTTCATTTTGAAACGGCTCTGGGTTTTACTAGTTTGAGAGTATGGCCCCGGCTGCCTTCTCTTTTATTCAAGGTGAAAAATTGGTTCATATCTATTTTATCAAAACCTTTCATAATTTTAAATACTTCAATTATGTCACTTCTTTTCCTTCTGTAGGAAAGGGTAGGAAGTTTCAATTTCCTGAGCCTTTGTTCATAGGGTAAGTCCTTTATAACTGCAACTAGTTTCGTTGCACGTCTCTGAACCTTTTCGATCTCCAGAATATCTTTCCGAAAAATTGGGCTCCAAATTTGTGGACAGTATTCCAAAATTGGCCTAACAAGAGACTTAAATAGAATGAGAAAATTGTTCTTGTTGAGGCGATGGAAGGTTCTTTTAATTATTCCTACTCTCTGGTTAGCATTTGAGATGATAGTCCTCATGTGTTTCTGAAAGGAGAGTTGGGAGTCGAAGGTTACACCCAAGTCCTTTTCATAGCTATCTTGTTGCAGGACAGTGTTCTGCATAATATAGGCATAATGAAGATTTTTCCCGTAATGAATAATTTTGCACTTCTTTTCATTGAAGGGCAATTGCCATTTCTCGGACCATTGTGAGAGTTTCAGAATATCCTCTTGCAAGAGATCTTTATCTCTTATGTCTTTTATTGCTCGAAAGACCTTTGTGTCATCCGCAAATATTTTTAGGTTTGATGAGACACTGCCTGGCAGGTCATTTATAAATATTATAAATAATATTGGTCCCAGCACACTTCTCTGAGGTATTCCTGAGGTGACATTCTTAAAGGAAGATTTTTTATTACCTACCCAACTACCCTTTGCTTTCTCTCAGACAGGAAGTCCTGTATCCATTCAGAAATTGATCCGGATATTCCCAGAGCTTTGACTTTGTTTAATAGTCTTCTGACACTCAGTCACTGACTCAGTCTTCCAATCATTGGACCAATGGTAGAGATTTGCAGACAATTTTCAAATACCAGATAGGCTTTCAAAACAAATGTGGGCTTAAAACACTTTAAGCCCTTTAATTTGAAATATGCATGGACTGTCAAAATTAAAACAACTATTTACATTTGATCCTATAGCTATAAGGCTATATATTCAACTAAAGCCTAGTTCACCTTATCTAGTTTGACTCACATTCGCCATGTGGACGCGGCGCTGAAGCGAATTAGGGCCAAGTCGACTCATCTAGTTTGCCTCAAGTAGACCGCGTAGCGAGGTAGTTTATATGAAGCGAACTAGCTTAAGTCGGCCTATCTTGGTTGTGTGGACGGTAGCGGTTTACTTGAGGCGGCTTAAGCACGTCACACGCATGCGTAGTCGAGTGCTGAGTTTGTTAATTTTCCAGTCGATCAAAAGCGCATATTATATAATTTGGTCTATGAAACAGCTAGCTGTGCACAGATATTTTTTTCATAATTTATTTTTAGGTTTTCACTGCCCAGCAGAAGTTTTGATCGTTCCAAAACAATACGATTCAGTCGATACATATCTAGATCAAAACCACACAATCTCGTGGTGACGTTGACTAACCGAAACTGGCGCTGGTTAGGATGGATGCGCTCATGCGCAGATATTGACTTCCACCTTAAACCGCCCCAAGTACTGCATGTGTGTACTCGACACATTTTCACACCTAGTTCGCCTTATCTAGTTCGGCCTAAAGTTGTGTGTGTGAACACAGCTTTAGATACTGCCATATGTACTCTGTTTTACTGCATCTGCATGCATTCACAACATGGCTAGGGAGGGTGCTCGTAATCCAAGATGGCAGCTGCTGACCGCTGATTGCTAAGTAATGACGTGACATCATCATCATGCTGTCGGTCGCGATGCGACAAAGACTGCTTTCATTACTTGACTGCCGCTCTCCATTTAGCTCTCTGCTGTGAGAGTTGCGTCCATGAGTCGGTCTTAATGTCTCTCAGCTTCAGGTTTCTCTTGATGGTATCCCTGAACCGAGACGGGGGCGCCCTCTCTTTCTGTAGCCAGAAGACAGTTGAGAATAGAGGATCTGCTTTGGTAGCCTGTCTGATGACATCCTCATGAGGTGTCCAGTCCACCGGAGATTCTTTTTGATCAGAAGATCTTCCATAGAGGGCAGCCCCATCCGTTCGAGTATTTCCTTATTCGTCACTTTGTCCTTCCAGGTTAGCCTCATGATTGAACGCAGATGTCGCATCATGAAGGCATGCAGCTTTTTCACCTGCTGTCTGTACACTGTCCAGGCCTCGGCTCCGTATAGTAGGGTGGATAGCACGATTGCACGGTAGATCTTACCTTTGACCCGAATGGACACATGGTGGTTGTTCCAGAGACATTTCATGAAAGCTGCCTGCAAAAGTGTTGAAGTGCTGCTGGCTTTTGCAAGTTACCAGCGGCACTCTCTCGGGGAGCAAATAGAGGTTTCACACCGGCAAGAACATGTCAAGACAGGCGCAAAACTATTTGTCCCTGCAGTGGCTGGTCGGGAGATGTTGGGAGTTCCATACATCAACAGCCCTTAATGCTGCCACAGTGACATGGTTTTCTGTTTAGGGTTTGCTCCCTTAGCCTTCGGTTCTGTCAAGGACCTGTACCACAAGGCAGTGGTTTACAACTCTGCAAGGCAGGGGCGTCAAACTCCCTGAGGTATTGCTATACCTGCAATACCTGCATACCAATATGACGTGACATCCACTCCCTCTATACAGAATCACCCGTTTGGTTACTCACTTTGAAACACCCATTATCATGCACGGAGGCCATTAACCAATTAGGCCAATCTCGTGACCTCATTAGCCTCGCTTGACCACGTAGGCCTATTGTGCAGGGCCATAGAGGGGAAGGGGAAATGAGGTGGATGTTGCCCCTCCCCCTTCCTTTTATATATGCTCTAGTATATACGTCAAATATATATACAAGGTATATATACATGCATGCATACATCAATCAATCAATCAATAGTTCCATCCTCTAGTCGAGGGTTGGATGCAATGGTTCTCCACTTGTCCCGATGTTGTGCTGTTCTGATAGACTGTGAATAATTCAAGCCTGTCCACTGTGAAATATTTGTAAACCATGATGTTCTTGGTCTCCCTCTCCCTCTGCTGCCATTCACCTTCCCTTCCAACAATGTACGGTATATTGAACTCTGACGAATGATGTGGCCAAAATAAATAAGTTTCTTTGTCTGTATAGTGGCAAACAAGCTTTTCTTATTTTAATTTTTCTGAGAACTTCTTTGTTGGTGATCTTCTTTGTCCATGATATTTTCATCATCCTTCGATAAGTCCACATCTCAAATGCTGCTAAACGTTTGTACATTTTCTTAGAGATTGTCCATGTCTCTGCCCCATACATTAGAGTAGACCACACATAACACTGAAGAATACGCTTCCTTGTTTGTATTAATATCTTACTTGATGTTAACACTCTATACATTTTGGAGAATGTTGTTCGGGCTATTGTTATCCTTCTTTTAATTTCTTCCTCACATCTCCCATCATTTGTAATCTTTTGTCCGAGATATATGAATTCGGATACTTGTTCTATGTTTGTGCCATCTATGGTTATATTGACATTTGGTTTATCTGTAGCTTTTCGTATACTTCTTTAGATATGACATTTGCTTGAGCTCCTGAATCCAGCTTGAATTTGATGACTTCGTTTTGTACCTTGAACTTGGCATACCATAGATTGTGCTCCGACTCGTCATTATCAGATAGTTCGCCTATAAAGAGTAAATCACCTTGTATATATGACGTCGTATATAACCACATGAAAGTTTGGTTTAGCCGTATCGGAAGTATAGTAGTATTTTGCCGGGCCGCCGAAAAAAGTTTGGATTAACCGATCGTTTGGCTTAACCGAGCTTGGTTGAAGGGGTTCTCACATTACGACACATCGCGCCGACATATGTGATTTTTTAATGCTATGTCGGGATACATCGTTATGCGTTAGGCGCTTCTTGGTATATGTTAATGTACGTTGACGTTCGTCAAGATATGGCATCGCGCGTCAGGGGGTCGGCAAAGTTTTGTGCATGCACAAAACTTTTGGCGTTCGACAACGTGTGGATTTTACGTCGGCCGTACATTATGTATACATTAGGCATATGTCGATGTATGTTAGACGTATGTTCGATGTATGTTAGACAAACGTTGTTCACTACATTGCATTACGTTGCACTAGGTTGACCTACGTTAAAGGCAGTGGGAACGTAGTCCGCCTACTGACAATGTATGTCTAACATATGTCTAACGCATGTCTAACGTACATTTAGAGTTTCTCCAGCGTGTCTTGATGTATGTAACATATGAGGTGTAGTTTTGGCGACCGAATAACGTATATAACGTTCACCGGCGTTCTGCGAACATACCATGAGCGTAATTAGAGCGATTGTCGCCAGGAGGCACATTTGTCATACGTTGGCCATATGGTATGTATATGTCCAACTTTGCCCCCCATGCCGAAAAGTTTGATGCTTTTCAATGTAAAAAAGTGATTTTACGCATTGGCCGCATGCTTGCAAGATGCGTCGCAATGTGACAGTGCCTTTAGCAGGGTTGTACTGTACTGAGAAAACCGGTCTTTGCACAATGCTGGCATTGCTCGTAATGCACCAAGCTAAGTAGTGAAAGTGTCAATTTTGTAAGTCATTGACATTGGTTTGATTCAGTTAGAGTTTGACTTTGACCTGATGACCTTCCACACGGAAAGCCAGCTGGTGCTCTTAATGATTCGGTCACCCTGTCCAGATTAATTGGTGATAGAGTAGGCCCTATCAGTGGTGTTTTTCTGTAGATAGCATGTGGAATTGCTATGCACTTGTCAATACAATCTGTATCGGTCTCAGCATCTTTACTTTATTTTTCTTTGCAGATTTCTTGCCGATCAAATGTGCCAGTTGTTCGGAGACATTCTGGTAATTAAGAATATGGAATTTCAATAAGATTCCATACTGTACATTCATACATGCATATATTATTATATCTGGTTAAATTGAAATGTTTGTGATAACTTTATCAATTTGGAACTACTTGTTGCTAAAAGCAACAACCCCCAAAAAAACAATTGAGACATAATGCGAGTAGTTGATCAGTTTGGGAGGGATACGCCCTATGACTCATCTTTATTAAATATCTGATCACGTGATTTATCATGTATTCCTTACACAGATATTGTTATTGAAAGATCATACTTAGATTAGAATGGGCTATTTGAGCTCGAACCCAGTACCCCATTGCGGCATTGCTATTACTAGTCGCTCTGTTGCATCACAGGAAGAGAAAGGTGGATGTACATAGGTTTTAAGGCATACCTAACAAAAAAAATTAAATTGACTGAAAGCAGTGTTTGCACCTTCGTCTGATACTCACGTATGTGTTGGATAAAGTCAGGATTATCGATAATTTTACATCATTTTTGGACGAATCCATCGGATTTTGCTTACATTTCTTGTTCAAAACCTAACTTGAATGTCATAAATTCTTTGGAATGCTAATGAAATAAATTACTTTGTTCAGAATATATATTGTTAATTGTCTGACAGCTTTGTTTTTTTCTCATATTTTAAGTACTGGAGGAAAACTAAGATTTTGGTTGCACAAAAGAAGGATTTTTATTTCTACCTTAGTACAAATACAGGAAAGTGATATTATGGTTTACACTACTTTCTAAGTCTTGTTAAGTATTTCCTAGCCGACATCCCTGAGAACAGTCATTAGATCATTAGGGCCGAACGACAGATTGAAGAATGTAAGGCAATAGTTACTAGGATAACGATGTCATTAATTTACAAATAACCTCACCATAGATTTCTGCTTTTGCCAGAGACAATATTTTACCGTGATTGTATTTCTCCTTGGTGCTTTTCATATTTGTAAAAATACGATACTGATGAGAATGCAGACACCTACATTTCATATTGTGTTAGCACAGCTATCTTTGAGTTAATATCACGTATCTTTCGTCTAACATATAGTTTAGGGATAGGAGACATACCTCAGGAAACTTAGTAGTGTTTATTTAAAAACTGTAAATGTTATGCACATTTTTCTTCTAAAACCCCATCAAAATGGTAACCAAAATCATGACATTTCTGACTGGTAATATTGAATGGGCAATTTCTAGTCATTAATAACTGATAATGGAGTCATCCTGGATGCAGCAGGCATATAAAAGAACCTAAACACCTACACTAAAAGAAAATTGCAAGGAAAATTAATTTCTTATGGATTTGTAGTGCCTTAAAAATGTGGTAACGTTCATTACCCGTCATGTCTGTTACATTACAGTGACAAACATTTAAAGGTACACACAACAGCACAAATTAATTTTTTAAATCACCTTGTTTTCTTTCAGACAATATCCATGGCAATAACAATCCATTGGAAATTATAATATAAGCATCGCTTGCTTTATCAAAATAAAGCGATGTAAAACCACAGAAGAGGAGGTAATAACTAAACTAAACAAGCTCCTACTAAAACTGGATGAGTGGTGTGAGTCCAACAAAATAACCATCAACACAAGCAAGTCAAAAACAGTTCTCTTCTCACATAAACAAATGCCAGAAAGAAAACTACACTGTAAGCTAGGAAGCCAAACACTAGAAAATGTAGACCATTACAAATACCTAGGCCTTGAGTTGGACAGCCAACTAAACTACAACCTATGTATAAACAAAATTGTCCAAAAGGTAAACCACAAACTGTGGCTATTTGCAAAGCTAAGAGACTACATGACACAAGAAATGTCAATAAAAATCTTCAAGGGCATGGTGCTACCCTATTTTGACTATGGAGATGTAAACTACATGGGTGCAAAGAAAGAACTTCTAAAAAAACTGCAAACACTACAGAACAGAGCCCTGAAAATCTGCCTCAGAGTAGACAAGCTGCACCCCACCTATGACATACACAAAAGAACCAAAGTAAAATTGCTAGAAAATAGGAGAATAATTCATCTGAAAACATTAGCATACAGCTATAGTCAAGACAATAAACTCCTAACAAAACCACAAAGGGCAACTAGAGCAAATAATGCGCCACTACTAAAGCAGACCAGAAGCCAAATAAAAGCTCACGAGAGAAGCACGCTAGAAATGGCTGCCAAGGTGTGGAATGCCCAAACAGTAAAGGAACGACAAATTCCTGACCTAAAAACATACAAAAAATATCTGTGCAAAATAAGGCTAGGAACCCCCAACTAAGCTGCACCGCAAAGGGGCAGGTGATACATGTCACGGCCCACCAGCGAGACGCCCAATGGAAGGTAACCATACCAAAAGCACCCAGATAACACACCTCACAGCTACGTACAAGCCTATGATATGTAAATAGGAGTAGGCTAGTCTAGAAATAAGAGTAGAAAAAATAAAGCACATATATGCCAAGAAAATCCAAAAAAATTAACATAGACTACTAACCAGACCAACCAACTATCTATCTGCTACTGAAATACAGGCAATCAAATACCTTATCAGCAGCTACTGTGTGATAAGACAACACCAACACTACAGCTGGCCAGCATTGAAAACAAGCCTGAATACCCAGGCTTATATGCTATGGACAGTATAAATACAGCCTCAATAAAAAGAAGAAAAAAAATTTAAAACTGTATGTCTGTTTTGTAATAAATGTTACAATAAACAGTCAATTGGACGAACATAACAAATCATATTTAACTTTAAAAAAAATATATTTGTGTTAAAGATATGTCTGTCTATTTCTATGTATTTTCTTGAAATAATTCATTTGAAAACATTAGCATATAGCTATAGTCCAAACATTAAACTTCTAACAAAACCACAAAGGGCTACTAGAGCAAATAATGCGCCACTACTAAAGCAGACCAGAAGCCAAATAAACGGTAAAGGAACGACAAATTCCTGACCTAAAAACTATCTGTGCAAAATATGGCTAGGAAACCCCCAATAAGCTGCACTGCAAAGGGGCATGTGATATGTCACAGCCCACCAGCGGGACACCCAATGGAAGGTAACCATGCCAAAAGTAGCCAGATAACACACCACACAGCTACGTACAAGCCTATGATATGTAAATAGGAGTAGGATAGTCTAGTAATAAGAGTAGAAAAAATAAATACATATATACCAAGAAAATCAAAAAAAACTAACATAGGCTATTAACCATACCAACCAATTATCTATCTGCTACTGAAATGCAGGCAATCAAATACCTTATCAGCAGCCACTGTGTGGTAAGATAACACCAACACTACAACTGGCCAGCATTGAAAACAAGCCTGGGTACCCGGGCTTATATGCTATGGACAGTATAAATACAGCCTCAATACAATTTTCTTTTTAAATGTCAATTATTGTGACATTTTCAGTGGGTTTTCAAATTTGGTGTCCATGTCATGAATGTCACACTTATGCTCACCAGTATCGTATTGCTACATATATCAATGGACCATTTGAGTACATGATAGTGAAAAATAACAATTATTCTACTACTCATAAAAGGTTCTTGTACCTTTCAGCAAAGACCACATTAACCTTGATGCTCACAGTTGTAGTCAGGTTAGTGTATATTTCAGTCGCTCTTAAATCATATTGAGTATAATATATGCTTATACAAATATTAGTAGGTACTCCAAACTGATTTTTTAAATGTTTATTTGTATTTCACTTTTGTGATAATCAGATAGAACATTATACACTGATTTCAGTGGTATGAAATTTATCTTGATGTGATAATCGGTTCAAAAGTTATGAGCATTTTAAAATATAATTTTGAGGGCTTTTTTCATCCAAAAACGAACTGTGGCCAAATTATCAGATTCACAAAGCCTTAGAACATGTGCAGATATTTGGAAACCAAAACTAAGCACATACTCAAGTTTCATATATCATATATATTGCATTAATTTCTTTCGGGAAGAAAAACAAAAAATATGACAGATATACAACTTTTAAAACAGCTAAAATATCAAATTGACCCTAGGAATAAAAGCAACATTTTCATGGAAATTTCAAAATGCCATATCTCAGCTTGTAATTAAGATACAGAGATAACTTTGGTATCACTAGAATCAGCAGAACTGTATCTATAACTTTCATGTACTTTAAAAATTTAGACAATTGAACACTAAAATTGTGTTCCAACGACCATTAATGACACATGAAATTTGGTTATATGCCTTCAAAATGTCTTCAATACATTCCACATGACAAACACAGCATTCACTGCTCACAGACAACATTATTATGTAGTAGGAATCAGTTACAGCAACATCATCCACTTTGGAGCATTTTAAATAGTGTTTTTAGCTCGCCGGTTGCCAAATCAGTCTCACTTCTTTAGCTTCTTGATTCGCATGCCCTGCATGGATTTACTATTTTTTATGCTGATTTATGTAGGTGAATGTGGCGACTAACCATGGGACCTACACAGGCCCGAAGAGTTTCACGTGTGAGGTTGGCGGCTGCGCAGTCAGGGAACTCACTCAAGTCACGTGTCCGGCCTGCCGCAAGAACTTCTGCCTCAGGTACAGTATTTCATTTTCAATTTGTTTTTGACATTCGTTGATTAAGCAGGGGAAGTTTCAACGCTGGATCATTGATCTTCCTCATTCCACTGCTCCTTGCCCTATCCTAGTAATGCTGAATGCCAGGCTGGGTAGCGATAAGTATAAATTTGTATGTCATTGGTTTGACTCGGCCGTGGTTTTAATCCATAACCTACCACACGGAAATTAGGGATTCAACTCATATGATTAATTACTTAGTGTGGGTATTACCGATATTATTTAAAGCGTGGTATTTTCTAAACTAAAACACTTACCTAGATTCGATATCACATATCCAACTGGTGTACAATTATCAAAACCAAAACACTCATCTAGATTTGATTCTACACATCCAACTTAGATACTGATGGATTTACTTATTAAGTATTAGTTGCTGCATAGAAGGCAATACTAAGTCCATTTATTAGAACTTATCACTGTTGAAGCCTATAGTGCCCAGCATTTCGATGTGCACACTGAAATTAATTTGACATGTTTTCACTTTAAATATTTCAAAAGGCAACACTTTAAAATAAAATACCCTTCAAAGTAAAGTAAAGTGGAGTGTTACGATCACCTTAACATACTTATGTGATATATAATCTATTATGTGAGTATAAAGGGGCGGAGCATTAATTCGCATTTGAATATGGTAGAAACTCATAACTTATAGGATGCGACTTTATGCTGTGAACTCTTAATCAAAGCTGGCGTGCCTGTATTTAAATGAGAAACACTCGTTCTGTACTGCAATCACAACCCGTTTATCTCTCACCTATCTATGAGTTTAAACTTTTTTATTTCTCGAAGATTTATGCTGCCTATCATGGATAAGTCTGAATATTCTTGTTTTCACCATTAGATAGTTGGTCGATAGAAAGCCTGAGCCTACACTTTTACTGACTCAATGGATTTGTAAGCTCCCCCCACAACATAGACGTGGTATGAGAGCAACTGGCCTTTGATGACACTAAGTTATACACAGAGGTGGAAATCCAAATTGGGAGAGGTGATGGCATGGGGAATCGAACCACCAACCTTCAGATTAGGAGTCTGACATAGAAAAAGGTCAGACATTCTAACCACTCCACCACTGAGAACACAACAATTAATATCTTCATTCACTGAATAATCTTATTTTTTAATCACCAAAGTAAAACTAATTATATTGGCTATCATAATGTACATGAAAATATTTAGGACCAATCTAAAGTGGTTGTAATCGCGGGTTGACCGCTCTAACGTGTTGTTAGCTGTGTGGGTGTGCTCTGTATTTTCCTTGTTGGTTTCAGTCACCGCCACCAGGTTGACCACGCATGCGCCAAATATGAGCTGCCTCCTGAGAGGATGACGAAGACCAAGGCGCACATCGACAGAATCCTCGGTGGGTCCAAGTCTTTGTCTGTGAGAGGCTCTGTAAGACGCATATTATTATTAGATTAGATTAAATTAGAGTGTTTGAGCTGTATGCTCACGTTAATTCGGAGACTCCACCATCAGGGCCCACTACACATGGTGAGGATGCTCTATTCAGTTTTGTCATCTACAGCAATGAATTCTAATCTGCTGGTGTCAGCTGGGTGTATCGTGGAATCTGAGATTTATCTGGTATTGCTGTTAACACCTGTTAACGCCTTTCACTGTACTAGTATAATGCTATCTCCCTGGTATAATACTGCCAATATCAATTACCAAGTGGTGTTTTATCCCTAGTGATAATCAGGGGTAGTGTTGGGAATATTGAGTATTTGTGTTAACCAAACTTTGCTCACCTCATATTTAGGGGGCAGGTGGCTATTTTATTCTGGAGGTGGGAAATATAATACCGCTATTTTATCGCTCCCTATAACCCTTCATTTCCTATCCCTTCCCTCTTCCTGTCCTATCATTCTCTTTGCTTGCTTTCCCTTACCTTCCTATCCCTTCCCTTCCTATCCTTTCCTATTCTCTCCTTTCCTTGCCTTTCTCTTCCCGTCCTTGCTTTTCCCTTACCTTCAGTTCCCTTCCTATCCTTTCCTATTCCCTCATTTCCTTGCCTTTCTCTTCCCTTCCTTGCCTTTCTCTTCCCTTCCTATCACCTCCTATTTCTGCGGTTTTTGTTTGTTGTCAGTTCTGTAGTTGTTTGTAGTCCCTTTCCGGATGGATGCCTCTCTCAGTATTCAGATATGAGTCAGCGATGACACCACTCGGGAATATGGAGTTTGCAGAAAGAATTCACGTCAGAACTGAATTCTATGTATTGACAATAAGTATTGTGCCACTTATGCAATAGCAGCAGTACACACAATGCTGGAGAGAGTTTGTTAGGGTACAAAACCTGCATTTTAATTCTGAAACTGCGCTTTTATTTACTAAACTTGCTTCCATTCTCTAAATCACTAACCATGTATTGCATTTAAATATCTTTACCAACTTGCAAGAATTAGAAAGTTATTACTGAAACTAAAGCACGCCAACTGCCTCTAGTTCAAATAGATACATGATACCAGAAGAGCTTAATCTATTCTATATCCATGACAATAATTAAGAGACAAAATGTTTTCAATTCAGAATCAAAGAAATCGCAACCAGTAAAAGGGAAGGGAAAGGGACGCAAGTCGAAGGTTACTGCAGCGAAGGTTACTTTGATGAAGATAAAGATGTCCGCGACTGGGGACCGTGGTGTGCCAGACACTGAGCGCGTTTACCTGCGGGTTGTTCTGCCAGCCGGCACCGCCAATCACAGCAAACCCATGTACTTCTCGAAGGTGAGCACTGAATCTATAGGACTTTGTAATTACAACCGGAGCTTTCTGTGTACAGAAGAATGTCCAGCAAGTGTTTGTTTGTTTGTTTAACGACCCCAGCACAAAAAGTAAACATTGGCTATTGGGGGGGTCATACAGTGGTTAAACATATCTGAGTAATTTCAAACGGGTTAAATAGAGCACAGAAATGTATGACACATGAACATGCAAGAAGACGGACCTGAACGTCAGATAAAGCAGCACTGTCGGAGAGCTGGGATTTCTTATTGGAAACAAAGGTCACTTTCGCATAGATCAGTCCAGTTGTCCCGCTTAGTGTGGGGCACACTAATTTAACATACTAATCCGCCACTGATGTGGTAGGCTATAAGTCTGTATCAGGATGTCTATGGCACCTCGTATTCCCAGGTGGTCACCCATCTAAGTACTGACGAGACTCAACTATTACTTATCCACCACTGATTTGGTAGGCTATAAGCCTGTATCAGGATGTCTACAGCACCTCGTATTCCCAGCTGGTCATCCGTCCAAGTCCTAGGATAGGATAAGGACTGGTTAGCTCAGTATCAGGATAATGTGACTGAGTAGGATATCGAGTCATGGTGTTCAGGGACTGATCTTCCAGTGAGGCAGCACTATAAAGTCGCCATGAATGCGCACTGTCACAAATCGGTACCCGTGCTGATATGATTACTTATCCACTACTGATTTGGTAGACTATAAGCCTGTATCAGGATGTCTACAGCACCTTGTATTCCCAGGTGGTCGGACGAGAACCAGTGTTTTTAATTGTAATATATATATAATGTATAGCTCCATGGTTGCCTGGCTAGATGTAGGGACCCTGGCACAATGTGATGAACCAACTTGAATCGCGAAGATTGGTCTTCCTCATCCCACTGCTCCTTGCCCTATCCTAGTAATGCTGACCATCAAAGAACCTCCGCCTCTAGATCTAAATGTACACTTTTCTAGATGTAGGAGCGGGACGTAGCTCAGGTGGTAGAGTGTCCACCTGTGAAGGTGTGGGTCATCCGATCGATCCTGCTCAGTGGACCCATTTGCAGTTTGGGTTATTTGGTGTTCCACCTAGTGGTCCATAACTCGTCCATAAAAGGCTGTTGTATATGATGTCCTGTCTGTGGGATAGTGCATATAAAAGACCCATTGCTGCTTATCAGAAAGAGTAGCCTATGTGGCAGCAGCAGGTCTCCTCTAAAGAAATATGTCAGAATGACCATATGTTTGATGTCCAATAGCCGATGATAAAAATCAATTTGCTCTATAGGCGTCGTTAAATAAAATAAACTTTCTAAATGTAAATGCAGATGTAAAATGTTTTGACAGGAACATACTTCACAGTAATGCATTTATTAAGCTGGCACTGTACTGAAGACCCTGCCTTTTTAAAACGGTCGATTACATTTGGTATTTCTAGTCTATTTTCCTGTAGTTTCGTGCTGGCTTCTGTAGTTTTGGGTGCTGACCAGTGCATTAGTTCTCAAGCCCTACTGTTACACATGTTCTTGGCACTGCCATGCCAAGGTGGGTTGGTGGTGAAAATTGTCTATTGCTCTAATTGAACTGAAATACAGGGTCCGTAAGGGGCCTTGAAAGTCTTTAACTTCATTTTCCACAATTCAAGACCTTGAAAAGCCTTGAATTTAAAGTTACACAGTCCGATGAAAACATAAAATTTTCAAAACCAAACCACTTATCCTGATTTGAGTCTACATGTCTAACTTAGATACTGGTGCACTTATGAAGCATTTGTTGCTGCAGAGAAGGGTGTATGTAATAAGTCAATTTAATAGAACCTGTTACTACTGAAGCTTATGGTGTCAGAGGTTTGGTGTGCTTGTCAAAATTAATTTGGATTGTTTTTGTGTCAAATATCTCCAAAGTTAACCATTTAATTTAAAAGTTATTTCAAACTAAGGTAAAGTAGACTATAATGATTATTTATCTAATGTATTTATCTCAGAAAATGGCAAACACCTAAAACGATCGGACTATGCAACTTATTTGCAACCTATTTTGAGTAATTAGTCTTGAAAAGCCTTGAATTCCATTATAATGTCCCCACTGATCTAAATTAGTCTGAAATAGCCATTCACCATTGTTGTTTTTTCCTGAAATCCAAAATGAAAATAGACTTGAATTCCTATAAAAAACAACCTTGAAAAAGCCTTGAATTCCATATCTTCACATGTGTACGGACCCTGAAAATGGCTTGCTCTCCTCAGGTGTGGAGTGTCGGTCGGCTTATCGATGCGGCCGCCAGCATGGCAGGTCTCCAGAACGACAACAATGTTGCCACTGCTAAGGTAGGCAGTTGTATTTGGCTCATTCAAATCAGATCACAGCGATTTATATTTATACAGTAAAACCTCTCTAAATCGACCGACCGTGACTTTAAATGGTCGGTTTAGGGAGGTGGTCGGTTTAGGGAGTCTTTTTATTGTTACAATGATATTGGCAGAGGTCACACACCATCCTTCGACTTCTGTTTGGTGAATGTTTCTTGGTGCTGCCATTTAGATTTGCACGTCCCACTTTCTCCTACAGAAGCTGCGTCTGTTTGACGCTGACGATGGCCACCTGTACGCTACTGAGGAGTCGCTGGAGTCGCACATGGCCTGTGCCGAGGGTATCGTCAACGGAGGCACAGTGATCATCGAGTATGTGGAGGATGATACGTTAGAGTTAACGCGGCTGAAGCAATACACGCTATGACCAGCCTCGAAACTAGCAGCTTCAGGCAACTTGGTATTTGTGAAAATGTCCTGTGCAAATGATTCTGTTTGATACACATATATTTGTACAATAAAATTTATTATTTATCAATTAATTATGATGTTGAATGTTTATTTCCCAGCAAAGATAGTTCCTAATAGTGGGGGTAAAAAAGAACTTTTCATCAGTTTAAAAAAGCATGAGTTTACTTTAAAAGGATATTTAAAATGCTTTTCCTTTTAAATCCATGGTTTTCTAAACTGTCTCTTCTAGAAACAAATCTGTTTCATTTTATGGTAAGAGGAGTGGGACGTAGCTGAGGCAGTAGAGTGTCCGCCTGTGAAGGTATGGGTCATCCGATCGATCCTGCTCAGTGGACCCATTTGCAGTTTGGGCTATTTTCCGTTCCAACCAGTGGTCCACAACTGGTTCATCGAAGGCTGTGGTATGTGCTGTCCTGTCTGTGGGAATGTGCATATAAAATACCCCAGTTACACGAGGCCTGCATTCGCTTAGGATCGATTCGCGACGTCCATATGTCCTCCTTACACCCTCCTTATGTGCTGGCGGCGCGAGGTCGCTGACCTCCCCATGACCATTTCAGAAATTTTGGTCGTAAGGAGGATGCAGCGGTTGCACTTGCAACCAGTGGGGTCGGCGCTGGATCGCCATTGGTTGGCGACCTGGCGGCGACCAGTCACCGACCAAGAGGTCGGCGAGTTGGTGGCGACCAATCGCAACCTGGTGGTGAGTGGTCGGCGCCAACACATGCAATGCCGCCCTCACCATGTGGTTGGCGCCAGGTCACCAGCAGATGACAAAAACCAAAATGACATCCAGCTTTTACACAGACAAAGCGGTCAGCAACCGGTCGCGGGGCCGACTGGTCGGTGACTGCACTTGCCGCCACCAGGTCATTGACCTGGCACCGACCATGTTTTTGAATCAATGTATCAAGTGGGACCCTGGGAGGTTGGCAACCTTTTGGTCGTACGGAAGTCGGACGCGGACGCTGGCTGTCGGGTGGATCGGGTAAAAGACCCCTTGCTGCTTATCGGAAAGAGTAGCCTATGTGGCCAAAGAAATATGTCAGAATGACCATATGTTTGATGCCCAATAGCCGATGATAAAAATCAATGTGCTCTAGAGGCGTCATTAAATAAAACAAACTTTCATTTTATGGTGACGATTAGATTGCACTGTGATACTTCAATTTAAAGTGTCCCGGTATAGGTGGTTGGGAGGGAGACTGTACCCCGACAAATTCTCTCCAGCACAGTTTGCATAGGTCTTTGTTTGTTTATATAACCATATTTGTGCATGGAGAGTGCTGGGGTCATAATGGGTCAGGTGACTCCTGTGTTGCAGGTGGCTTGGAGGAAGGGACGTTACTTTTAAATCACAAAATATTTTCATTGCTTAATTTCCCTGCAATGAAAGTAAAAAGTTTGTTTGTTGTTTTATGTCCTAGCAACATCTAAGGTCATATCAGGACGGGAAAAGTAAAAAGAGACAATGGAAAAGAAAACTTTACAGTAACAAAAGGTACAACAGGGTTTCGTACCGACTATAGAGGGAGTGCACGTGACGTCATCACTCAGCGGTCGGCGGCCAGCCATCTTGGATTACGAGCACCCTCCCTAGCCATGTTGTGAATGCATGCAGATGCAGAAAAACAGAGTTTTCTTGGGTTCTGGGAGGTTCTGGGCAGTTTACATAAACTGTGTTTACTTACAGCACTTTAGAAACAACTTCTGAGGCCAAACTGCTTAAAACAGTGACAAATAAACCAACAAATCAATAAATAAGCACAGTGTAGGCAGTTGCCAGCCTTCTGTATGTAATCCAATATGGCCACCGAAAGTAGCCTCGTGATGTCATTACACGCCCTCTATATACAGTATCTAGAAATAATACCTTACTTACCACTAGACTACAGAATCACCTAGACCTAGATTCTAGATAAAGGCAAAGGGCTCTAAAGCCGTGTTCACACCCACAACTTTAGGCCGAACTAGATAAGGCGAACTAGATGAGGCGAACTAGTGTCGTGTCCACACACGGAGCGTATTAAGGCGGAAATCAATATCTGTGCATGAGCAAGTCCAAACTAACCAGCGCCAGTTTCGGTTAGTCAACGTCGGCACTAGAGAGTGTGGGTTCGACCTAGATCTGTTTCGACTGAATCGTATTGTTTTGGAACGGTCAAAACTTCTGCTGGCCAGTGAAACCCTAAAAATAAATGATGAAAAAAATATCTGTGCACCTCTAGCCGGTTCATAGACCAAATTATATTGTATAGTGTGACGTGCTTAATCCGCTTCATGTAAACCGCTACCGTCCACACAAGCAAGATGGGCCGACCCAAGCTAGTTCGCTTCATTTAAACCACCTCGCTAGGCGACCTACTGGAGGCGAACTAGATGAGGCGACTCAGCCTTAATCCGCCTCAGAATCGGGTTCACACGGCCAATGTGAGCCGACTTAGATTAGGCGCACTAGATGAGGCGACTTAATGCCTAGGTGTGAACACGGCTTAAGAAGTGTTCCGCAGAGCACATTTAAACTGGGTCACCTGGCCAAGTGAGTGCACGTTTAATTACTACTCCATAAAACCTAAACTATGTCACTGGGGTCAGCACAAGTTGGTACTATTCACCACCTGTGGGAGAACTGGGAACTACTGGAACATGCCATGCACCACCTGGTGTAGATATGAGCGTAACTACCAGGGCAGGGATAGGGTCTGTATAGCTCCGTTCACACATACATGTTAAACCGGCTTAACTAATTCGAATTAACTAGTCCGGTGTGAACGCGCCGATAAATCGATTTAGCGACAACTAGTTCACTTCATGTAAACTGCTTTGTGAGGTGGATTAGTTGAACCGATTTAACCTAAGTTGGCTTGCGTTGTGCATGTGAACACATTAAACCAGCTTAAGTAGGTATATTTTTTGCGCCGAGGCACATATAATATTAATAAATATGTAAACGCATTATACTTTAATAGATATGTAAACTTCCTCCTTAAACGTAGATTAGGGGATTCAAAACCACGGTTCCAAACCCTGATCGAGTCAAACCAATGACGTTAAAATTTATACTGGCACTCTGCATTATTAGGATAGGGCAAGGACTGGTTGGCTCAGTGTCAGGATAATGCTACATATCAGGTCATGGTGCTGGCGACATGATCTTCCAGTGGGGCAGCACTATAAAGTTGCCATGAGTGCGCACTGTCACAAGTGGGTACCCATCCTGATATGACCTTAGATTTTACCAGAACTCCAACAACCAACCAACCAAAGATCTTAAACCGGGTTTAACTACTGCGTGTGTGAATGCGACAACTTTCAAAACTATGTGTGAATGCAGCGCTAATTCGGTTTATTTAGTCTGGCTTAAAGTTGCAGTCTGATGCTTTTGAGTTTCTGCCATTTTCTGAGATAAATATATTATGCTGATCGTTATGATCTACATTACATTAGTTTGAAGTAACTTTTAATTTAAATGGCTAACTTTGGAGGTATTTGATGTTAAAACATGCCAAATTAATTTTGGCAAGCACGCCAAAACTCTGACACCATAGACTTCAGTACTAACAGGTTCTATTAAATTGACTTATGCCCTTCTATGCAGCAACAAATGCCTAATAAGTGCACCAGTATCTAAGTTGAATATGTAGAATCAAATCTAGATAAGTGTTTTGGTTTTGAAAATTTGATGTTTTCATCGGACTATGCAACTTTAACTAAACCGTGATTTTCTGCCATATTGGCAAAAAAGGCAGCTTCATCTCAGGAATTCAACATTATGTAAATAATAACAAATTACGCGCTCATATTTAACATACATTTTTATTTAATGTTTTAATTTGTATTCATATGCATGCGAGTCAACAGAAAATACGTCAATGCAGTTACAATAAACCTTTTCTGAGAGTAATCGAGTAAGTGTCCTTCAGATGTACCTGTATGCGGGTAACCCTGCTAGGACTGTACCAATAGCTGTCACAGTTCAATGTACAGCACTCAAATAATAATAACTAGAACATATCCATAACAAGTTCGAAGCAGTTAAAATAAATCATTTAAATTACTAAAATGTTAAAATCACATATAATCATCGTCCACCTCGGAATTATTTCGATCTACATTTAAAAAACACAAAAAAACTTTTTACGTTCTTGACAATGAAATAAGTTAATGTGTCTTAAAAAAATTATGGGGATGAGGACTAAATCGAAGGTCACTATAAAAGGCGGAGGAGGCGATGACTAGGTTTCCGCTTCCAGGAGGGCAATGTGTGTCCGGATTAAGAAGGATTTGGTTATTTATTTACAAATGTCGGTGGGGAACTGAAACCGAGGCTAGAGGTGGATGGGAGTCAATTAGTAAAAGTGACATGAGGCGGACCCACCTTGTGTAAAGCTAAGGTTCTGTATCCGCGTATTGTGTCAGCGTAATCGGTAAGCACCTTTTGCACATGGCTGGGGTTGGAGCTGAGGCATGCGTTTTGTTAGACGTCATATATATATATATAGTTATACACGTTGGTCATTACATGGAGCGATTCAATTTGACGCATTATGAATAACGCTAATGGACATACAGAACCAGACTCCTTCGTCTATTTCCATTACTCCCTCCGTTCCATATGACACATTATGCTGACACATACGTAGACTTAAAATCTTAGCTTTAGTTTAAAATTCTAAATGTCCCAATGTTTTAAAACTCATAAGATAGCATGTGTAAAGCAACTTCAACATTCCCCATTAATTAAAAGAAAAACAATCAAAAACTTATCGACTCATGATGGAGGGAATATCTATGATAATACTAATAATGCAGAGATCATTTCTACTGACTCTCCCACAGGTAGCACAATACGAATTAAAATAATGATAGAAGTGTGTTATTGGATCGTTTGTACAGGTAATATCTCATTGATACAAATGTAATTAGTGAAAGTAAAATGGGCGATGTTAGAGGCATTTACTGTCCCTACATGGTGGGGCAGCAGAGAGCACAGCCAAACCCGTTACAACGTGCACAGACTGGTCTCCACTGTGCAGGCATTACCTCTACCAGTATAAGAGATTGGGGAGTGGCAGACTTTGAAGGCAAGTCATGCGAGGAGTCACACTAAAAACATCTTTAAAAAGGTAATAACTATTCCAGCTTAGGTAATTTGAATCGAACACCTTTTTTTTCTCGGTGTTGGTTGGTACCAATGGGTTTTTTTCCCACAGGAATTATATTAATTATATACTACTGGTCTTAACACTGCTATCCGGTTTGGCTAAAGATGTACATTTAGCTTTATGACATGCTTTGTGTTCAATTGTTAGCCTACACAAAGAATCCTGCAGCAGTTATGGAATGGACAGTGTAAAACCGGAAGCCGGGCCACTTGTGTACAAACCTAGTCAAGGCGCTACAGCAGTAGCTACAGAATGGACAGCGTAAAACCAGAAGCCAGGCTACTGTTGTATAGACCTAGTCAAGGCGCTGTAGCCGGAGTTACAGAATGGACAGTGTAAAACCAGAAGCTGAGTCACAGTTGTATGAACTAAATCGAAGGCGCTGTAGCAGTAGTTACAGAATGGATAACGTAAAACCAAAAGTCAGGCCACTGTTGGACAAACCAAGTCAAGATGTTGCAGCCGGAGTTTAGAATGGATATAAATACATATTATACATATATAGTATATATATGATTTCCAAATAAATAGAGGAATATGAGGCCATGTTTAATATTAGAGCAGTCACAATTCCAAGTCCAATATAATGGTGCTTCTTAGAGTAAATGAACTATCGCATACTTGATGTAGCAACTATAGGCTGTAGAGCTGAGGGTGAGTAGTTGGTATTATTTGAAATAAAGTTCTAAGTAAACATTGACCTATTTCTAGAAGGTAAAAGCTTGTGGTCTCAACGCACTACCAGATTCTCAAAGTAGTGTAGGGCTTTGAAGAAAATTTGGTTGTTGCTTGTATTCTTTAATAAATTAGCAAAAAAATAGGTTTTGGACTTGGACTTGGCACTGCATACATAGATGATCATCACATCACAGTAAAATATAAAATTGTCAAGCGTCAATCCGGGTTTTGAACTCAAATATAATTATTAATAAATATATCTATTGATCTGTCCAAATATAGTCTGAAGTTACCCATGCAAATATCCTAAGTGAGTTACAGAATGGACAGCATAAAACCAGAAGGCAGGCCACTGGTGTACAAACCTAGGCAAGATGCTACAGTAGCAGTTACAGAATGGACAACGTAAAACCAGAAGCCAGGCCACTGTTGTATGGACTAAGTCGGCTGTATCAGTAATTACAGAATGGACAGCGTAAAACCAGAAGGCAGGCCAGTGTAATACAAACCTAGTCAAGGTGGCAGGATTTACGGAATGGACAGCGTAAAACTGAAAGCCAGGCTACTGCTGTGCAAACTCAGTCAGGCGCCCCAGCCCGAAGCGTGCGTTCTAGTTGCACCTAGTTGCCTGCTGCAGACTTGACAGTCGTATGGATGGCTACTGGGATCCAAGTTCATAAGTTCACTGCGCATAATGCAGGAACCGATGATAAAAAAGAAAAACTCACCAAGGAATATGCCTCCGTTGTTCATTATTAAAGTCTTCCCATTAAGATAACATAACAAGTTTGCTTTCGAGCGGACGCATTCCCCTGTAACCATATCTCTTTCGATAACAAATGCAGGGCCTACTAATAACTTCACATGTATAGTAGTAAGGTACAAAAAACGGTTTGCTTATGAATATGTACAAACATTCTGGGCACAGACAACATGTGGTAAAGAATACCAGACAAACATGTTGATTCGCACTCTCTTTACGAAGTTCCACACCGTGCCACTAGTGGTGCAGTTCACAAGTAGGACCACTTGAATGCAGAAAGCATAGTTCTACAGATGCTACTGTAAGGACCTCCCAAGGAGGGCTGTAGTTGTATGGGCTATGTACACAAAGAGGCTGAGACACTGCATGCAATATCACTGTATCACTATAATAGACATGCCTGAAGTATAATACACATTAAACATAGCAGCTGACAAGCTCTGGTGGTAAACACCGGAAGACAAGACACTGATGGGAACGACATGCCCCTATTGAAGCGAATGCGCGCCACCGGGTTATGAGGCCCAGTGTGTGGTGTGACCGCCAACTGGTAATGTCAGTTTTACCGGCTTATGTACAAAAGCCGCGCTTACACATTGTGGAAATAAAAGCTGCTTACGTATAATCAATCAGCGGGACGCTGTATAATTTAGATGCCAATATAGGCCCTCACTTTCGACACTCTTAGTCCAAGCTTCAACTCCGCCGTCGGCTTCCTACCCCTTCACCCCACCCCCAAAGACACACGTGATCAGAACGGACCATTCAGATGGCCGTGCTGACCACGTGGTCTACTAAGCTGCCATCTTGTGGCATTTTCTACTAGTAACGGACTGCATCTTCGCATGTTTCGGATACTGACGGCCGGAGGAGTAAAAGAAATAATAACACCGCAACAACGCAACCATCGTCTGTAAAGATGTGCTGCATTAAAAGAACCACGTCTTTGAACAGGACCAATGAAAAACCAGCATGCAGTCGACCAATCAGGTGGGTTTTTACATCCACTGCTTCACACGCGTGTGAACGCAGATGCTCTACTGGGCCCGGCCTTATCGGTGGGAATAGACATTTCTAATTACTTCATAACAATTAAAAGCGCCACCTAGCGTTAAAAGAGGGGGGAAATTAAAACTGTCCGATCACATTTGACATCATGCGCCTTCGTAGAGAATGCTCGTTGGCACATGTGCTACTTATTTGTAAAGTGGCTTCAGGTCTAGGTGGAAGTTACGCGGGGTGCGGAACGAGTGGAAGCGACGCAGGTTCGGCATCTGCACTTTTTGCCGAGTCATCTCTGGGGCTTTTGCAAGCTTCGTTCGGCTCGAGCGAATGATGTTGACGATCATCGCCTTACAGTCTTTGCACACGTTCATGAGGGGCCCCTGCAGAGAGCCCACCACCTCGGTAGCGGCGCCCGTCAGGGGGCGCGCAATGGTCTGCGCGCGCTGCAGGATGGGGCGCGAAGCTTGCGTCAGTATGTTGCGGGTCGTGTTCAGGTTGCTGTTCGGTGAAGGACCACCCCGATTCTTCCTCCCCAATTCGGGCGAATTTGGAGCTGATCCAGTCCTGAAAAGTGTACGCAGTTATTCGATTAGCTGGACTCATCAGTACATGCATGCATACAGTACGAAGATAGCTACAGGAAACAGGAGCGCGTTCAATTTATGTGTCATCGAAAACGAGGCTTACAACACAATGAGATTATAAAAGATAAATAAATAAACTAATAAACCATAAGGGTTTGGGGCGGGGTAGATAATAGACAATTGTTGCATACTGAAATCAATGGAACCACAGACAATATCGAATTTTAATGTGATTACAAAAATGTAGGTAATTTGGACAACTCAACAGACCCCCTCCTTTAATAGACTCACCGCTAAAGATATGTACATAAAGCAATTTTGTATTTGAAAGACTCTCTGATTGGCTGATTTCATGTGGTTAACACCCATATTGCTGATGACAGATACAGTGCACCCATATGTGCTACAAACCTAGAAGTGTTGCAGTTATTTATACGTGGAGCGGTGCAATGATGACTGCTTTATTTCCACATTTTGTTCAACTAATACGGTGGAGGCAAATGGTACATTTTGTTGCAGATTTACTATCGATACACTGTTAAATATTCACATGCGTTTAAAAAATGCAATACAACATATAAAAGTTGTCTTCTAATGCAACTTTCAGCCAACCAATCAGATGCAGCCTGACAGCCGCATATGGAGTACATGCAGCCGGCTGTGTGGGGTGGGGGTGGGTTGTTGTTGTTGTTTAAGAAGCACCCGGTTGGAATGACAGCGAATTTTGAGGATAGGGAAGAAGGGTAACACACCCATAACAGAACACATGCTATTTATTTATATTTTTGTTAATAAAAAAAGCACACATGAAAACAGGCTAGGCTTTTGAAACTTCATAAGGGTGTCACGTGGTATGATCTGAGGAGGACGCGGGGGGGGGGGGGGCAACCAACCGACGCACCAATGGAACGCCACATTAAAAAGTGCTGCATGTGAACCAGGAGGGCCAGTTTTGTACGCTGACAAATGCTCCCTGGCACTGTGTGTATAGCCAGTGTTATTTAGGTGGCACAACACAAATTCCATATATATATATGTGACATATAAGCATTACGCGAGTATAATGGCGCACAAGGGAACTATTGTTGTTATTGTCCATTACACTGTGGGTTGGCTTCCCACCTCCCAATGGCGCCACCACCGGTCTTAATTGTCCCCCAACGGACGCGCCACATTGTCACTCGCACCTGAGAATTTTTGTTCAGTTCTCTGTCAAATTCGTTTTTCACAAGCACACTGCATTGGTGAGAGGTATCACAGTTGATCAGTATTTGAATACAGGAGCTAACAACCAATACCCAGCCATCTTAGCCCTTTACGACTCGGAGCACTTGGGTGTGCCCGCGGGTTATGAGCGCTTACAGTCCGGGTGAGCCTAAATGCACTTGCAATCGGGTAGCACTGTATTTCTGATATGGTCTACAAATTATAAGGAACACATATCTAGAAAAGCAATTCAACTACAGGCGCACCAGTGCTGTATGCATGTGGAACTTGCAGGCTCACCTTGGCGCTCCCGGCCCCAAAGGGTTAACGTAGTTAAAAGACTGAATAACTGCGAGACTAAGAAATAGAACCTGCGCAGAAAGAACTTTGTGGTTCCTATCACATTGCAAGCTTGTGTTCAGCACCACAGATAAGAAGAGCGGCACCGGCTGGCCTAGTCCATAGTCAGCTCCTTCGGTGAGTGGGGAAATAAGCGGTTATCCAAAGTTTTCAACATTTTCACAGTCATACAAAGAATACTACTTTTTCAACCCCACCCCCAAAGTAGTACACATCAACATTCTGTCCCAGAACACGACAGTGGTTTACGATATATCAACATTTGCTTAAACGTTATAAATCATACATCACTAGCACACACCCCGTCCCTCCTGTTGTACGCTTTTGTTGAAAACTTTATATGACCCCTAACAAAGCAATGGGATATGCTTTACTTGGGGGAGATGGAACACCGTTAATTTTACTTTCGACACTTAATAAGTAACCGTGGTTGTTAATTTGGCTGAGGGTACTTTTGTAATGCAGGTTCACACAACAGCGCTGGGCATGCGCTTACCCCGACTCGGCTAAGCAACCTGTGGAAGACACCCGCTTTGTAGTCACACAAGGAGGCAGTAACGGACCAATCAAAACTCAGCTGAGCAGAGGGCTCAGTCAGCATAAGGGACAGAGGTGTACCGCAGAGCAGCACCCTCTAAGCCCATCCACAAACTGTGCCGCAGGCTGGAGCATTCTATTTATAGAACAGGGAGATGGAGCTTTTCTCTGAACCCACTAACAAACTGCACCGCAGGCTGGAGCATTCTATTTAGAGAACAGGGAGATGGGGCTTTTCTCTGAACCCACTAACAAACTGCACCGCAGGCTGGAGCATTCTATTTATAGAATAGCAAGCAGTGACTGCGCCCACGCTCAGGTGAGATAGTGTTCCTTCAGTAGGTGGTTGTGTACTGCCTTGTTTTCTTTAAGAATCTTTTATAGTGGTCCAGGCTTTCGATTGCCCGTTGTTGTGTGGGTTGATTATTCCAGGCGTGTGCTGCCATGGCCAGTACACTTCTCTCATAAATGTTTGTGTTACTTATTGCTGTCAGTAGCACTGGGGCTGCCATGTGCCTGGTGTCCCTTTGGGGGGTTACTGTGTAGCCTGGTTTTGTGGTGTAATGATGTGCTAGTATTTTGAGGTGTGTTTCCCTTCTACTGGTTAATAGTGTTGCGTTGCATTTTTGTGTAATTCTATTGTGGGATATCTTTTATGCACCTGAAGACATATTAAATGAGGGCTCTGTTTTGCAGTACCTGTAGCTTGTTTAATAGTTTTGTATTACCACCCATGTATAATGCATCGCCATAGTCAAAGTTGGGGAGGATCATGCCTTTATATATTTTAATTGCCATGTTTTCAGTCATGTAGTATCTCAGTTTTGCTAGGAGCCATATTTTGTGGTTTATTTTTTTAAAAGTATTTATGCAGAGGTCATAATTTAGTTGTCTGTCTAGATCCACTCCCAGGTATCTGTAGTTGACTACCTGTTCTAGTTTGGTGTTTCCCAGAGGACACTTTATTATTTCATTACTCATTAGCCAGGTACTAAATAGTACTGTTTTTGATTTGCTGTTGTTTATGGTTATCCTGTTTAGTTGGCACCACTGAGTTAGCTTTATTAGTGTTAGATTTAGTTTTGTTTCTATTTCTTTGGCTGTTTTGCCTGCGGCATCCACCACCGTATCATCTAGCCAATTGCTACGATCATTAATATGTATGAGGAAGAGAAGTGGCCCCAGGACTGACCCTTAGGGAACTCAAGTTATTTTTTCCCTCATTGGATATGGATCCATTTACCGCGGTGCATTGCTTTCGATTTTCTAGATAGCTTGCTAGCCATTTTCCTGTTACTCCCGTTATTCCCATTCGGGTTAGTTTACTCCTTAGGATGGGGTGGTCTGCCGTGTCAAAAGCTTTGCTGAAGTCTATGAACGCTGCCCCCACTAGGATCTTTTTATTGATGCTGTTTGCAATGTCAGTTATTAAGTTAGCAATTGTTTTTATTGTTGAGTGGTTTTGTCTAAAACCGCCCTGTTTACTGTTTAATATTTTGTGTTCATTTAGGTGGTCCATAATACGTCTATGCATTATTTTTTCCATCAGTTTACCAGGCAGTGGGACTATAGAGATCGGTCTGTAGTTGCCAAGTATCTGTTTATCCCCTCCGTTGTGGAGCGGTGTTACCTTGTTTCCAGCAGTCCACATAAGTACCTTCTGTGAATGATTTGTTGTATAGGTCACATATAACATCTGGGATGCATCCGAATGCATCTTTCAATACTATACTCGAGGTATTTTCAAGGCCTGAGGGCTTGTTGCAGTCAATTGATTTTATGAGTTCACTTATCTCTTTTACTGTGGTTGTGCAATCTCCAATGTCTGTGTTTAATTGTTGTCCAGTTTGAGTTGAACTGTTTGGATAGTTTATTGCCTATGGTAGAGAAATGCTTGTTCATTATATTAGCAGCATCACTGTTGCTGATTTCCATTCCCTCGTTGTTGTATAGGGTAATCGATTCTTTATTTTTATTGATTGGTATTAATATTTTCACGTTGTTCCAGAATTTATGTGAGTTTTTCCCCCATTGTTGGTCCTGTTTGACAATGTACCATTTTTTGGCTTTTCCCCCTGATTTCTGGCTTCGATTTCTTGCTTTATGGTAGTTTTCTATGTCTAGTAGTCGCCCGCTTGATTTAGCTAATGTGCCTGTTTTATATTTGTCCATAATTAGATTGACTAATTCTGGGGTTACCCATGGGTCTTGGTTGTTTTCGATTTTAAGTATTTTTATTGGGCAGGTGGTGTCGAGTGCTTTCTGACTTCCCAAATGATGTTGTCCCATTTGTCATTTACACCTATGTCAGTTTGAAGTGGCAATTACATTTTTTCTTTCAGATGAGCTTTTAGTGCCTCTTTCGTGTAGTTTTTGTATGATCTACCTAGTTTTGTTTTTGGTTTATATTTTCTTTCTAGTAACATATATCAACTGATGATCGGTGATGCCCCAGTTTCTTGTCCCTGAGGTGTGGGCATGATTTGAGTCTGTTATTATTTACAATTGTTGTCATATACATTCTGCTTCCTTGGCATTTTATTTAACGTTAATTGGTAATTATTAAACAAGTTTGGAAATTGGCGAAATCGCGGAGATCATTCTTCCCTGCTGAACCAACTAATAAACTGCACCGCAGGCTGATACATTCTATTTATCAAACAGGAAGATGAGGCTTTTCTCTGAACCTACTAACAAACTGGTGTGTCCTATTTATAGAATAGAGAGATGCAGCTGTTCTCTCAACCTGCACATGTAGCCTTAGTGGTAACCCTGCCCAACAAACGGGCTTCTTAATTTATTGGGGTTTTACGTCTTAATAACTCGTTATATCACTCGGTCACATTATCCAAACACTGATCCAACCAGCACTTGCCCTATTCTATGCCGAGTCCCAGGCTAGGCAGCGACAATTTTCAATCTTTAAGTACGGTACCAGATGCGGTGGCCGTATCGGTAAGAATATTGGCTGGTTTTCCCATGCGGAATGTTGTGAGTTCGAATCATGGTCGAGACGACTTATAGCATTTATATGTGTTGCTACATGCCCTGGCGCCCAGCATTAATAGGATAGGGCAAGGACTGGTTTGCTCAGTCTCACGATAGTGTAACTGAGTGGGATATCAGATCATGACACTGGTGGCCTGATCTTAAAGCGGGGCAGCAATATAAAGTCACCATGAGTGTGCACTGGTTGTACCTGCCCTGGTATGACCTTAGACGTTGCTAGAACGCAAAATCCCAACAAACAAACAATCTTTAAGTCATTGTTTTAACTCGGCCGGGGTTCGAACCCACGACTTGCATCCCTGAAGTGGGTCATCCCATGTGACATTATCACCATCATCATCATCACCATCGTCACCATCACCTGTACTACTCACTTTTGGTAGGAGAAGATGCCTCGGTTTGAAGACGGGCTAAGAGGGCTGGGACTGAGGGTATAAACAGGCACATGCTCAAAATGCTCTGTTGGAATCCGCATCTGCAAACGGAAAGAAACCGGCATCTTAATTAGAGCCAACAGAGAGACTGCGAAAGTTGGCCGTGGACAGCTGCCCTGCATATTCACACCGGTATTTGCATTGCGAAGAAATCATCGTTTGTTTTATCCATCCGGATACCAGCAGAATACACAGAGTACAAATAAAGACACAAATTATTAATTTATTAAAGTTGCACAGTCCGATGCTTTCAAGTTTCTCTCATTTTCTCAGATAAATATATTAGGTTGATCGTTATAATCTACCTTAATCTAGTTTGAAGTAACTTTTTCTAAATGGCCAACCATGCAAAATTAATGTTGGCAAGCACACCAAAACTCTGACACCATAGGTTTCTGCAGTAATAGGTTCTATTCAATTACCTCAGTATTCACTTCTATGTGGTGACAAAAGTTTAATAAGTGCACCAGTGTCAAAGTTAGATATGTAGAATCAAATTTAGATAATTGTTTTGGTTTTGAAAATTTTATATTTTTATTGGACTATGCAACTGTAACGATCACATTTTAAGAACAGTCTAGATACACACAAATGTGTGCTTAGCTTTATTTTCATGAGTAGATATGGCTTGAAAGAAACATTTAATTCAGGCTCCTTTTAAATATATATTTACAGTTCCAGTTAAAGCCTGTGTAGTTATCTTATAGTTTATGTCAGATATTGGTATTGTTAGTAAGATACAAGCAAAGAAACGCGGGTTTGTGCGGAAAATAAGAGCCACAAGTCCATGCTTAACCACGCCAAACTAGTGCACAATTTGTGTTACTTAATGTCAATTAATATATACAGTTAACCCTTTATACCCCCGTCACACCAAAGTAGTTCTCACTACGTTCTTGATAATGTTGCTGAATGGGCTCAAACAGTGTGCGAACGGAATGGACGTGGTAGCAACCTTTTACGGTCTGTTTACGAACGGAATGGTGCTCCAGAACTTTGAGCCTGCCTAAAATTGCAGCCACATTCTACCCCGACCACATCCCGTTTTAGAATGGGGTCGGACATTTTGAGAACTAGTTTGGTGTGATGGGGGTGTTAATGACGGGAAGGCCCGGGTGTGCCTGCAAGTTTCACGCACTTACAATTCAATTCATTATATACATCCCGGGAGCGCCTACAGTTGAATTATCAGTAGGAGACCCGTCAACCAGAAACACCCCACTTACCTTACTGCAGCATTTTGAACACACATTTCTTCGGCAAAATTTACATTTGGTCGCCCATTGACCAAAAAGTGAGAACTTTGTTTCTTTACACGTAAAGCAGACCTGTTGAAGAACAAGGAGAAGGACGCCATTAAAGCCGCATATAACAATATATTAAAGCTGCATAGTACCAAGGTATCAGCTTCTACGATATGGTTCAAATCTATATATTAAAGCTGCATAGTCCCAAGGTATCAGCTTCTACCATATAATTCAGATCTATATATTAAAGCTGCATAGTCCCAAGGTATCAGCTTCTACGATATAGTTCAGATCTATATATTATAACTGCATAGTACCAACGTATCAGCTTCTACAATATAGTTCAGATCTAGATATTAAAGCCGCATAGTCCCAAGGTATCAGCTTCTACGATATAGTTTAGATCTATATATTAAAGCTGCATAGTCCCAAGTTATCAGCTTCTACCATATAGTTAAGATCTATATATTAAAGCTGCATAGTCCCAAGTTATCAGCTTCTACGATATAGTTCAGATCTATATATTATAGCTGCATAGTACCAACGTATCAGCTTCTACAATATAGTTTAGATCTATATATTAAAGCAGCATAGTCCCAAGGTATCAGCTTCTACGATATAGTTTAGATCTATATATTAAAGCTGCATAGTCCCAAGGTATCAGCTTCTACCATATAGTTCAGATCTATATATTAAAGCTGCATAGTCCCAAGGTATCAGCTTCTATGATATAGTTCAGATCTATATATTAAAGCTGCATAGTCCCAAGGTATCAGCTTCTATGATATAGTTCAGATCTATATATTAAAGCAGCATAGTCCCAAGGTATCAGCTTCTATGATATAGTTCAGATCTATATATTAAAGCTGCATAGTCCTAAGGTATCAGCTTCTACGATATAGTTCAGATCTATATATTAAAGCAGCATAGTCCCAAGGTATCAGCTTCTATGATATAGTTTAGATCTATATATTAAAGCTGCATAGTCCCAAGGTATCAGCTTCTACGATATAGTTCAGATCTATATATTAAAGCAGCATAGTCCCAAGGTATCAGCTTCTACGATATAGTTTAGATCTATATATTAAAGCTGCATAGTCCCAAGGTATCAGCTTCTACGATATAGTTCAGATCTATATATTAAAGCTGCATAGTCCCAAGGTATCAGCTTCTACGATATAGTTCAGATCTATATATTAAAGCTGCATAGTCCCAAGGTATCAGCTTCTACGATATAGTTCAGATCTATATATTAAAGCAGCATAGTCCCAAGGTATCAGCTTCTACGATATAGTTTAGATCTATATATTAAAGCTGCATAGTCCCAAGGTATCAGCTTCTACGATATAGTTCAAATCTATATATTAAAGCTGCATAGTCCCAAGGTATCAGCTTCTACGATATAGTTTCAATCTATATATTAAAGCTGCATAGTCCCAAGGTATCAGCTTCTACGATATAGTTCAGATCTATATATTAAAGCAGCATAGTCCCAAGGTATCAGCTTCTACCATATAGTTTAGATCTATATATTAAAGCAGCATAGTCCCAAGGTATCAGCTTCTACCATATAGTTTAGATCTATATATTAAAGCTGCATAGTCCCAAGGTATCAGCTTCTACGATATAGTTTAGATCTATATATTAAAGCTGCATAGTCCCAAGGTATCAGCTTCTACGATATAGTTCAGATCTATATATTAAAGCTGCATAGTCCCAAGGTATCAGCTTCTATGATATAGTTCAGATCTATATATTAAAGCTGCATAGTCCCAAGGTATCAGCTTCTACGATATAGTTCAGATCTATATATTAAAGCTGCATAGTCCCAAGGTATCAGCTTCTACGATATAGTTTAGATCTATATATTAAAGCTGCATAGTCCCAAGGTATCAGCTTCTACGATATAGTTCAGATCTATATATTAAAGCAGCATAGTCCCAAGGTATCAGCTTCTACGATATAGTTCAGATCTATATATTAAAGCTGCATAGTCCCAAGGTATCAGCTTCTATGATATAGTTCAGATCTATATATTAAAGCTGCATAGTCCCAAGGTATCAGCTTCTACCATATAGTTTAGATCTATATATTAAAGCTGCATAGTCCCAAGGTATCAGCTTCTACGATATAGTTCAGATCTATATATTAAAGCTGCATAGTCCCAAGGTATCAGCTTCTACGATATAGTTCAGATCTATATATTAAAGCAGCATAGTCCCAAGGTATCAGCTTCTATGATATAGTTTAGATCTATATATTAAAGCTGCATAGTCCCAAGGTATCAGCTTCTACGATATAGTTTAGATCTATATATTAAAGCTGCATAGTCCCAAGGTATCAGCTTCTACGATATAGTTCAGATCTATATATTAAAGCTGCATAGTCCCAAGGTATCAGCTTCTACGATATAGTTCAGATCTATATATTAAAGCTGCATAGTCCCAAGGTATCAGCTTCTATGATATAGTTCAGATCTATATATTAAAGCCATATCCCAAGGTACAGCTTCCAATAGTCAGATCTATATATAAAGCGCATAGTCCCAAGGTATCAGCTTCTATGATATAGTTTAGATCTATATATTAAAGCCGCATAGTCCCAAGGTATCAGCTTCTACGATATAGTTTAGATCTATATATTAAAGCTGCATAGTCCCAAGGTATCAGCTTCTACAATATAGTTCAGATCTATATATTAAAGCTGCATAGTCCCAAGTTATCAGCTTCTACAATATAGTTCAGATCTATATATTAAAGCTGCATAGTCTCAAGGTATCAACTCCTACAATACAGTTCAGATCTATATATTAAAGCTGCATAGTCCCAAGGTTTCCAGTTTCTGCCATGTATTTGAAAAAAGGCAAGGTACCACGTGTTCAGTAAGAGTTATGTATATGAATCTAGTGAACATTGTACACATGTACACAAACAAAGTATATCAATTTGAACAAATTTATCCCATTATTACAGTAAAAAATTAGTTCTAGCTGAGTGTTTATACTGTGTTTAAAAAGTAGTTCTGGCTGAGTATTTATACTGTGTTTAAAAGGTAGTTCTGGCTGAGTGTTTATACTGTTCAAAAAGTAGTTCTGGCTGAGTTTTTATATCGTGTTAAAAAGTAGTTCTGGCTGAGTGTCTACACCATGACCAAAAAAGTAGTTCTGGCTGAATGTCTATACCATGACCAAAAAAAAAGTTCTGGCAGAGTGTCTATACTGTGACAAAAAAGTAGTTCTGGTTGAGTGTTTACACTGACAAAAACAGTAGTTCTGGCTGAGTGTTTATACAGTAATATAAAAAATGTAGTTCCGGCTGAGTGTATATACAGTATAAAAAAGTAGTTCTGGCTGAGTGTTTATACAGTATAAAAAGGCAGCTATGGCTACGTGTTTATACCGTGACAAAAAAACAGTTCTGGTTGAGTGTTTATACCATAACAAAAACGTAGTTCCATCTGCAGGATTATGTTGTGTAAACAAAAGTAGCTCTGGCTGAGGTATGTTGTGTCAAAAGTAGTTCTGGCTGAGGGACTATGTTGTGTAAACAAGTAGTTCTGGGTGAGGGACTATGTTGTGTAAACAAGTAGTTCTGGCTGAGGGACTATGTTGTGTAAACAAAAGTAGTTCTGTCTGAGGGACTATGTTGTGTCCAAAGTAGTTCTGTGTGACGTGCCTAGGGCAGTAGGGAGCTGTACGCACCTTTCCCCTGGCGAGCAGCGACTGCAGCTCCGGATCGACTACCAGACACTCGAGTTCCGCCTTGGTTAGCACGTTCCGGATGTGCATCACTTCTTCGATGGTCAGGGAGAGACACTCGAGAATCTTGCGCTGGATGGACACAAACACGTCAACATGCAAGCGGGTGGAGGAGGTGGTTATGGACATTCGCGAACAACCGCGGCTGTTAGATTAGTAGGGATCACAAACCAGTAATTTCTCATTCGCAAAGCCGCAGTCTTGTCTCCAATATGGGAGAGTTCCTTGTTTGTCTGCTTTTTATTTGACAAAAGTAGCGCCTAAATAATAATATATATATATATATATACCCCTCATTGGTTTCTATACTCTGCAGTGTTAGAAATAAGAGCTTGTCCGCACCAAGTGAGAGTAGGTACAGACAAGCAGAATATGGATTAGTCTTTTCTGTTGGACAAGTGAAAATTCTGGGCTGAAAAACATGTATTTTGCAATTTTGTTTGCTTTTCATTGTCATCTTTAAATGTAATTTACATTATTTATGACATTTGTTTCGTTGTTTTGATTTTGATTTGTATAGTTTGAATCCAATAACCATGGCGGTTAACGGAGATAATAAAGGTAAGTATTGTGGATAAGTGAAAATTCAGATCGACAGGTGAAAATCACACCACACCTGTCCTTTGGACAGTGAAAAATTGTCCTTATTTCTATCACTGCTCTGCAATATTTTAAACTTCCAATCCAATTTTTCCTTAGTACCTTGGTCCAAATGACAACCAAAAGTAATCAACCAAAGAACCACTCAGTTGAGGCAAAACAGCAATGAACAGAATAAGAAGTGACAATCTTACATTCACTCAAACACCTGCAGAAAGGACTGCTTCTGTTGAAACAGAAACTCCTCCTTCGGCAGTTCCCTGTGGTTAACCTGTTACATGCTGCAGGGAAAGGCTCAGTTCCAGCCAGCTTTCTGTTTACTTTTGGTCGACATTGCCACACATTCATCTGGATTACATTCCATTTAATGGCGAATTAAAACATCTAAGGTCATATCAGGATGGGTACCGACTTGTGACAGTGTGCACTCATGGTGACTTTATAGTGCTGCCCCACCGTGAGACCAGCACCATGACCTGATATCCCACTCAGTCACATTATCCTGACACTGAGCTAACAAGTCCTTGTCCTATCCTATTAATGCCGAGTGCCAGGCTAGGAAGCGACAAGTATCAATTTTATAAGCCATTGGTTTGACTCGACTGGGAACCGAACTCCGAATCTCCCGTATGTGAAGGACACGCTCTACTGATTCGGCCACCGCGCCTTATTTCTAAAACTACGTCACCTAACTGGGAGGCACACAATAACTATTTAGTTACCTCTCACCCGCCAGAATTTTCCATTATAAATATAATCTAATAAGGAATAAATTTCTTTAAAATTAACAAGAAAACAACCCATTCACAATGGTAGTACAGTTTTTATGACTCGATTAAAATTAGAACGCAAAAAATAAGCAACTTCTACTAATTTCACACAATATTTCTAATTAAACAAAATAAAAATGCCAAGCACCGGAAACGAGAGGTCAGCACTTCCTGTAGAAGGTCAGTACAGGAAAGTAAGTGTCTATCTACAGCGTTGGTCCTCAGGAATGGACTACTGAGTCAGGCGAAGTAGCGACAAGTAGCAACTTAAATCTCATTTGTTAGTGCCTTTGGTTTGACTCTGTGGGAAATCGAACCCATGACCTCCGACACTGCTAGGCCATCCGGTCCGGCTGGCCCCGGTAGTGTACACACAGAAGTACATAGGTGTTTTTTTTCCACTGTAATATTTTAACGAGCCTTTAACAAGAACAAGGCGATAATTTGCTAAGAAAGGCAAACTTGTTAACTATTTTGTTTCTTTAATTGCCACCATTGACACTTATATCTTGGCACAGCGCACTCGTGTATTTACTGGATTCGCTTCACTGAACAATCCTCGTCTTTTTCAGACGAGACGGCTGAATGAGTTGGGCGCTCACTTCCTGTGTGGCAGGTCATGGGACGCGAACTCTGGGTAAAAATACCGACAGAGTCAAACCAATGAAACAAATACTATACTCGTCCTTACTGAGCCTGGCGCTCAACATTACCAAGGATATGGCAAGGAGCAGTGGAATGAGGAAGACCAATTGTCGGCGAGTGAAATTTCTCCTGCTGAATCAACGAATATAACCTAACCTAACCAAAATACGCTGAGAACAAGAACGCTCCGAATTTGTTGTGTGTGTTCTTTAACTGAAACAATAACGCCATCCTGGGATGCGCTATATATGAGGCATATACAAGGTTTATACTTATATAGACCAGTCGGCCCATCCTGCCCACTCCTGCTCCTACAGTTCCGCTGCAGTCTCACCTACCCCAACCTTCCCGTCGGGGCATGAACACACGACAAGACTTCCTGCGATGACTTGTCACCGCCTCCAGATGTCGCACATTGCGAACTATGACAGTCTTACGACAGTTGTAACCGCCATTGCCAACACCACAATGCCAGCTGACATTACAGCTCTAGGGCCAACAACGAAAGCATAGCTTAGTAGACTGCAAGTTATGCGTTCTGTAAGACAAGGTCTTCAACAAAGTGTAAGCTGTATGTCAAAAGGCATAAGCCAGGGGGCATATGCCATCAGGTATAATGCACAATGACAAAAGCCATTTGGCATTAGCAATTATGCACAAAGTCTGGAGGTGTAAACCCCAAGGTATAAGCCCCAAGGCATAAGCCCCAAGACATAAGCCCCAAGACGTAAGCCCCAAGATGTAAGCCCCAAGATGTAAGCCCCAAGACGTAAGCCCCAAGGCCTAAGCCCCAAGGCATAAGCCACAAGGCCTAAGACATAAGTCCGAAGGCGTAAGCCAAGAGCCGCATGTCGCGTCGTGCATAGGTGCCCACCCCTGTGGAATGAGTTTGATCGGGGAAGTAAAGGACACCATGCATAGAGCTACGCTAACCATTCCAACTTTAAATATTGCTCGAAGCGCGAGTTGATGTGTGCCATCGGGCTAAGCGGTCCACGCACATCAACACGTTTCAACGATGCCAGAGTTACAATAACTAAAGCGGATAATATTCACGGAAAACCTCAACATATAAGGTCTAGACACTAACAGCATGTCCAATGTCTTAAACAGAGAGAATATTTTCAGATGCACATCATTGAAAAGTCATGTGCAAGGGTCGAGGTGGGGTGGGGGGGGGGGGGGGTTTACATATCTTCTTTAAAAAAAATCCTAGGTCTTACTTGTATGCCCAGTTAGAAGCTAACAATAAGCATACAATGTTTGGGTGTGTGTATATATGTTATACATACTACATATACACTGTTATAAAGACACACACATGAAGGCGTTGTAACCGTTGTTGAACTGTTTGACGGTAAACCTTCCACAGTGGTTCTAACACAATCCACATAAACAACACAACATAATAGCTGGCTATGCCCGTTGGGCCAACGGTGAACTTTGCACACTAATTAGTCACACTGGGCCACTGGTGAAATTAGGCCATTAATTAGTCAGACTGGGCCACCAGCGAACTTAGTGCACTAATTAGTCACACTGGGCCACCAGTGAACTTAGCACACTAATTAGTCACACTGGGACATCGGTGAACTTAGCACACTAATTAGTCACTGGGCCAACGGTGAACTTAGTGCACTAATTAGTCACACTGGGCCACCAGTGAACTTAGCATTCTAATTAGTCACACTAGGCCACCGGTGAACTTAGCACACTAATTAGTCACACTCTATTCGCTGGGTGGGTAAACTGAAAGTTTCTCACAAAATGTGCCCAGTGTGACTGTCCGTGGAAAGCCAGTCAGTGCGTGCCCTCACCAAAGGGACGAGCACAGTACAGCGCAGTCAGCAGCATGGTGGTGATGATGGTGTGATGATGGCAGTGATGATAATAATGACGATGATAGTAATGATGACAACAATGGTGATTCTGGCAGTGATGATGATAGCAATAATGATGATAATGAATATGACAGCAATGATTTGTTTACTTTTGGGGGGTTTTACATCCCGGCAACATATGAGGACATATCAGGACGAATACTGACTTGTGACAGTGGTGTGCACTCATAGCGACTTTATAGTGCTGTCCCTCTGGGATACCATGCTGGCCATGACTTCATTTTCCACTCAGTCACATTATCCTAACACTGAGCTAACCAGTCCTTGCCCTAACTTATTAATGCCGAACACAAGGCTAGGTAGCGAGAAGTATCAATTTTGCAAGTCATTGGTTTGACTCGGCCAGGATTCAAAGTCTCGACTTATATCAATTCGGCCACCGCGTCCGGTCATGGCAATCATGATGGCACTTATATGATTATAATGATAATTATGATGACAACCATGATAATAATGATGAGAGAATGATTATGATGACAATAATGATGACACAATGATAACGATAAAATTAGAGGTAGTTTGTTTGTTTGTTGTTTTACGTCCTAGCAACATCTAAGGTCATATCAGGACGGGTACCGACTTGTGACAGTGCGCACTCATGGCGACTTTATAGTGCTGTCCCACTGGGAAACCAGGCCGCCGGCACCATGACCTGGTATCCCACTCAGTCACATTATCCTGACACTGAGCACACCAGTCCTTGCCCTATCCTAATAATGCCGAGCGCCTGGCTAGGAAGCAACAAGTATCAATTTTAAAGTCATTGGTTTGACTCGACCGGGACTCGAACCCACGACCCCACGATCTACCAGCACGGGAGACGGACGCTCTAACTCATTCGGCCATCCCGTCTGGTCTAATTAGAGGTAGTGATGATGACAATGATGATGACATCATTGTCATGAACAGTGATGAAAATGGAAGTGATGATGGTGACATTGCTGATGATGGTAATCATGAAAACACTGAGGACACTGGTGGCGATGGGTGGTGATGGCTGTGATGACAATAATGATGATAATGGTGACAACAGTGATGGTATGGGTTGAGATGATGTTGGTGGTGATGATGATGATGTTGATGATGATGACGATGATAATAGTGGCAACTGTGATGACACTGGTAGAGATGATGACGTTGGTGATGATGACGATGACAATGATAATAGTAGCAACAGTGATTATACTGGTAGAGATGATGGTGGTGATGACATTGTTGGTGACGATGATGACGATGAATGCTGACCACGGAGCCCTGACTGACTGGCGAGTCACGTGACGGCTACACCACCGCGCTCAGAGGGCGCTGTGGGTTGCACCTTCAATAGTTGTGTTTGCTGAGGGTCACGGCGAGCTGACTGACGGGGAGGGGGGGGGGGGGGGGGGGGGGCAGCGTGCAGGGTGAACACACGGGAAGCAGCAGAGAACAAGCACCAGAGATCAGACACACCCACAGACACACTCCGCACGGGCAGGGGAGGTGAGGGGAGGGGGGAGGGAGGGGGGAGGGGGGAGGGGGGGGGAAAGGAAGGAAGGGGGGGGGGGAGAGAGGAGGGGGGGAGGAGGAGGGGGAGGAGAGGGGAAGCGGAGGGAGGGGAGGGGAAGGGAGGGGAAGGGAAGGGGGTTGGGGAGGGGATGGGAGGGGATGGGAGGGGGTGGAAGGTGACGGGAGGGGAGCGGAGGGGGGTGGGGTGGAGGGGAAGGTAACGGGGGCGGAGGGGCGGAGGGGCGGAGAGCGGTGGGGGCTATGTGTTAACAATGGTGTCTGGGGAAGCAGGAGGAAGAAGCAGCGTGTTAACAGATTTGTTGTTATTGTTGTTGTTGTTGTTGTTGTTGTTCAGAGATGGCCAAAGATGCAGCTGAGGAGGAGGAGGAGGAGGAGGAGGAGGAGGAGGAGGAGCGGTGAGTGGGTCACGTGGATGTGACTACCCGTGGTGTGATGGGCGGGGAGAAGGGGAGGGGGTTGGTCATAGTGGACAAACTGCCATAATATTTCAACTATTTTCTAACAACATATATATACTGTTGCTAAATGTATTTTCCATAAATGAATGTGGCCAAAAGGACACCTATTTTCGATAAAATGACGTGCTAAGCCAGTGTAGTGCTGGTTGGTTGCTTGGTTGTTGGAGTTTTACGTCCTGGCAACATCTAAGGTCATATCAGGACAGTGCGAACTCATGGCGACTGTATTGCCGCTGTCCCACTGGGAAATCAGGCCGCGGGCACCATGAGCTGGGATATCAGGGGTAGCCAGGGTGAGCTAGAGGCAATCAAGGGGAGGGGGGGGAAGGGAGGGGGGAGGGAGGGAAAGGGGAGGGGAGGGGGGGGGGAAGGGGGAGGGGAGGGGGATGAGGGAAAGGGGAGGGAAAGGGGAAACTGGGTGAGGGAAAAGGGGGAGGACAGGGGGAGGGGAGGGGAAAGGGAAAGGGGGGGGGAGATGGAGGGGAGGGGGAAGAGGGGAAGGTGGAGGGGAGGGGAGGGGGAAAGGGGATGGGAAGGGAAGGGGGGGAAAGGGAAGGGAAGGGGAAAAGGGAGGGGAGGGGGAAAGGGGAAAAGGGAGGGGAGGGGGAAAGGGGAAGGAGGAAAGGGGAAGGGGGAAAGGGAAAGGGGGGAAGGGGGAAAGGGGAAGGGGGGAGGGGGAAAGGGGAGGGGGAGGGGAAAGGGGAGGGGGAAAGGGAAGGGGAGGGGAAAAGGGGGGGGGGAGGGGGGAGGGGGAAAGGGGAGGGGGAGGGGAAAGGGGAGGGCAGGGGGAAAGGTTAGGGGAGGGGGGAAAGGGGAGGGGAAGGGGTGAGACCTGGGAGCAAAAGTAGATAACCATGGGCTAACAGATCCCCACGGGGGCGGGGGGTTATTAAGAAATATTCTGAAAACAAAAAAACCCTTAAAAGTCCCGCAGTGCTTTTACCATATGTACTATATATACCAAAGAAAAAGACCTAATCTATTAATTGCTAAATGCAGCGCAAATTTTGTCACCATAGCAATTAAGGATGACATACTCCACAACAAGAAAACAGCTGACTGGAGGGGGGAAATCGTAAAAAGCAAGGTAGGGCCAAGCCATCCATCCATAAGTATTCAAGGTTTAGTAATTTTGGTTAAAAACAGCACACACAAACAAACAAGCGGTCAGAAATGGAAAAGAAAACAAATCTCAAATGCTCACAAAAAAATATGCATCGCAACAGCTCAAACTAAAAGGGAACAATACTAAAGATTCAAAAAATATATATTTTAAAAAGAGGCAGGAAAGGTCATGCAACGAGGAGGAGCAAGACTTACAATAAAACAGGAGGGAACTGTGTACAATATTGGTACAAAACAAGGGAAAAGGAGGAGGAGGAGGAGGAGGAGATGGAGGAGGAGGATGGGGAGAAGGGGGAGGAGGAGGGAAAAGGGAGAAGGGAGCATGAAGAGAAGGAGAAGGAGGAGCAGAAGAAGGAGTAGAAGAAGGAGAAGAAGGAGATGGGGAAGGAGAAGAAGAAGGAGAAGGAGGAGGAGAAGAAGTGGGAGAAGAAGGAGAACGACGAGAAGGAGACTGAGAACGAGGAGGAGAACGAGGAGGAGAACGAGGAGAAGAAGGAGGAGGAGGAAGAGGAGGAGAAGGAGATGGAGGATGAGGAGGAAGAGGAGGCTGTCAATCAAACCCATTCCCAGAGCGAAGGAGGAAGATCCCTGGTGAGGAGCAGCTCCCGCCACCAATACTTACAGCGTTATTAGCACCCGGCGCACCCGCGTCTGACGTCAGACGCTGCGCATGCGCATTGGGAGGAGCAGAGGGAGGAGGGAGGGGCCCGAGCGGACCGTCCTCTGGGCGGGCGTCAAGCGGGGCGGCAGTGGGCGACTCGCACACCGTTATACTATGCCTGCGTTCTGACTTAGCCAGCCCCGAAGCCGCTGCTATGTCTAGTGCGACTGAAAGACAAGGGCGACAAGGGCTATATGAGTGAGCGGTGCGTTAGGGAGAAGCGGATCAGTCCCTGGTCGCGGGCCAACCTTGATGATGGGCGATCGACTTGCACGCCGTTATACTATGCCTGCACTCGGACTTAGACTTAGCCTCAGCCTTAGCCTTAGCGAGCCCCGAGACCGCCACCATGTGTAGTGCGACTGAAAGACAAGGGCGACAAGGGTCATGTGAGTGAGCGGTGCGTGAGGGAGAAGCGGGCCAACCTTGATGACGGGCTTGGCGGCCGGCGTTTCCATGACGCTGATGCTGTGGCGACGTTCGGGCGGCGTCCGGGTACTGTCCAAGTTGGCCAAGTCATAGGCCACTGCAAAGAAGGCAGCCAGGTGTTCACACAGCCTGCATGGCAACACACAGAGGGGGGGGGGGTGCTAAACACCACACAACAACCACCACACCAGGTGTTCACACCCCACAACACACACAGGGGGGGGGTACTACTAACTAACTACTAACACAACCACACACACAACACACAACAACAACTACTAACTACAGGCAGCCAGGTGTTCACACGGCCTGCAGGCAACACACACAGGGGGGGGGGACTACTGACTACACTAACTACAGGCAGCCAGGTGTTCACACAGCCTGCATGGCAACACACAGAGGGGGAGGGGGCATACAACTAACTACACACCTCACCAGCCTCAGGGCAACACCAAGGGGGGGTACTACTAACTAACTACTAACTACAGGCACCAGGTGTTCACACGGACTCAGGGCAACACACACAGGGGGGGGACTACTGACTAACTACTAACTACAGGCAGCCAGGTGTTCACACAGCCTGCAGGGCAACACACAGAGGGGGGGGGTACTACTAACTAACTCTAACTACTAATACAGACAGCCAGGTGTTCACAGGCCTGCAGGGCAACACACACAGGGGGGGGGTAACTAACTAAATAACTACTAACTACAGGCAGCCAGTGTTCACACAGCCTGCAGGGCAACACACACAGGGGGGACACAAAACACAACACAACAACCACACACCCCACACACACAGGGGGGCGGGTACTACTAACTAACTACTAACTACAGGCAGCCAGGTGTTCACACGGCCTGCAGGGCAACACGCACAGGGGGGGGACTACTAACTAACTACAACTACAGGCAGCCCGGTGTTCACACAGCCTGCAGGGCAACACACACAGGGGGGGTACTACTAACTAACTACTAACTACAGGCAGCCAGGTGTTCACACGGCCTGCAGGGCAACACACACAGGGGGGAGGTACTACTGACTAACTACTAACTACAGGCAGCCAGGTGTTCACACGGCCTGCAGGGCAACACACACAGGGGGGCGGGTACTACTAAACTACTACGGCAGCCAGGTGTTCACACGGCTGCAGCAACACACACAGGGGGGGTACAACTTACTAACTACAGGAGCCTGTTTCACACAGCCTGCAGGGCAACACACACAGGGGGGGGGGTACTACTGACTAACATACTACTACTACAGGCAGCCAGGTGTTCACACAGCCTGCGGGAAACACACACAGGGGGGTACTAACTACTAACTACGAACTACAGGCAGCCAGGTGTTCACACAGCCTGCTGGAAACACACACAGGGGGGGGGGTACTACTAACTAACTACTAACTACAGGCAGCCAGGTGTTCACACAGCCTGCTGGTAAACACACACAGGGGGGGGGTACTACTGACTAACTACTAACTACAGGCAGCCAGGTGTTCACACAGCCTGCTGGGCAACACATGTGGGGTACTACTAACTACTAACTACAGGCAGCCAGATGTTCACACAGCCTGGACTACACACAGGGGGGGGGGGTATTAACTGACTATTAACTACCTACTACTAGCCAGGTGCTCACAGAGAATGCAGGAGCAACAACACCACGCGCAAGGGGGGCTACTGCTCGGTAGTTAACTATTACTAACTACTACTACTACTAACTACTACTTAATAGTAGTAAGTAGTACTTAGTCCATACCTAGTCCATACCCAGCAAACATAAATATGGATTAGGGGCCATTCAACTATTACGCAATGCTATTTTTGTCCAAAGTAGATCCCCCCCCCCCTTCTAACGCTCTGTAACGATATGTAAAATTCTCAAATTCTAAGACAAAGTACAAGAAAGGATTACGGGACACCCCGTAAGCGTCACGTAATATTTGAATGGCCCTTTACCATAAAACTACAAATGTGGTCATTCAACAACACACATCTACTAATAAGTACTGGTTTAAAAAAAGAACGACAAATAAGAAGAGTCTGGAGTCAAACGCGTTCTCAATCATGTTAACAGGGTCTGTACACATGTGGAGAATTGGAATTCAAGGCTATTTCAAGGCTGCTTTTGATAGGAATTCAAGGCTATTTTCATTTGGATTTTAGGGTTGAAGACTAATTTCCCAAAATAGGTTAAATTCAAAGCTTTTCAAGGCATTGAAATGGGGAAAATGAAGTTCACAACTTTTCAAGAGTTTCCAGGCCCCATACCGACCCTGTATTGAGCATCGCTGTATGATTAAAATCAGTTGATGCATCTAACTGGATGCGCAGTCACGTGACACATGTGGTGAACATGCGAAAACTACCAGGCACCCAGTCACACATTAGCCTGGTTCCCAGGTCCTTCTAGAAGAGAACAGGTCCCACATCCACCGCCATTGTAAGAGGCTTTGACGGTCATCGATATGGGCTAAATATTTATATCTTTCAGGAAAGCGGGTGTTTGGAATTTATGTGACCTGTTTATCTGCATGGTGATATGTTATACTAAAATACAATGTCTAAAAGTGCAATGTTGTGAGTGTAACTATGAGGAGCGACTGGTAATTCATTAGTGTTAGCTAGGGTCTGTATCTTGTAGGGTGCTGCCACCTGGTGATTTGAAGTAACACCAGCCATTCGCAGTGGTTCAAGTTGCTACTAGTTGTGACTTAGCGGGGTGCTGAAGGTCATTCTAAAATGGCAGTAGAGACGCAACCATTTAGTAAATCGGGTCTGGGCACCAGACTACACGGACAGACACAAGACACCATGCGGTATGCAACACATGCACTCAAAGACAGCGCAAAGCGCAGCGCAGGATTACGCAGCAGCACCACGCAGGTATCCACATCTAGCAGGAAGGCGGCTTCACTTCAAGTTCAGACGTGTATTTCAATGTAGTCCGCAACATCGGCTCACCACATCAGACAGAATCACACGGAACCCACCAACATCTTGTGCTACTGACACAGATTCATCTTTGTCGCATGTTTTCATACAAATCGCATTAATACTTCAAAGTGTATACATTTTAATGAAGATAGACGACTGTAAAATGTTGCATCAGAAATCAAAACAGACTGATTCAGGGTTCCTGCACCTATCAGCCAATCATAATTAAGACCTTTTTAAGACTTCTTTATACAAATTTTCATACAATTTAAGACCTATTTTTGCGGCAAATGTAACCATATTAAATATGGGGGATTTTGAGACACTAACCAATCAGAAAAAAGCTGTCAAAGTATGTGTGCACTTGTGATCAGTACATTATGGTCCATAGACTACAGGGTCAACTTCGAGACATTTCAGCTCCATGGCATTTGTGCGTTGTGAAACAAAATATTACAGGCCAAATCCAATTTAAAACCTTTCACAGAAAAGTTACCATATTTCAGACTTTTCAAGGCCTTGAAAATTGACTAATCAATTTAACACTTTTTAAGAATACGCGGGAACCCTGTGGTTTGTGTAAGGTATGCGGTGACTGACAAGCAGTGACGTAGACAGACATGTACGTTGTAATAGGAATGGAATCTCCAACGAACTAAGAATGATGGGTTTAACCCTTGTGTCTTCGTAAACTAAACACACACGACATAAAGACTGCTACAGTACAAACCATACATGTACAAGCCTGATATATATCGGAAATATGCTGACCTAATCACAAGGTTTACACTATTAAATACTAAACTAACACAGTATATTAAACCTACTGATGATGTTAAAACTCTAATAATAAGTATCATTATATTCTTTATAATAATAATTCTATATTGTGGTTGCGAAGAGTAATGGATTCTCACTAAATAAAACAAATTATACATCATAACTATATTATAATATAAAGGCCCTTTCACATTACGGCGTATGGCGGGAGCGTATTGAAAACCTACGTAGGTCCTGCGCGTGCCGGCCTATGATGACATTTTTTGACCGTTCGGGTGGTTTTGAGCGTATGTGGAACCTACGAGGAGCGTATGAGGAGCCTATGGGAGCGTGCTGTGACATTTTTTGACGGTATGGGCCATACGCCCTCATAGGTCGAGATTTTTTTAGCATGCACAAACAAATTTGGACGGACGGATTTATGAAAGCGTATGGTGGCGTATGCCTCATACGCTTCACATAAGCCGTCACCTGGGGGCGTATGAGTAGCGTATGAGTAGCGTATGCGTAGCGTATACGGCGTATGCTGACGTATATGACGTAACGCGCCTACGCCACCATACGCTCCCGCAAAAAACCCTAATGTGACAGCCCCTTAAGATGTCTTATTTAGTTCACTTTCCCCACCGCTAGATGACAGTGCACCACGGTGCAGCCCCACAGGACCCGATGGTTGGTTATTGGAGTTTTACATCCTGAAAACATCTAATGTCATATCAGGACGGGTACCGACTTGTGACAGTGCACACTCATGGTGACTTTACAGTGCTGCCCCACTGGGAAATCAGGCCGCCAGCACCATGACCCGATATCCCATTCAGTCATAGTATCCTGACACCGAGCTAACCAGCCCTTGCCCTATTCTAATAATGCCGAGTGCCTGGCTCGGAAGTGACTAGTATCAATTTTTAAGTCATTGGTTTGACTTGACCAGGGTCCGAACCCGTGGGGTGGAATCCCATGATCTACAAAAACGGGAGACGGACGCTCAACTCATTCGGCCATCCCGTCTGGTTACGGAATATGTTTGCCAGAGGAGGTAAGAAATGTACCATTTCTTGATGAATTAAATGGGATCCCAAAACTCATCTGTTCAATGTAGTAGTTTTTTCTAATGGTGAATTAAATTTCTCTCCTTCGACCATTGCAACTAAGTTGTAGTTCTTGTAGAGGATTTCCACCACCAATTCACCCATTAATGGCCATGGCAGGAAGTAATGTTTGTGGTAGCAGGTCACTGCGCAATCCCCATCAAAAAGTCTAGAAAAATTAAATTTGACTAAACTAATATTAACTTGGGGGATAATTTGGCGATATGCTCATAAAGATACCAGACTAAACTGTAATAAACCACCCAAAAAACGGCCAGACTTCCCGGTAAATCACCCCTTTTGATGCAAATTGGTTCCATGAATCATTTCTCTTTTTTTGTAAAGTAAGCATCTAAATGAGCCTATAATCTGATTTTAAAGATTATAAATAGATTCCTGTTGATTATAAACGATCATTATTCTAAAGTCCTGTACACACTAATTCATCTGGCTCAGCTATGACTACTGCACCTCAGATGAGGAAACTTGACTGACGTGAGAATGATTTGATTGCAGTGTCCGTACACATGTGAAGATATGGAATTCAAGGCTATTTCAAGGCTTTTCAAGGCTATTTAAAAAAACAAGGAATTCATGCGAGTATTAGCGTTTTATTCTGTGTAGGTTTGTCAGATTATCATATGCCGAATTCCAGACTAATTTAGATCAGTAGTGACAGTTTAATGGAATTCAATGCTTTTCAAGACTAATTACCCAAAATAGGTCAAATTCAAGGCTTTTCAAGGCCTTGAAATGGGGCAAAACTTTTCAAAACTTTCCACGCCCCATACAGACTCTGTGATTTTGAACTCAAAATGATCTAACCAGAGGCAAGAGGCCGGTGTTCAAGATTTGAAGTGATTGTGTAAGTTCTAAGTCAATATTACCTTCTATTATCGCTAGAGTTGCACACAAAAAAAGAAAAAAAGAGAGTTAAGTGTTAAGTTATGGTGGCAAGACAATTGGACATAGTTGGACTCCAAACCTTGCTGAATACACAAAGTTCAAGCGGTAGAAGCGCTATCACTCTTCGGGCAGTGATTCATAACTTCAGTTGCTCATTCACCAACCCACAATGAAACAGTCGCTTAAACATAAGTTAAAGGTGCACACCGGTCTATGCACAGCACAGTGCTTAAAAGGCGTAAACAGACACAGCTACGACATATATATATATCCACTTTCCACTTGCGGCTTACAACTTCTTCCATATAAATGTGATATGCGAGCTGCTTTGTATCCTCCTAACCTCTGGACATGGGTTCCATGAATCTAAGGAGCCTGGGGGGCTTATCGTAAAAACTTGTGGTTAAGTTAATTTTTTGTTTGTTTAAATAAAGGAAGTTCTCAGAAGCACCTCCAACATATACACGTGTCATATTTCCTACCTTTTCGCTATCCGTTCACCAGTAACAGGGATGATAGTGGTTTCAGGCAACACAAAAAAAGAAGCAGAAATCAAGCTGAGATTATTAATCCCGACGGCAAATTTCCTTTTACACCTATATCAAAAATGCCGCCAGGCTGTGAAACAACCTGGAAATCCAGCTTAAAATGGAAAGATATCATTCCTGAGTGACTATGTATAGTCAAAAACTAACATCAACTTATCCGCCGGCTTGCCTAATGAGTAAGTTTTTACGGTAGTTGCTGGGTTGCCATAGTTACCTGTCTGTTGCCATGGCGACGGCCCGTAGAGCGCGTCGTGGTCCTCATCCTTAATGGAGGCGAGGGGCGATAATGGGGACAGTACACCGGGGGACACGTGGTTTCGGTCGTCCCCGAACAGGTCGCCATCGTCGTCATCGTCCTCCTACAGGTGGCAGCACCAGACACGGCGTGAGGTCAGACAGCTGAGGTCACGTGACCAGCGGCTAGCGCTAAGCCTGCACTGACACGTGTATCACATTCATAGGATATCCAACGGATGGCTACCCATACACATATATATATCAGGGTCCGCACACATGTGCACATATGGAATCCAAGGCTATTTCAAGGCTGTTTTCATTTAGATTTAGTCCGAAATCATCATTCGGAATGGTGATTTTGGACTAATTTAGATCAGTGGGGACAGTTTAATGGATTTTAAGGCTTTTCAAGACTAATTACCGAAAATAGGCTTAAATTCAAGGCTTGAAATGGGGCAAATGAAGTTCCAAGACTTTTCAAGATTTTCCACGCCCCGTACAGACCCTGATATATGTATGGTATAACTAGTTATGCGCATAATATTTAGGCTGTAGGGGGTTAGGCTGTAGGGGGCCCTATTCATCGATTGTCGGGTGGGCGCTGTGTCGCCTGTGATATCCCATCTGCTGCAGCCTCAAGCGGTGCATCAGCCAATCAGGCGAGAGCGACCCCGAAGGTGTCAACATCCGGCGTTACCGCCTCTAATCTGCGTATTAGGCATCAAATACAGCTGGAACCTGTTTGTCATTTACATGTCTGTATAAGATTGTATGCATATATTAATTAACTGGAATATTATATTGATGCCATCAACCTTTATGCTTTTGCTACTATGGTATGTTCGTCAGGTCTGGCTGCATGCGGTTGGAGCAACCGGGGTAGCAGGGCAGTTCAGATAAGGTAAGCCAAGCACTGGTCTGACAAATTCTACAGGCCGCCGGTCACTCAGACCAGAATGTTGGCTCAATTAAAGTTGCATGGTTTGATGAAAGATTTATTTTTCAAAACCAAAACATGTATCTTAATTTGATTATATATATATATATATATATATATATATATATATAATATAAATATATATATATATATATATATATATATATGTGCTCTATAATCCATTATGGGAATATAAACAAGGACACTACCGATCTTCAGTTCCCTATGTAATAGTTAGCACTTATCCTATCTAGCTGACCCTGTTATTATGACATAGACCACGGTGGCGCCCCCTGTGAGCGGCCCTGTGCACTGTATGCCAGCTGCGCCTGGCCTTCAACGTGTTTTAAGGACGCTCCCCGATCCAGCTCGCCTTCTATCTGGAATCATGCTAGCTTGACACTCATCTGTGCGATACGGTATGTCCGAGGGTTTCTGCAACCCGTGTGGTAAAATTCATTCTGGACCGAGGTGCATTACTGACGTGAAATGGGAGGACACCGCAGGCAACCACATACGCATAACGCGCAAATTCTCGGCAGTCAAGATGGCGACGGCAGGAGAAGCCTCCGATGAGCGAGTGATGGAGGATATCACAAAAGACGTACGAGTATGTGCAAGTGATGAAGAAGAGCGACGCGTGAGAGGAAAATAACACTGAAAGACAACGCTGTTGACTTTGAGGAACTACGAAACCGTGTTATAAAGATAAGCGCCAGGTCACTTGAACCACTCCAGCCCAGCAGCGAGCACCCATTCGGATTTAGTCACTCTATTACGAGGGATCGCCAAGAGCCACACGGCGGCGCAGATCGCACTCTCGTAGTGACTCCAGTTCACGTAGCAGGACAAGGAGCACGTCCCGGAGACGGAAAAGTAAGTGGTCTTGAAAAAACTATACTGAGGATAAGAAGGATGTGCGCAAACTATCAGTGGCCGAGTTACAGTGCTTCATCCTTGTTCCTGAGCCTAACGTGTGACTTTAAAGATGCCAAGCCATATTCAAGCCACCTTGCTTACTTGCCATCTTGCAACTTACTTTCAACAAAGACACTGCCCATGTTCGATATGACACGGCCGTGCGTAAGCTGGCGGAACGGGAGGGTTTCGCTGCATTCACGGCAGGGAATGCGGCGGCGAGCCTGATCCACTACGGGCATAAGGCCATGCGGGCCAAAACTAAGAGTGCGACCACCGGGAATCCAAAGGGGCTCAAGACCTATGAAAAGGGAGGCAAGCGGGCCTGCTTCCCCTGGAACAAGGAAGTGGGTTGTGACAGTAAGGAGGGGGACTGTAGCTTCGGGCATTGGTGCAGCAAGTGCGGGAGCTGCAGCCACAAGCGCATTAAGTGCACCCGGGACTGACGGTGCACCGGGACGCGCCACACCGGGGACGCGGAGCATGACCCAGATTCGGCCATACCGCGGGAAAACGGGGGCGCTGGGTGGGGCGCAGCGAGCACTCAAGCAGCCACACAACCCGGCGGTGGACGCGGCCGGGACAGGGACGGTAGCGGTACTGGGGTTTGTGACACCCAGTCAGACACACAACCCGGCGGTGGACGCAGCTGGGACAGGGACGGTACCGGTCTCCGAGGTACTGGGTGTGATGCATTACTTGACGGCGCCGGAGGGCTTGGTATGGATGTTTACAGTGGCGCATGTGGGTCAGTGAAGATGCCCGAGCCGCAGGGCTGGCTTCCCGCACGTGGGGAGGTCCCGGATATAAACAACAACAACACTGTGGTCGCGGCACATGTGGAGGCCCCGCCTCTGGGTGGGACTGACAACACGGGAGCCCCAGGGGGGGGCGGGAGGCTGCCAGGGTGGCGTTATGGAGGGTTGCAGTGGAGCACGGGGGTCAGTGGAGACACCCGTTCCACGGGAGGCCCCGGATGTAAACAACAATAACAACACGTGGGACGGGGTGGATACCCTGATGGCGGCGGCGGGCACCCTGGGGGGGATCCCCGGTGACCAACAAGTGGGGGAGACACCCCACAGAGGTACCCCTGTATGGACAAGCAAGGGGGATGGCCTGGACCCGGGGTGGCTCCACGTCGAGGACGGCACAGGAGATGAGCATGTATTCGACATCACCGTCAGGGAGACGGTTACCGACTGTGTGACCGACTTCTGACTCTGGAGGAGCTGCATCACAGGTTTGTGCAGCTGCACGCACAGTATTGATGGTGTCGTGTCCCAGATGAAGCCATGTACAGTCTTCACAGAGCTGTTCATGAGGGGTGATACTGACCCCGATGCCGAATATATCATGAAAGGCATCTGCTTCGGCTTCATGGTAATAAACCGGGACTGCGACGCTTGCTATGAGTGCCATCAGGACGCCTGGGGAGACCGTGAGGACAGAGAGGTCATGTCTGGCAAACTCAGGAAGGAGATCGAGGCAAGGGCTTTGACCAGGGCGGCGGACCGGCCGCTATGTGTGCATAGGCTCTTCTGCATCCCCAAGGATGGAGGGGGGGTGAGGGGCATCGTGGATTGCAGCAGACCAGAGGGGGAGTCAGTCAACAACTACACGGATAGCGTGACGGCCAAATTCTCCTACAATAGTGTCGACGATGTGGCCGCCCTGATGCAAGCCGGTGACTATCTCGCGACCGTGGACATCCGCGATGCTTACCGGGCGGTGAGCATCCACCCACGAGACCGGGACCGCCAGGGCATATTCTGGGACTTCGGGAATGACCCGGTCTTTTTAAGAGATAACAGGCTATGCATGGGGCTGGCCTCCAGCCCTTATGGCTTCAGCAAGCTGTCTGATTTTGTTGTCCGCTGTGCAGTGCGTGAGGGCGTGGGGGAGGTGGTAAATTACCTCGACGACTTCTGTATCGTAGCTCGGGACTTCGACGCGGGCTGTACGGCCCAGGCCACCCTAATGGGGATCCTCCGGAGATTGGGCTTCTACATAAGCTTCCCAAAAGTCACCTCCCCGTACACCAAAACAAGGTTCCTGGGTATCGACATCGACACCATCGCCCTGGAGATGTCGCTGCCGGAGGACAAGCTGACCAGGATGACCATGGCGCTTCTGGCCCTGGAGGGCCGGAAGAAGGCTAGGAGGATCCAGCTGGAGCGGCTGGCTGGCTTGCTGGCGCACTGTGCGAAGGTGGTCCGGGGAGGCCGCACTTTCTGCAGACGCGTGTACGACACGATCAACACAGTGGAAAAACCCCACTTCAAGGTCCGCCTCTCGGGGGGTTTCCATGAGGATAGACGATGGTGGCTGGACTTCTCCAGACGGTTCAATGGGAAGGCAAAAATAATCGGCCGCCATACCCCATACGTCTCGACTTACAGCGACGTCTCCGGGGAGGGGTTCGGGACGATCCATGCCGGCGATTGGAGGATTGGAGCCTTCGGGGAGGGACCAGACGGGAGGATCAGGGATGAGGTGGGCCACCACCACGCCACACCCGATGGGACTTGTAGGGGGGCCCACATAAACGTGCTGGAGATGTGGGCAGCCTTCTGTGCGGCCCAGAACTGGGGCCACCTGTGGAAGGACAGCACGGTGGTCATGGTCACGGACAATGAGACGGTCCGAGCGGCCTTGACCTCGGGTCGGTCCAAATCAAAGGGGGTCATGCACTTCGTGCGCAGGCTGTTCTGGATAGCGGCACAATACAATTTTGATGTTCAGTCTGTTTATGTAAAGAGTGCTGACAACACGATCTGCGACGCCCTGACCCGTTGGAGCGCCAGTGACAGTAAGGACCGAATCCGGGTCGCAGACGGAGCACGCAGGCTTTGTTGCAACCACATATTCACCAACTCCCCTGACCCTTCTATTTCCAGTTGTGGAGCTGCGGACGGAGAAGCTGGCCGTGCAACGCAAGTACTACGCCCCAAACTCCATCACAACACGGGGGGTCCAGGTGAGACGATACCTGGAGTTCATTGAGGAGTTCGGGGGCCACTTTCCCACCACACCGTGCCCTCCAGAACAGACAGCACTGTATGCAGTCTGGATGGCCAGGACTCTCAAATACACATCGGTGTGCAACTATCTCAGTGGCCTGAACTTCTTCTTGAAGACAGAGGGCGTGGAGCCGATCGACTACAAAAACTTTGAGCTGGCATCCACGTTGAAGGGCATCAAGCGGGAGCGGGGTTGCCATCCCAGGCAGGCGGCCCCCTTACTGCCTGACATGCTTAGGCGAATATTCACGGCCCTGACCACCTCGGCGGGGCACACCGCCTGGCGGGCGGCCATACTGTGCAGCTTTAGGGCACTACTGAGGAAGTGCCAGGTGACAGCCTCGGACTCGTCACTACTGAGGGGAGACTTTTCCTTTCTCCCATGGGGAATGTTGGTGTGAGTTCGTCGCTCCAAGACGATACAATTCGCGGAGCGGATGCTCGAAATACCTGTGGCTAGGTGCCCGGACCTCTCCCTGTGTGCAGTTTATTGGACTGAGAGACACTTCAGGGAGGTCCCAGCTGGGCATGATGCCATGGCGTTCCGGATCCCCACGCCAGCGGGCGCCACGACGGAACTGCGATACTCGACATACCAAGGGATGCTGAAGCACTTCTGTGGGGTCGCGGGATTGGACGCTGGGGACTACTCATCCCACTCCTTGAGGAGGGGGGGCTGTACCTTCCTATCATTGTGTGGCGCCACCCTGGAAGAGCTCAGGGTGCGCGGTGATTGGGCGAGCGCTACCATCTTCGCCTACCTGCAGACGCCATTGAGCGTCCGCATAATGAACGACATTAGGGTTTCCACGGCACTGGCCGGTGCGACTGAGCCGGTATACTGAGACTGTGGGGTTGGGGGGACCATGGGTCTCTTGGCATTTAATATATCTCCGCCAGAGAATATATATCTTCTCCTCAACCACATCAGTCTTATCTTTGTTCTGTTTATTGGGGCCAACTCTATAATCCATTATGGGAATATAAACAAGGACACTACCGATCTTCAGTTCCCTATGTAATAGTTAGCACTTATCCTATCTAGCTGACCCTGTTATTATGACATAGACCACGGTGGCGCCCCCTGTGAGCGGCCCTGTGCACTGTATGCCAGCGCCGCCTGGCCTTAACGCATTCAATTTTTAACTTTAGGTGGGCATTTAATATATCTCCGCCAGAGAATATATATCTTCTTCTCAACCACATCAGTCTTATCTTGTTCTGTTTATTGGGGCCAACTGTTTATATATATATATATATATCCATCTTAGATATTGGTGCATTAACAAGTGATTTGGGACAGCATATATAGAATAATCAGTGAATTTACTACCTCATCCTACTTTGAGAAACCCATCACACAATGAAGCCATTAATCAATTAGGTCAATCTCGTGGCCTCAGTAGCCTTGACCCTCATTCCAAGTACCTAGTCAGGTTCCAGGATGTCCAGTAGTAGTATTGGTGGCACCATAGCCTGGGTTGATATAAAGTTGCATGGAATTTTGTATTAAATAATTGTTACAGATCTGAATAAGAGTGATGTAAGAATTATGTATATTATTATCCGGGAAAAACACATTTGATAATCATTAGGTCAGCCCACATCACATCACATGCCAAGAAACAAATGATGGTGCAATCAGTAGAAAAAAAAGGTACCCAGGCTATATTTTATTTAGGTCATTCCACATCACGTGGTCATTGCGAGATGTCAATGATGGTCATAGCGAGAGGACTTTTGGAAAGCGTGTCGAAAGTATTTGTTCTTTCAGCTCAAATTGCTTCAAAACTAGTCATTTTTCATCAAAATGACTCCGGACTAATGATTAGTAGCTCATAACAATCAATTTGATATATTTATCTGCCTGGCTAGAAAGCGACAAGTATCAATTTTTAAGTCATTGGTTTGCCTCGACCGGCATTCGAACCCACGATCTACCAAAACGGGAGACAGTCGCTCTAACTCATTCAGCCATCCCGTCTTGTTAGTCTTCATCGGACTATGCAGCTTTAAGGTCATATTGCTTGCTACATGGGAAACCTTCAGCTGTAAACGCTCGTAAACTGTCAGTGTCATAGGTTGCCGACCTCACTCAGACTGGTCGGCTCACAGTCGGCCCGACTGAATCGGCCCAGTTTAAACCAACGTAAAAACACATACAAAAGAATCTCAAATATTTTTCATCCTTAAAAGCACTGCCAACAAATCAATACGGTCTTGCAAAAAGTCAGATAAATTTGACATTTTGTTGTACACTTAAACCTCTCTAAGTCGGCCGACCATGGGACCAACTTTAAATGGTCCATTTAGGGAGCTGGTCGGTTTAGGGAGGTTTTGAAAAATCATTACAATGGTATTGTATAGGCAATCGTTTTAGACCCAAATAAAGCGATTGATATAAGCGAGTGGTCGATCTGTGGAAGTGGTCGGTTAGAGAGGTTCTACTGTAGTTGTTGTAAATGAATTTGATTCATCTCATTTCTCAGTGGTGTAATACTGGTCTGCCCGCCGTGAGTTGTACGGCTGTACATGATTATTAACGAGTAATTAAATGACACATGAATAAAACAATAGTTGGTTGGTTGTTGGAGTTTTACATCATGGAAACATACAAGGTCATATCAGGACGGGTACCGACTTGTGACAGTGCACACTCATGGTGACTTTATAGTGCTGCCCCACTGGAAGACCAGGCCACCAGTACCATGACCTAATATCCCACTCAGTCACATTATCCGGACACTGAGCTAACCAGTCTTTGCCCTATCCTATTAATGCCGAGCGCCAGGCTAGGAAGCGACAAGTATCAATTTTGTAAGTCATTGGCTTGACTCGAGTGGGAATCGAACTCCGAATCTCCCGCATGGAAGGTCTGTGCTCTACCAATTCGGCCACCGCATCCAGTTGTTGTGATTGGTTGGTTGTTGAAAGTTTTACGTCCTGGCAACATCTAAGGTCAGATCAAGACGTGGGTGGCGGTGACGATGATGATGATGATGATGGTGGTGATGATGATGACGATGATGATGATAGTGGTGATGCAACATGTCTGCCCCAATGTGAGATACTATGCCGCTTATTAGTAACCTACCCCCCCCCCCCTCACTCTCTACCCCCATGAAAGGTGAACACATGAACTTACATCAAAGCTGTTGGACATGAGCAGTGAGAGGTCAGGCTTGATGATCTTCCTGGTTGCCACTGGACTTCCGCTGTCATCCTTCAACCTGGTGCGCGAAGTCTCGACTGTAAGCAAAGTGATCATGTGTTAATTACCTGCACACTGACTGATGGCAACACGCCGTCAGGACATTGTCACGGTTTGGAAAAAAAGTAAACCTTGTTTTATTTAACGACACCTCTAGAGCAAATTGATTTTCATATCATCAGCTATTGGACGTCAAACATATTGTCATTCTGACAATTTTCTTTACAGGAAACCTGCTGCCACCACATAGGCTACTCTTTCCGATAAGCAGCAAGGGGTCTTTTATATGCACTTTCCCACAGACAGGAGACCACATACCACAGCCTTTGATGAACCAGCTGTGGACCACTGGTTGGAACGGAAAATAGCCCAAGCTGAAAATGGGTCCACTGAGCAGGAAGAGAATCCATCACTTCTCAGTTGGGGCTCGAACCCTGGTTGAATGAAACCAATGACTTAAAAAATGTATACTTGTCACTTCCTAGAATTGTACCGGACCACTAAATAAGTATTTTATAGTGAAATAACACTTCCATTCCTCTTAATAAGCTACCACAAAGACACTTTTATTTGCATAGATCAGTTGATTAGGGAGGGGAGGGAGTCAATCACGGACGATAAAGAACGAAGGAGGAACAGAGGCAGGGGTGCAGAAAAAACATTTTATTCAGGATAAAATGGAGAATGATAAGAACAATAGGTAATAACAGGCAGAGGAACAATGACAAGGATAAATGTCAAATGTCAATAAGTGTCAGGACCAGCTGGGTATGGGCGAGGTCATCAGAGGGAGAGTCACTGGGATGGGAAGAGCCCCGAAGAGATCTCCACCCGAGAAGGGAAGAAGAAGAAGAAGAAGAAGAAGAAAAAGAAGAAGAAAAAGAAGAAGAAAAAAGCAGGGGCGGGTGGGTTGAAAAAGTGAGTGCAGCAGGGGGAGGGCAGGAGGCAGAGTGGCTGGAGGCAGCGGCGGGCCGCATTATAATGTAGCTGTCACACTATGACGACAATGGGAGGACGACAGCCCGGCGGCTGGAATTTTGAGAAATCACGACGTCATCATCATCATCATGCTGTCGGTCGCGATGCGACAAAGACTGCTTTCATTACTTGACTGCCGCTCTCCATTTAGCTCTCTGATGTGAGAGTTGCATCCATGAGTCGGTCTTAATGTCTCTCAGCTTCAGGTTTCTCTTGATGGTATCTTTGAACCGGAGACGGGGGCGCCCTCTCTTTCTGTAGCCAGAAGACAGTTGAGAATAGAGGATCTGCTTTGGTAGCCTGTCTGATGACATCCTCATGAGGTGTCCAGTCCACCGGAGATTCTTTTTGATCAGAAGATCTTCCATAGAGGGCAGCCCCCATCCGTTCGAAATCACGACGACATATGCAAATTCGGGCTAATTTGGACAACAATCGGACGACATCCGGACGACATCGGGACAACAGACGGGACGACAGTGTCTGTGTGTCTGTGTCTGGGTGTGTGTGACTCTGTGTCTGTGTGTGTGTGTGTGTGTGTGTCTGTGTGTGTGTGTGTCTGTGTGTGTCTGTGTGTGTGTGTCTGTGTCTCTGTGTGTGTGACTCTGTGTCTGTGTGTGTGTCTCTATGTGTGTGTCTGTGTCTCTGTGTTGTGTCTATGTGTGTGTCTCTGTGTGTGTATCTGTGTCTCTGTGTGTGTCTGTGTGTATGTCTCTGTGTGTGTCTGTGTGTGTCTGTGTCTCTGTGTGTGCCTCACTCTGACTCTCAGTCTGACTCTGACTCTGACTCTCAGTCTGACTCTCACTCTGTTTCTGTGTGTCTGTGTGTGTGTCAGTGTGTGTGTCTCTGTGTGTGTCTCTGTGTTTCTGTGTGTCTCTGTGTCTCTGAGAGTGAGAGTGAGAGTCTCTGAGAGTGAGAGTCAGAGTCAGAGTGAAGTGAGAGTGAGAGTCAGACTGAGAGTGAGAGTCAGACTGAGAGTGAGAGTCAGACTGAGAGTCAGAGTCAGACTGAGAGTCAGAGTCAGACTGAGAGTGAGAGTCAGACTGAGAGTGAGAGTCAGAGTGAGAGTGAGAGTCAGACTGAGAGTGAGACTGAGAGTCAGACTGAGAGTGAGAGTCAGACTGAGAGTGAGAGTCAGACTGAGAGTGAGAGTCAGACTGAGAGTGAGAGTGAGAGTCAGACTGAGAGTCAGAGTGAGGCACACACAGAGACACAGCCACACACACACAGACACACACACACACACAGACACACACATAGACACACATATACACACACACAGACACACACACATACACACACACAGACACACATATACAGACACATAGACACAGACACACACATAGACACAGACACACACATAGACACAGACACACACACAGACACACACACATAGACACAGACACACACATAGACACAGACACAGAGACACATACATGGAGAGAGAAGCAACTACAGCTTAACGACAAGACGACAGTGCCGCGACAGTGCCACGGCAGTGCGACAGTGCCATGACAGTGCCGCGACAGTGCCGCGACAGTGCCGCAACCTCGGCTGTCGTCGGCTGTCGTAGAAGTTTTTCAACATGTCCAAAATCCCCACGACAACCCGGCGACAGTCGAGAAAGAGTGGAGAAACTGGAGGTGTCGCGCAGGTGTCGCGGCGAACCTGCGCGACACCGGAAGTCGCTGTCGGAGAGCTGTCGTCGCCGCTTGTCGTCGTAGTGTGACTGCTACATAAGGGGAGGCCAGTGGGGGGGGGGGGGGGATACGGGAGGGATGATGTAATGGGAGAGAGAGGGGGGCCGGTCCTCCTCCGCCGCGAATCAAACGCAATGCAAGCATTACGACCAATTGGTCTTATACTGCTCGTTGCCCTATCCTAGTAATGCCAACACCAGGCTAGGTAGCGAAAAGTGTCAATTCTGAAGTCACCGGTTTGACTCGGACAGGATTCCAGCCCCTCCAGCTACATTACATTGTTAGTTTTGATTTAGTTTGGAGTAAATTTGAGATAATTAGCCAACTTTTGATATATTTGAAGTAAAAGCCTGCAAACTAATTTGTCGGCATACATCAGTGAAATGAAAAAGGAATGTCATTACTAGTTAACTAGGTCACATTGTCACCTGGCAAACAAGTGAGTTTTGATGTTCCTAAGGGGTAAAAGTAATCATAACTGAATGTACCAGTATCGAAATTGGATATGCAGATTCATATCTAAACAAACCTTGCTTTTGAAAACAATTATGCTTTCATCGAACTAAGCAACTTTTAATAATATATAATAAATAAGTCTTCCTTTGACTTTGTTTCAACTTCCATTGACCTGGATGGCTGAATGACTTGAGCGTCCGTCTCCTGTTTTGGGAGATCGGGGGGTCCGAACCCAATGGTTTCACGGGTTCGAACCCTTGTCGAGTCAAACCAAAGACTTTCAAATGTATACTTGTCACCTCCTAGCCTCACGCTTGTAATTATTAGGATATGGCAAAGACTGGTTGGCTCAGTGTCAGGATAATGTGACTGAGTGGGATATCAGGTCATGGTGGTGATGGCCTGGTCTCCCGGTGGGGCAGCACCATAAAGTCACCATGAGCGCATACTGTCACAAGTCGGTATCCGTCCTGACATTACCTTAGATGTTTCCAGGACATAAAACTCCAACAACCAAACTTCCATTGACCTTGTTGCTAAGGTCAATGTCCAGGTTCACATGGATATGAAGTGGCATCCTTAGAAATCTCATAAAACTAAACTGAGCTGAGGGCTATTAATTACTCATCTACGTAACACATACCGCACATTTCAGTCTAATTGCAGTCTGTGATACACATCTGGAAAATTACTGTTTTAAAATCAAAATCAAAAAGAGGCAATAAAACAAAGATCAAGTGGAAACAGCTCAAGGCTCTTGATCTTCTAATTGTTGCCTTTTTTGTTGGGACTTGACGTCCTAGAAATGTGTGCAGCCATATTACAGCCGGTACCGACTTGTTACAGTGCACACACATGGTCATTTTCAAAATGCTACCTCACCAGGAGACCAGGCCACCAGCACTATGACACAATATCGCACTCAGTCACATTATCCTGATACTGAGCAAAGACGCTCTTGCTCTATCCTATTCATGCCACATGCCAGGCTATTTATTGACAGCTATACATTTTGTGAGTCATTGGTATAACTCGGTTGGGATTCGAACCCACGACCTCCCACACAATGGAAGCCAGCCAGCACTCTTACCGATTCGATCATCCCATCTGGTCCAGCAATGTTGTATTTCTGCTATTTAAATAATGTCGCTCCCACAAAGAAGACTGCCCCCCCCTCCATGACCTGTGACCTCCATAGGTCAAGGTCACACAGTGCGCCAGTCCCCAGTGCCGGTGTGGCGGTTTCAGCGTGTTCCCGTGCTCAGCCGTGTCCATCGCTTCTGCGCATGCGTCAGAATCTAATAAACATGGCCGTAATCGATTAACACAACCCGGGCGACTCGGGTCATCCGAGTGGTCAGAATTTCAAATAGAACACGGCGAGTGGAGTCGACAAATACACGTGCCGTGTGCAAAAAAAGAATAACTTAGATTAATGAAATGGAACTATAGCTAAACTAGGCCATCATAAAATACTTTAAATCCTATTTTGCTGTAGTTTTATCGGTTATTTAAAAAAATTGTCCACCCGAGCGCGGAGAAGCGTATTCGATTATTCGACCCGAGTTTGTAGGATGTGCGCATGCGCATATAAGTGTCTCGGGTGACTCGAGTTGATGCGAAATCCACGCATGCGCAGAAGCAACGGGACACGGCTGAGCACCGGAACACGCTGAAACCGCCACACCGGTGTGGCGGTCTAAATTCTCAGTGGGTTTAGAGTCTACGCCTGGGGCTCTGCGCATGCATCAAAATCTAACTGCATTTCAGAGTATTCGATTAATCAACTTGGGTAACTATCGCGACTTTTTGACACACAAAAATGACATCATCGCTCCTAGCCAACCCCAGCCAAGAGGTGGGTTAAACTCTTTGCACAAGGCACATGTTTTTGTCAACTCCACTCGCGGTGTTCTATTTGAATTTCTAGCAACTCGGGTGACCCGAGTCTCCCAGGTTGTGTTAATCGGATACGCGCATGCGCATAACCCCGAGCATAGACTCTAAACCCACTGAGAATCTAAACCGAAACACCAGGACCAGGCAGTAACCAGTTACCACCAGATGGCGGCCATCAACCTGAGTACACACCAGGTGGCGCCACTCACAGACGTGACGTCACCGCCCTACTTGCCAATAGACTACATCACGGTTCCGACTGCGCATGCGCTGAAAACGGCCTTGGGAGCAAAGCAGGTTTGTGCCTAGGTGGTGTGCTTTTATCAATATTTTACTTTTTCTGTATGGAGATTACTCACTGCCATTGACAATGCATTGAGTACTCTAGCTATGGCTCTAACACTAGTCTGAGTGCCTAGATCTTTCTAAATCTAAATGCACATGGCATAAGATGTGCTGATTATATTGATGTAAATGCAATGCTGGATAAAAGATTAATATCTTAATTTATTATATATATTTTTTAGTTAGTATTCTATGTTTCAAACAAGAGCTGAGATGAGCTGAAACTAGCACATTTCATAGCTGCACCCAGTGTATTAGCATGTGCCATGTGCTTTTGGGGGGGTTGTTTTGCTCTGACCCATCCCACAATGCACCGCCCCGCTGGAACCGTGATGTAGTCTATAGGTGGCCCAGGGAGGGTCGGGAGGAGGGGGGGAAGGTAATAAGCCAGCGGTCAGCCATCAGAGGTCAGGGGTCAGAGACCAGGACCATGTGGGGTGCCAGTGTCATGGCCGAACCCCTTGTTCGGAAAGAATCATTTCGATATAATCCCTAACAGTAACGGTGTTGACACGTTGAAGAGGCCCATTTTTCTTTTGGGCAGTATGCCACGGGTTGACCTCAATGGCATAGCCATGTATCGATAATGACGCCACTCCGGAAAGGAGGATCGGTTCGATCCATATAACGGGGATCGATTGGTTTATCTTTCATATCGATTGGTAATAAGCATTTGGTCAGCGAGCCAATTCAAATTCCACCATAGACGGCTACTGCGGTGTAATAACAATCGGATACATATGCACCATTCCGCATGCACATTCTCCTATGATTGTAAATGTTGTGAATGCTGCAACTGCGACATCCCCCATTGAGATGATTCCTATAAATACCTATAATGGCAAATACCTCTAATGGGAAATACCTTCCAATGTGGCTTCCAATATGGCTTCCAATATCTTCCCACATGTCCTTCTATGTGACTAGGAATACTTTTCAAAGTCAATTAAGCCCATTTGATGTCTCAGTTTGGAGTTTTTAAAGCGTCTCTATTAGGTAAGAGTTCTCACAGCAAAACGCTGCTGGTAAACAATTTGAAAACAATTTTATCGCCAGCTCATCTTCAACTACAACACCGGGGTGAAACCCTCTCTGGGAATGCCACGTCTAGAAACTGGATGGGTTTGTAGTTAGATTAATTTCTTTCATTTGTCTTTGAAGATGCCATCCGGGTGATGGCGCACTCACAACTTCACCACTCGTCCTGCTGGTACAGAGAACAGACGCGCACCTGGGGACCAGTCGAACCAGTCCTGTACAAGACGCTGACTGACCCCTCAGTGCACCGGTCCCTGCGAACACACAGCCACGTGCAGGGGGGAGGGGGGGGGGAGGGGAAGGGGAGGGGAAGGGGGGGAGGGGGTGGGGGCAGGGGGGAGGCAACGCTGACATTCGGAAGCAAAGCAATGTCCTCTCTCTGGATATTACCGGGCGCCGTAGCCGAATCGGTAGAGTGCGGGCCTCCTGTGCGGAAGATTGAGGGTTCGGTTCCCAGTCTAGTCAAACTGATAACTTATAAAATTGGTACTAGTCACTTCATAGCCTGGCGCTCAGCATTAATAGGATAGGACAAGGACTGGTTAGCTAAGTGTCAGGATAATGTGACTGAGTGGGATATCGGGTCATAGTGCTGGCGGCCTGATTTCCCAGTGGGGCAGGACTATAAAATCGCCATGAGTGCACACTTTCACAAGTCGGTACCCATCGTTGTTGGTGTTTTATATCCTGGCAAAATCTAAGGTCATATCAGTATGGGTACTGACTTGTGACTGTGCACTCATGGTGGCTTTACCGTGACAATTCTTCCACACTGGCAGATCAGGCTGCCAGCACCATGACCCGTTATCCTGATACCGAACCAACTAGTCATTCCCCTATCCTAGTAATGGCAAGAGTCACGTAAGAAGCCAACAAGTATAAATGATGTAAGGTCATTGGATTTGGCTCTGCCGAGAATCGAACCCAGGACCTCTCGCACCGGAAGCATACACTGCAATCACCATCCTAGACATACTCATTAAAGCTACTCATAGGAAATATTTAATGTTGTGCATTCACCCCCCCCCCCCATCACACACACACACTCCCCCACACAACCACACAAGCCAGTCACAGCCAGGTAGCTCTGAAGTCTTGCATATCAGATGTGGTGTGCGAGGTCCCAGACTTGAACGTGATGGTTGAAAGAGGGGAACGTGTGCAAATCCTGTCTTGCGCCTGGCGGTGTCAGCCCTGCAGTCTGGTCCCCAGGCCCTGAAGTCTGGTCCCCAGGCCCTGCAGTCTAGTCCCCAGGTCCTACAGTCTGGTCCCCAGGCCCTGCAGTTTGGTCCCCTGGTCCTACAGTCCGGTCCCCAGGTCATGCAGTCTGGTCCCCAGGTCATGCAGTCTGGTCTCCAGGCCCTGCAGTCTGGTCCCCAGGTCATGCAGTCTAGTCCCCATTCCCTGTCGTCTGGTATCTTGGTCCTGCTGTCTGGTTCCCAGGTCTGGTACACATGCCATACAGCCTGGTCACCAGGTGTTGCGGTTTCCGAGGCACACCAGTTTGCCAGGGACACATCCATTCAAATGCATTGTCAACGGCCGTGAGCATACAGAAAAAGTCAAATATCTCTCAAAATTACACCACCTAAAAACAAAGCGCTTCGTACACATATAGAAAACATCTTTACCATGAAGATTATATTAAATTTATAAGGTTAGGGTTCTTGATTTCTATTAATTTTGAATAAAACTAATGTTTTTCACTGCGCGTACCGTCAAACTCAAGGCATTGTCAATGGCCGTGAGCATCTCTTCATGCAGAAAATACAGAAAAGTGAAATATCTCTAAAACGACACCACCTAGAAACAAATCGCTTGGTACACATATAGAAAACATCTTTACCAAAAACATTATATTAAATTTATACGGTTAGTGATGATGCTGTTCGATTTTGATGCATGCGCAGAAGCGATGTGTCCCTGGCAAACTGGTGTGCCTCGGAAACCGCAACACCAGGCCCTGCAGCTTGGTCACCATGCCATGCAGTCTGATCCCCAGGCCATGTAGTCTGGTTCCCAGGTCATGCAGTCTGGTTCCCAGGCCATAGTTTGGTCCCCAGGTCATACAGTGTGGTCCCCAGGTCATACAGTATGGTCCGTAGGCCATAGTGTCCCCAGGCCCTTCGTGCTGAGAATTACTGAGGTCCTGACCGCCATCTTGGAATGCAATCCGCCATTGTCATCATTATGCACCCGATTACTCAACAGCGATAAGGTGGATGCTTTTCACAAAGCTATTTACACAAGTTCACACAATTGTACGAGTAGGGCTTCATTTACACAGCCTTGCACAAATAGACAGTCGCAAAGTTCATTTGATCATGGGTCCATTTACACGAGTTTGTGTAAACACAGAATGGGGCATTACTTCTCGGGTGTCAATACGTTACTGACCCAGGTACAGTAAATAAGTTGTTTACGGGAACCTGCGTGAGCAACTCCTCATTGCAGGCGTCCATGTAAATAAGGCACTCTTTGCAGAGTCGCTGGTGTAAACAGCGAAATATATTGGTAGCTGGCCGACAACCAGTCTGTGCCTCCATATGGGACAGCCTCTTTGCACTCAGAAGCCTGTTACAGAAGCAACAGCAACAACAGAAGCAACATCAACAGCAACAGCAGAAGTAACAGCAGCAGCAGCAGCAACAGCAACATCAAACATCAGCAGCATCTGATATGCTTGCTTGTTGTTTTACATCCTGGCAACATATATGGTCATATCAGGATAGGTACCGACTTGTGACAGTGCACATTCATGGTGACTTCAGTGTGCTGCCCCACTCAGAGACCACGTCGCCGGCAAAATGACCTGATATCCCACACAGTCAGATTATCCTGATACTATGCTAACCAGTCCTTGTCCTATCATATTAATGCTGAGTGCCAGGCTAGGTAGCGACAAGCATCAATTATATAAAGTCATTGGTTTGACTAATCCAAATGTTCAAAGAATGGATTTTCTAGAAGCTATCAGCACGCCCAAACACTGAAAAGATATGCTTTCCAGTAATCGCCTTTTTACATGCCCAATCGTCAACGAGTGTCCATTCTTACTGGAACTAACCAATCGTCTTTGGCCGCGTCTTCCAAAACCGCGCATGCGCACAGGTCAATTTCCTCCACTCGGCGCACGTGACATGACCCACACACACCGACCACCGGAAGGAGATCAATGTAGCCATAGTAACCAGCATAAACAGCCTCCCGATACTCGCCACCAGGGGGAGTACCAGGGCGTGAACCAATCAGAGCGCGCGACACAAGCGGGACACGCCTCAGTGGTTTCACGAGCATTGCCAGGTAGCCGTCACCCCCCAGTAACTTTCATCCTGATTGAAAGCGAACTGAACCCGAAAAATAAACTATAGAACCCGGTTTATTTGTTTGTTTGTTATTGTTTTAAGTCCTTGCAACATCTAAGTTCATATCAGGACAGGTACCCACTTATGACAGTGCGCACTCATGGCAACTTTATAGTGCCACCCGACTGGGAAATCAAGCCCCCGGCTCCATCACCTGATATCCCACTCAGTCACATTATCCTGACACTGAGCTAACCAGTCCTTGCCCTATCCTATTATTAATGCCGAGCGCCAGGCTAGGAAGCAACAACTATCAATTTTATATTGTTGTTTGTTTGTTGTTTACGTCCTAGCAACACCTAGGTCATATCAAGAGAGGTACCCACTTGTGACCGTGTGCACTCATGGTGACTTTATAGTGCTGCCCCTCTGGGAAACCAGGCCACCAGCCCCATGACCTGATATCCCACTCAGTCACATTATCCTGGCACTGAGCCAACCAGTCCTTGCCGTATCCTAATATTGTCAAGTGCCTGGCTAGGAAGCGACAAGTATCAAGTCACTGGTTTGACTCGACCGGAAACCGAACTCCTGATCTCCCGCACGCGAGGGCCGCACTCTGTAGATTCGGCCACCACGCCCGGTGAGAGAGAAATAAACCAAAGAACCTGTTAATTATGTATGAGCGTTCTCTGGAGGTGGGTACTAATACCAATTTGGTTTCCACACTACAATGGCAATAATTAATTCTTTTGGTAGATAGCAAGTAAAATAATTGGGTGAAATGATCACGGAGGTGGTCATTTGCTGTCATTACCGGGGGCAGGGAGGAAGCTCGGGAAGCCCCCTCCCACCTGCCAGCACTCACCTCCTGCCAGGTGGCCTCACTCCCCCTCAGCCAATCAGAGGCCTTCACCCCCCCCCCCTACTCTTCCTCACGCCTCTGCCTGCACCTGCCTCTCCACTCTTCCACTGACCCTCGTCAGCGGCACATCTTAGAAAGACTCCATGACCCCAAAAGATTTAAACTTTTCAAACGTTTTTCTTGTAAGACAATCTTGTTTGCTTAACTGTAATCAACCAAATATTGTTTGAAATTGCTATGTAGGTCAAATGATGTTCTGTGTGTGTTTAATGTCCATGTGTAACAAATTGAGCAAAATGTTAATATCACTTGTGTAAGACCAAAATCAAAAAGTGAAATAGCATTTTTTCACTCTGACATTTTAGAAGAACAATGTAAACATCATATGAACATGGGTTCTGCTATTATTTGGAATGTTTTCTATTATTTGGAATGTTTTCTGCTATTATTTGGAATGCTTCCTACTATTATTTGGAATGTTTTCTATTATTTGGAATGTTTTCTATTATTATTTGGAATTTTTCTGCTATTATTTGGAATGCTTCCTGCTATTATTTGGAATGTTTTCTGCTATTATTTGGAATGTTTTCTGCTATTATTTGGAATGTTTCTGCTATTATTTGGAATGTTTTCTGCTATTATTTGGAATGTTTCTGCTATTATTTGGAAAGTTTCTGCTATTATTTGGAATGTTTTCTGCTATTATTTGGAATATTTTCTGCTATTATTTGGAACGTTTCTGCTATTATTTGGAATGCTTCCTACTATTATTTGGAATGATTTCTATTTTTTGGAATCTTTTCTGCTATTATTTGGACTTTTTCTGCTATTATTTGGAATGTTTTCTGCTATTATTTGGAATGCTTCCTAAAAAAACCCAACGGGACTCAACCACATCTCTTTGCATCCGGCCATGTGCTAACCAACCCACCAGCCTGATATCAAACACTCCCCACGCCTACCTTCTATGTGGTTACTTGCCTGAGAGTCAGTGCAGACCACTACACTCTCCCCCGAATTGTAAGTCTTGTAATGCTTACAATTACATACATACAGCAATGCACTAACACAACATACACAGGGTAGGTTCAACAACCATACGCGCAAAGCTTGTACAGATCCTGATCCGGCAACCAGTGTCGTGGGGTGATGAAAATGGAAATGCCCTAAGCGGGACTCGAACCCACACTCTTGCATTCCGGGCCAGTGTGCTAACCATTACACCACCTAGGCTCCCTGATATCAACACACTCCTCACGCCTACCTGTCTATGTGGTTACTTGCCTGAGAGGTCAGTGCAGACCACTACACTACTATTATTTGGAATGTTTTCTATTATTTGGAATGTTTTCTGCTATTATTTGGAATGCTTCCTACTATTATTTGGAATGTTTTCTGCTATTATTTGGAATGTTTCTGCTATTATTTGGAATGTTTTCTGCTATTATTTGGAATGTTTTCTGCTATTATTTGGAATGCTTCCTACTATTATTTAGGAGGTATTGTACCAAAGAGTATGCCATACAGTGAGCATCTACCCACAACATTAGTTCCGCTGGTCTCAGAGGGCGGGTTGTTGGTTGAAATCGTCTATTCAATTTGGGGCGTTTCAAAGCTGAACCAATCATGACTGATGTTAATTCATCAAATGCAAATGGCCCCGTCAAGCAGTCCTTGCACAACCCCGCAGCGGGCACAAGTGGCCACAGCTAGGAGACAGTTTTATATTTACGCGCACACACAGAAAGTCCGTTGACTTCGGACATCAGTAAATAAATCTATGCACAATGAAGACAGAACTTCACTTTCCAAAGCCTGAAGCGCTGTGTTTCACATTGTCTTGGTTAAGCTGCTCGGTAACCATTGTGTAAGAATTGAGGGCCGTGGGGCAGATTGTAACAAAGGATTTGTTTGTTTGTTTATTGTTTTGCATCTTAGCAACATCCAAGGTCATATCAGGATGGGTACCGATTTGTGAAAGGGCACATTCATAGTGACTTTATAGTACTGCCCCACTGGGAAATCAGGCCACCAGCACCATGTAACGCTGTTCACCAGGTTATGCAGTTGGGTCGTTCTCTGAAACTGGATACCACATATCTGGTATCCATGTTACATTGAACACAATAAGGCCTTTCTTTTTTTAATAGCAAGTCAAATAATTATTATTGTCTTTCGTTATTAAGCGTGTTAGCAATACTATATGTATTTAATGTATACCACAAGACGCATCAAAAATATGTTTATATGATGTTGTGCTAAAAGTGAAAATGTGAAATTTTACACATTTACAACTAAAATTTACACAAACTTATATTTTTTCAACTTTGTTTCAACGTTTTTCTTGTAAGACATCCTTTTGTTTGCTTAACTGTAATCAAAGAAATCTAGTTTGAATGTGTTGTGTAAGTTAAAAATGATGTTATGGATGTGTCAATTTTGTGTGTTTAATTTCCATATTACATACTATTGCTATTCATCATAAGTTCAAAATCAAAAAGTGTTAACACTACTACAGTAAAACCTCTCTAAATGGAACCCACTTTAAATGGTCCATTTAGGGAGGTGGTCGGTTTAGGGAGTTTAAAAATTGTATTGTTACAAGGGTATTGAATGGGCGGTCGTTTGGGACCCAAATAAAAAGTAAAGTTTGTTTCTTTTAACGATGCCTCTAAAGCACATTGATTTTTATCATTGGCTATTGGACGTCTAACATATGGTCATTCAGACATATAGGCTACTCTTTCCATTAAGCAGCAAGGGGTTTTATATATGCACTTTCCCACAGACACGATGGCACATACCACAGCCTTTGATGAACCAGTTGTGGACCACCGGTTGGAACGGTAAATAGCCTGAACGGCAAATGGGGCCACTGAGCAGGATCGATCGGATGCCCACACCATCACAGGTGAACACTCTACTGCCTGAGCTACGTCCTACTCCCTGGGACCCAAATAAAGCAATCGATATAAGCGAGTAGTCGATCTGGAGATGGTCAGTAAATCTGGTGACGCTAGCGATACATTTCTGACACCGTGATACCAGGTGCGCTTGTGAATCGTGTATTGTCTAGCTTCAACCCAGGTTGTCTATACACCTCTGTGGGTTGTTTGTGTGACCTACTTACATGACGATGATGGAATCTGCGGCCAAGGTCCCCATGTGCACCTGGGCACCACCAGGTGGCTTCTGGTAGCTTTGCAACCATCCTCTGAGGCAGCCTTCCTTGCGCGTTACTAATCATTACCAATACTGGACGCGGTGGCCGAATTGATAAAGCGAGGCCTACCATGCGAAAGGCTGGCACTTTGAATCCCTGTCGAGTCAAACCAATGACTTAGAAAATTGATTCTTGTCACTACCTAGCCTGGTGCTCGGCATTAATATTAATAGGATAGGACATGGGCTGGTTAGAACAGTATCAGGATAATGTTACTGTGTGGGATATCGGGTCATGGTGCTGGCAGCCTGGTCTCTCAGTTGGGCAGCACTATAAAGTTGCCATGAGTGCACTCTGTCACAAGTCAGTACCCGTCCTGATATGACCTTATCTGTTGCTAGCATGTAAAACAAACCAATCATTACCAGTCAGCTTCCTTCTCAGTAGCTGATTGAATGACTTACATGTCCATTTTTATTTAGCTTCTCAAGTGGCATTTCATGTTGCTTGATTGATTGATCAATTATTGGTGACTGGTGGTGATTTTAAACCTTGTCAGCAGCAAAAGCCAATGTTCATCATGACACTGTTTAAATTTTATTCTGTCATATTCGTATTTAATCATCACACAAAATGCAAATACTCACAATCAATTATTATCGGTTGTTAAAAAAAAAAAAAGGTCTTGGATTAAGCCACCATTTTTTCCACCCTGAGCGTGGAGAAGCGTATTCGATTAATCGACCTGAGTCGGTAGATGTGCGCATGCGCCAAAAAGTGGCTCGGGTGACCCGATACGATGTAGTAGAAGGACTTCCGGTTCTGGTATGTGCCCCTTCAACACAATGGGCCTTATTCGATTATGACGACCCTGGTCACCCGAGTTGATAGAATTTCAAATCGAACACCGCGAGTGGAGTAGAAAAATACACGGGCCGTGTGCAAAACAACCCAACCCCAGTAACCCACCTCTTGGCTGGGGGTGGCTGGGAGCAATGACTTCACATTTGTGTTGGTACCATCCTGGAGCAGTACAATTGTTTTATTAATGTTTTTTTTAATGTTTTTTTTTTTTTAATAACTCAGATTAATGAAATGGAATATAACTAAATTATGCCATAATAAAATACTTTAAATCCTATTTTGCTGTAGTTATAGCGATTTAAACAGAAAAGTTTTGGATTAAACCACCATTATTTCCACCCCAAGTGTGTTGGTTTATTCAACCCCAGTCGGTAAGATGTGCGCATGCGCCAAAAAGTGGCTCGGGTGACCCGAGTTGTTTAATCGAATACAGCACAGGTGCTAAAAGAGCTAAAAGGACTGTGTGAAATGGCAGGTGTAATGAAAGATACTTGAGGAGGTGAACAAATGACGGAGAGCGCTAGGGAACGTGAGACGAGGGTAAGTGAGAGGGTGGGAGAGTGAGAGGGTGGGAGGATGGGAGGGTGATAGGGTGAGAGGGTGGGAGTGAGAGGGTGGGAGAGTGAGAGTGAGAGGGTGGGAGAGCGAGTGTGGGAGAGTGAGAGGGTGGGAGGATGAGAGCGTACTAGGGTGAGAGGGTAGTAGGGTGAGAGGGTAGGAGGGTGGTAGGGTGATAGGGTAGGAGGGTGGTATGGTGGTAGGGTGGTAGGGTAGCAGGGTGGTAGGGTGAGAGGGTGGTAGGTTGGTAGGGTAGGAGGGTCTTAGGGTGGGACGGTGAGAGGGTGATAGGGTGGTAGGGTAGGAAGGTGGTAGGGTGAGAGGGTAGGAGGGTGGGACTGTGAGAGGGTGGGAGGGTGGGATAGCAAGAGGGTAGGACAGTGAGAATGTGTGAGGGTAGGAGGGTGAGACGGGAGGAGGGTGAGCCGGTAGGAGGGTGAGATGACAGGAGGGCGAGAGGATAGGAGGGTGAGAGGGTAGGAGGGTGTGAGGGTGGAAGTGTGGGAGGGTGAGAGTATGAGGGTAGGAGGGTATGAGGGTGAGAGGCTGGGATGGTTGGAGGGACGAGATGGTAGGAGGATGAGAGGGTGGGAGGGTGAGTATGAGAGGGCGGGAGGGTGAGAGGATGACAGGGTAGAACTAAGAATAAGATGATAGGAGGGTGAGAGGGTAGGAGGGTAGTGGGAATGAGGGTAGGAGGGTGAGAGGGTAGGAGGATGAGAGGGTAGGAGTGCGGGGGATCTATATCCAAAGCTAGACATTACAAACCATCTCACTACTAGAGTCTACATGGGGTGCGGTCTATAATGCAGGCAGGGTTCCAGACTGCAGGCTGTGGGGTCTGGTTCTACTGAGTAGGTGCTGTGACAGTTGACCGGCTACAAGCTACAGCTAAAATAAAAGAATTGAATTGAATTGAATTGACACAGGACAGTGCGAGGTGTTGACAGGGACCAGATTAATGCACTTACCAGCTGCAGATTGACACCAGGTGGCGTGGCAAGCGGGACAACAAGGGGTCAGTATGTAGGCCAGAGCACAGTAAGGACTCCTCAACGACAAACTCACTTCGAAATACTACACGATGAGGCAAAGTAAAGCTGGTTTTATTTAATGACACCTCTAGAGCGCTTTGATTGTTATCATCGGCTATTGGACGTCGAACATATATGGTCATTCTAACATATTTCTTTGGAGGAAACCCACTGCCGCCACGTAGGCTAGTATTGCTGATAAGCAGCAAGGGGTCTTTTATGTGCACTTTCCCACACACAGGACAGCACATACCACAGCTTTTGATGAACCAGTTGTGGACCACTGGTTGGTACGGAAAATAACCCAAACTGCAAATGGGTCGAGTAAGCAGGATGACCCACACCTTCAGAGGTGGACACTCTACCGCCTGAGCTACGTCCCGCTCCCACACAATGAGGTATGTGCAGTGAGTGCCCCAAGATGTCAGCTGTGTCTGTATGGTTTACAGCAATGGCTACTTCTTTACAGTAGCAGCCAATTGAGGGGGGGGGGGGGGAAACAGACAGAACTATTCACACAAATTCCAACGGTTATTTGTATATATTTTAGAATATCATGGAAAGAAAAATCCTCAGGTGCGACTAACTGAATAGTGCGTCCATTACGGACGAGAAAGGCCAGTGGTGGCGACACCGGTCACATGTGTGAGGTTGGGGAGGCGTAATATCAAATAATCACTAAATATATAACAAGGATTTCCATGTTGTGCCTTTATACTTGCATGTTATACATTACATATATTTAAGCACCGAAAAAGATTTAACGAACTACCAATTACAACAATATATACAACAAAAGATCAGAAGAGTGAGTACCTGAATGAAGATCAATAGTCACTGTTCAAACAGTTCGATTTGATATGGAGGTCGCTCACTGATTTACGGTATAAGGCGTAAAACAGCTAATATTAAAGCTCCTTAGTCCGATGAAAACATCAAATTTTCAAAACCAAAACAATTAAAGCACTCAGGAAAGCTAACTGGCGAGAACTTCGCCTCAGTCAATACTCCTCCCAGTCCTTCATGCCTCTAACCGGGCGCAGTGGCATAATCGGTAGAGCATGGGTTTCGCGTGTGGAAGGTCGGGGGTTTGGTTCCCAGTCTCGTAAAACCAATGAGTTATAGAATTGATACTTGTCGCTTCCTAGCCTGGCATTCGGCATTAATAGGATAGAGCAAGGACTGGTTAGCTCAGTGTCAGGATAATGTGACTGAGTGGGATACTGGGTCATGGTGCCAACGGCCTGATTTCCCAGAGGACAGCACTATAAAGTCACCATGAGTTTGCACTGTCACAAGTCAGTACCCGTTCAGATATGACCTTAGATGTTGCCAGGATGTAAAACTCCTACAAACAACCAACCCTCGTGCCTCACAGCACATATCGCGCAATAACGGCTTACTCTTCTACAGCAGGACGTAAAACAGTGCCTGTTCAATGATTACAAACCTGCATTGTTCACAAGGCCCTGTAGAGACAACAAATGCCAGGTGCATGCTGGTAGCTAGGTGCTGGCACCCCCCCCCCCCCCCCCCACCACCACCACCACAGTCTGTACATGTTTGGATGGAATGAGTTACAAAATTAGGAATTTTGAGACAAGGTCCTTCTAATGAGCACACTACTTCAAGTACTTGTACCACTCATGGTGGCTTCATAGTGCTGCCCCACTGGGAGACCAGGCCACCAGCACCATGATCTGATATCCCACTCAGTCACATTATCCTGACACTAAGCCAACCAGTCCTTACCATATCTTAATAATGCCGAGCGCCTGGCTAGGAAGCGACAAGTATAAATTGATCTGACTCGACCAGGGTTCGATCCCGTGGGGCATAGAAGGAACATTAAGTCAATTTAATAGAGCCTCACACTGCACCAATTCATACAAGCCTATAATATCTAGCATTTAGGTGTGCACGCCAAATTTATTTAGTATATTTCCACTTTAAATATCTCTAAAGCTAGCAATTTATAATAACATTTACCTCAATGTAAAGTAAAGTAGGTGATAACGATCAGCCTAATAGATTTATTCTCAAAATATGGCAGAAACTCAAAAGCATCTAATTGTGCAACTTTAAGAGTCTGTGCCGTCTGCCCAGACCCAGCTACCCGTGCTGAGGCACATGCACAGGCACAGGCACAGTGTCCTGCATGGCGATCCACTAATGTTGAAAGCAGTCTTGCCAACCTGGAGGTACTGAGATCCTTGAGGCTTTTGCATTGCGGGCGTGGAACCCGAGTGGTGGCAGCCGCTAGCTTGCCAGGGGGGGGGGGGGGGGGGTCATGGGGCATGACCCCCAACCCCCCAAGAATCTGTTTGAAATGGTTTTAAAATGGGCTATTTGCGGGGTTATAGTCTGTTATTTTAGCATGTATTTAATCAAAAGTCCAGAAATTCGCACAAAAGTACATAAATTCATACAAAAGACTAAAAATTCGCACAAAAGTACATAAATTCATACAAAAGTACAGAAATTCGTACAAAAGTCCAGAAATTCATACAAAAGACTAAAAATTCGCACAAAAGTACAGAAATTCACACAAAAGTACAGAAATTCGTACAAAAGTCCAGAAATTCACACAAAAGACTAAAAATTCGCACAAAAGTACAGAAATTCATACAAAAGTACAGAAATTCATACAAAAGTCCAGAAATTCATACAAAAGACTAAAAATTCGCACAAAAGTACATAAATTCACACAAAAGTACAGAAATTCGTACAAAAGTACAGAAATTCATCGAAAAGACTAGAAATTCGCACAAAAGTACAGAAATTCGGGGAATTTTGGGGCCAATCCGTGACTCCTGAGGTGACTGATCAGAACCTTCAATTTCCGTGTCTTATACGGGAATTCCGTGAGAGTTGGCAACACTGTGAGAGGTGAGTGCCTGCTCAGCACCACGTGACCCAGACTCACCCACATAGCGGCCCGGCGTCGGACGCAATTTGGGCTCAGACCGGATGGACGCCAGAAGCTGTTCGCGCATGTCCGGCGACTTGGGCGGCGGAGGGTTCAACTTCCGGTCCTTCACCTGGTGGCGAAGACAAAGAGTGCAAAAAGGTTATCAACATGGCTGAATAGAACCGAGAAGGAGACACTGTCAGTTTGTTAGTTTTTTGTTGTTTTATGTCCTAGCAACATCTAAGGTCATATCAGGATGGGTACCAACTTGTGACAGTGCGCACTCATAGCGACTTTATAGTACTGCCCCACTGGGAGACCAGGCCACCAGTGCCATGACCCAATAACCCACACAGCCACATTATCCTGGTACTGTGTTAACCAGTCCTTGTCCTATCCTATTAACGCCAAGACCCAAGCTAGGTAGTGACAAGTGTCAATTTTATAAGTCATTGGTTTTACTCGGCTACTGGGATTCAAAACTCTCGACCTTCCAAACGGGAAGCCTGTACTCTAGCGAATCTGGTAGAAGACACCATCAAGAAAGCCACCAGGATAAAACAATGGTAATAATCTGCACAGAATCCTGGTCACGGAACCAGTGTTACCAGGGAGAGCATCCATTTGTAACCATAGATTCACCAACCACATAGTGGGTAATATGTCCAGTATCCTGGTCACGGCACCAGGATTGGGTAAAAGGTTAGTGTGCAGCATGCAATGTGCAAAAGATCTTGTAGGGGATTTCCACCACTGCTCTGCCATCTGACGGCAGTGACGCAAATTAGTATTGTGGGTAGAAGCTCTCTGCGCATGCTCCACAGAAAGCCTCGATTGTGCACACCCCCCCCCCACCCCACACACACACCCACACTGCCGGACCCATCTGATGCCAGCAGGGCGGGGCAGTGTGTGCGATCCGACTAGGTCTACAGGCGAGCTGAGACCCAGAGCAGCCATGCACGACTTAGCATGTCGCTGATGCATTGTGGGAATGTGGGTAAACAGGCGCTGGGCCTGCTCCCTGGCGGTGACCCCTATCGGCAGCCGCTAGAACCAGGTCATGACACAGTAAAAGAAAACCACACCATAATAATAATTATTATTATTATAACAATAATAATTATTATAATTACAATAATTATAACAATTACAATAATTATTATAATAATAATTATTATTGTTATTTTAAAGAAATTAATTTTAACCCACAATAATACCAATCATAACAATCACAATAATAATAACAATAATAATAATAGTGATAGTATCTTCAGTAGTGGAGGCGCAATGGTTTTACGTCCTAACAAAATCTAAGGTCATATTGGATAGGTACCGACTTGTGACAGTGTACACGCAGGGCGACTTTATAGTGCTGCCTCACTAGGAGAGGAGGACGCCAGCACCACGACCTTGCTGTCGCTCTCCTCATCCCAATCTGAAAGCTATCTGTTCATAATATTTTCAGGAAACATAACACTATATACACACTCTCTAAAAGCTCAGAAAAGCTTGAAGAAATCTTTTCCATTTTCATTATCAATTTAGTCTGGTTCGACAAAAAGGGGCAACGCAGATGAAATTACAGGATTACCATACATGCAATATTCTCTACGCCACATCCCTCGCCCCCCCCCCCCCACCCCTCCGCCCCCCTCCCACCAAACACCTTTTCGCCTACTTTCCCACGCTCCATACCTCTCCACCTCCCAACCTCTATCCCCGGTTCAACGGCTGAAGGTGTTCCCAACTCTCCAGCAAATGTTTGACTGTGTTCCCATTGGGTTTGAAGCAAAGCAAAGTTAGTTTTATTTAACGACGCCTATAGAGCAGATTGATTTTCATCATCTGCTATTGGACATCAAACATATGGCCATTCTAATGTATTTCTTTGGAGGAAACCCACTGCCACCACATAGGCTATGATTTCCGATAAGCAGCAAGGGGTCTTATATATGCACTTTCCCACAGATAGAACAGCACATACCACAGTTTTGATGAACCAGTTGGGCACTACTAGTTGGAATGCTAAATATCCCAAACTGCAAATGGGTCCACTGAGCAGAATTGATAGGATGATCGACACCTTCACAGGTGGACACTCTACCGCCTGAGCTACGTCCCGCTCCCCCCATTGGGTTTGAAGCAGACATGTGCATGGAGAGTGCCACGCATGGGTGTGACATTCCTGCACTGTGGTGATGCTGCCACCATAGGTGCTGATGGGGGGGGGGGGGTGATTTTTTGTTGATTCATTCACAAATCAAATGGTCTACCATTTCAGCTGAGGTTTGAATTCAAAATCAGATAAACAACGTATATTTAGTAGTATTATTACCATCATTATATATCATATCTATTTTTATTATCATTATCATCATCATTATTATTACATTTTAACACAATATGGCTCCCAAATATGGTTGTTTATTATTACATTTTAATTATTGGCCCTCCTTTATGGTAAACGCGGTTTGTTATTCTCCCGATGGCCAATTCCTGACGGTTGCTGCTTAGTACAAGACGGACCAGGCACGGTGGCCGAATCGGTAGAGCATGGGCCTCACGTGCGGGAGATCAGGAGTTTGGTTCCCGGTCCAGTCAAACCAATGACTTATCAAATTGATACTTGTCGCTTCCTAGTCAGGCGCTCGACATTATTAGGATAGGGCAAGGACTATTTACCTCAATGTTAGGATAATGCGACTGAGTGGGATATCGGGTCATGGTGTCAGTGGCCTGATTTACCAGTGGGGCAGCAATATAAAGTCGCCATGAGTGCACACTGTCACAAGTTGGTACCCGTCCTGATATGACCTTAGATGTTGCCAGGACGCAAAACTCCAACAACCAAACAACTAGTACAGCGGGTCCGTTCTGGTTGCATACTTATAGCAATAGGGCTAAATAGGGTCTGATGGGAAAAAATAGGGGCGGTATAGGAAAAAGTAGGACAGTTGACTGCAAGGCGAGTGAGGTGGCCAGGATAGCCGCAGGGACTCCGGAGGAAACGGGCGCGCAGCGCAATCAACGCCCGCCAGGGGTCGGGTTTCTGCATAGATCCACAGTCAGCAGTCAATGTCGTCTGCCAACATCCCAGCTCAGGGTTAAGGATCGCCTTGAGCTAAGATTCCATATGCGCATTATGCGAAGGCGGGTGCGAATGCTGCCCCATTTGCCATAGGAAACAACAGGAATGTTGACTTTCCTTCACAAATTTGCAGCAAAAAAACACGAAAATGGCATGGGTATCTTCTATGTCGCATACCACATTCGCATGCCGTATGCGGCATGCAAATACGAATGTGGCATGCTGGATAGATACCAATGCGATTTTCTGTCTTTTTTTCTACAAATTTGTGAAGGAAAGTCAAAGTTTCTGTTGTTTCCTGTTTCCTATAGCAAATGGGGCAGCATTCAGACATGGAATCACTACTGTGCGTTGACATGCTTTTCCATTTTTTGCCGCCTTCACCTTCGCCTTCCGCATATCATGTATATGGAATCCTAGTTTAATGCGACCAACTGAACGTCAGACATTCACGAGCATCAGGCGCACACATGCATATTCATAGATTGTAATAAAGTGTAGTTATTTGCCAGGGGTTATTTACATTCACGACTATCTGGTGCACACATGACTATTCATAATCATAGATTGTGCACTTTGCAATACAGTCTACTTATTTGCCGGAGGTCATTTAGCGCCCAACCGAAGCTGGAACGAAGGATTGGTGGAAGGATTGGTGGAAGGATTGGTAGAAGGATTGGTGGAAGGATTGGTGGAAGGATTGGTGATGGATTGGTGGAAGGATTGGTAGAAGGATTGGTGGAAGGATTGGTGGAAGGATTGGTGGAAGGATTGGTGATGGATTGGTGGAAGGATTGGTAGAAGGATTGGTAGAAGGATTGGTGGAAGGATTGGTGGAAGGATTGGTGGAAGGATTGGTGGAAGTATTGTTACTATAAATGTTAGAAGGATTGCTGGCAGTATTGGTGGAAAGATTGTTAGAATGATTGGTGGAAGGATTGTTAGAAAGATTGGTGGAAGGATTGGTGGAAGGATTGGTGGAAGGATTGGCGGAAGGATTGGTGGAACGATTGGTGGAAAGATTTCTGGAAGGATTGTTAGAAGGATTGGTGGAAGGATTGGTGGAAGGATTGGTGGAAGGATTGGTGAAAGGATCATTATAAGGATTGGTGGAAGGATTGGTGGAAGGATTGGTGGAAGGATTGGTGGAAGGATTGGTGAAAGGATCATTATAAGGATTGGTGGAAGGATTGGTGGAAGGATTATTAGAAGGATTGTCAGAAGGATTGTTAGAAGGACGGGCGTAGGGATTGGTGATGATGGTCACCAACACCAATAGACGAGATCACCGTTCCGACTGTGCATGCGCTGAAAACGGCGCTGGCACCAAAGCAAAGGCGTACAGCCATAGAATTTGCCGATACATGTAGGGCAAAACTTCGATTTGATTAAAAATTAATAAAAAATACATAAGAATTTGGCACAAACATGGATGGATGCATTGAATATAATAATATAATGAATAAGTTTAAGACACAACTCTCCATAATTAAGCATTTTGAGCTAAGAAACATACAAGCGGTATGTTTAAATCACCATTGATTATGGTGCCCCACTTGCCACAGGAAACAAATGGGTGCACTGAGCAGAATCGATAGGAAGTATTCCTGATGTTTAAATCACCATTGACTAGACATAAGTAATTCTTGTTCTAAATATTAAAATGTCAAATATGTCAACAAAAACTTATTTCAAAGAAATATATAACCAATATCTGATTAACCCTACTCATTTTCTAGTTCTACATATGTCATTAACCATAGGATATAAATAAAAACATGAATAAAATAAGTAAAACTGACCCTGGCTATGGCTCTAACACTAGTCTGAGTGCCCAGATTTGTCTAAATCTAAATGCACATGGCATAAGATGTGCTGATTATATTGATGTAAATGCAATGCTGGATAAAAGATTAATATCTTAATTTATTATATATATTTTTTTAGTTGGTATTCTATGTTTCAAACAAAAGCTGAGATGAGCTGAAACTAGCACATTTCATAGTAGATAAAAGATTCACCTGGTACTTGTAGTACACGGGTGAACGACAATGTAGTCTAAATACGGGCGAAAATAGCTTTAGTATGGAACAGGGAGTAGAATGCCTGCCTCCAGTATCAAATGGATACTTATATATCGGCACAGAGTTGGTGAAATGGGAGAGAATGCAAAAAGACAAGATGGCGGCCATAGAACGCCGTCGATTTCACTTTTAAATCTTATTAAACTAGATATTATATTATATTTTTCAACTCAAAGGTAGCGGGCTAATAATAAGACATATGTAAAGAATAATTGTTGCTTCTTACATTGTGAAATTAGGCTCTCATTTCATTGACCCGCATTTTCGACCGTTTTTATATAGGGTTGGAATTCACCCGTGTACTGAGTACCGGGTGAATCCTTTATCTAATTTCATAGCTGCACCTAGTGTATTAGCATGTGCCATGTGCTTCTCGCCGGTTTGATTTTCTTCCATGCATCCCACAATGCACTGCGTGGCTGGAATGGCGATGTAGTCTATACCAATCCATATTATATACCTACACCCACACATATACATATACCTAACACACCTACACCTACACCCACACCCACACACACCCTACACACACACACTCCACTTGCATGATGTAGCCCAGCGGTTACTCGTGTCCCCCACAACTTCCTAATCGAGCCTTACCTACTGAGTAAGCGAGCTAATCCTTGACACGATGCCATGATGCCATACATATTACATACAAAGTATTTACACAACAACAACGGGAACACGACAGCGTGTGCAAACCGACCGACTGCTTCTGACACTTTAGGTCTGGGTGACCTGTTTTGTTTGTTTGTTTGTTGTTGTTTTACGTCCAGACCGCCCGCACCATGACCTGATATCCCACTCAGTCACATTATCCTGACACTTAGAGCGTCCGTCTCTCGTGTTGGTAGATCGTGGGTTCGAACCCTGGTCGGAGTCAAACCAATGACTTAAACATTGATACTTGTTGCTTCCTAGCCTGGCGCTCGGCATTATTAGGAGAGGGCAAGGACTGGTTTGCTCAGAGTCAGGATAATGTGATTGAGTGGGATATCAGGACATGGTGCTGGCAGCCTGGTCTTCCAGTGGGGCAGCACTATAAGTCACCATATGAGTGTGCAATGTCACAAGTCAGTACCCATCCTGATATGACCGTAGATGTTGCTAGGATATAAAACAACAACAAACAAACAGAGTCAACCAGTCGTTCCCTTGGTCTGGGATGGTGACCTAGATGGTGGGGGGGGGGGCGTTTTGGAAAAGAGATAAAAGCAAATTTAGGGCCAGAGTAGGCAGTAGCACACTCCTAGCACACTGAGTAGTTACACAATACGACGCTGGTGGCGCCAGCATCCACACCGATCCCGCAGTGCACGGCAGTCCCGCAGTTAAAGTTGCATAGTCCGATGCTTTTGAGTTTTTACTATTTTCTGAGATAAATATATTATACTAATCGTTATAATCTACTTTACTTTAGTTTGAAGTAACCTCAATTTTAAATGGCTAAGTTTGGAGATATTTGACGTCAAAACATGCCAAAATAATTTTGGCAAGCACGCCAAAACACTGACACCATAGATTCAGTAGTAACGGTTTCAATTAATTGACTTATTATGCCCGTCTATACAGCAACAAATGTGTAATAAGTGTACCAGTGTCTAAAATTGAATATGTAGAATCAAATCTAGATAATTCTTTTGGTTTTGAAAATTTGATGTTTTCATCAGACTATGCAGCTTTAACACATCAATAAAGCACAGAGAGACAGCTTTAACTTGACGTAATCAGCGCCGGATCTCTCCGTTCATTTATATGCGCATAAGTTATTATGCTACACACACAGCCTTCTAAAATGGTCACACACACCGAAGTGCGCACGGCTGAGACGGTTTGTTTGTTGGAGCTTTATGTCCCGGCAACATCTAAGGCAACGTCTAAGGCAACATCTCCCCCCCGCCCCACTCACCACCTCCCCCCCCCCCCCCCCCCCAATCACGAGTTTCACCACCCTCTCACCATCAGCCACCAGACCAGACGGGATGGCCGAATGAGTTGAGCGTCCGTCTCCCGTTTTGGTAGATCGTGGGATTCAAACCCGTGCATTCGAATCCGGGTTGAGTCAAAACAATGACTTAAAAAATTATATTGTCGCTTCCTAGCAAGGCAGGCACCCCAGCATTATTAGGATAGGGCAAGGACTGGTTCACTCAATGTCAGGATAATGTGACTGTGTGGGATATCAGGTCCTGGTCCTGGTGGCCTAGTCTCCCACTGGGGCAGCTCTATAAAGTCACCATGAGTGTGCACTGTCACAAGTCAGTACCCATCCTGATATGACCCTAGATGTTGCAAGGACGTAAAACTCCAACAGCTGACCAACTATAACTCTATGAGCCAGCCGCCGTCCTGCTCCACAATACCCACACTGCGACCACTCCATGCACATTAACTCCGGAACCATTTATCAATTAGACAATCAGCTGTAGTCGATATACAACACTCAACACAGTAACCATGTGATCGTCCTGTACAAAGACGGCTCACTCCCTATCTCTCCCATGGTAATGTAAATTTCGCAGTGCCACCTTGTGGTGGGTTTGATCAGCCCGGCTGCTGGTTGGTGTTTCACATGTAAACACATACAATTATATTATACATGAGACAGGTAAGTATGAATACACATCAATATGAAATTGCTATGAACAAATACACATCACCATCAGCATCATCATCATCAGCATCACCATCATCACACATCTTTCACATTCATATATACATTTATACATATAATATAGCACCTGTTTAACCAAGAGAACAGCCAGCGCACCAAGAGGTGGGTTTGATCATTTTGATTACACAATACAGGCTGAGTGAGCCGTCTTAGTATTATAGGGTCTTTGTCCTGTAGCAATGTGGTTGGTGATATCAGGACAAGTACCAACTTGTGAATGTGCACACAAGGTGACTTTACAGTGCTGCCCCACTGGGAGACCAGGCCACCAGCACCATGACCTGATATCCCACTCAGTCACATTATCCTGACACTGAGCTAACCAGTCCTTGTCTTATCCTAATAATGCCGGATGCCAGGCTAGGTAGCGACAAGTATACATTTTGTATGTCATGGTTTGACTCGACCGAGAATTGAACTCCCGACCTTCCGCACATGAGCCCTGCGCTCTACCGATTCGGCCACGCGTCCGGTACACTGCCAGAGATGAATCCTCGCTACCCCAAGTAGCGACTCCATTACTATTGTGACAGAATTACTTATAAAATTGATACTTGCCACTACCTAGCAATCAGCAATAATAGGATAAGGCAAGGATTGGTTAGCTCACTGTCAGGATAATGTGACTGAGTGGGATATCAGGCCAAGGTGCCAGTGGCCTGATTTCCCAGTGGGACAGCACTATATAAAGTCACCATGAGTGTGCACTGTCACAAGTCGGTACCCATCCTGATATGACCTTAGATGTTGCCAGGATGAAAAACTCCAACAACCAACCTATTGTTACGCTATTTCTAGTATTTGCTGTGCGATAATAGAACCTGTAAATATCGATACAATACAATTATTCTACCACCGTCTAAACTATATGTGTGTGTATCAGAAGACCAGTGCCTCGGTGCTGAAAAAAGGATTTATTCAGCTGAATAAATCCTATAACAAGGCCACCTCCTCCATGTTGGCCATCAGTAAACAACCTCACCTTTCACTTAAGCTGGTACCCGGGCCTCCCCTGCCTGCCCTCCCTACCACACACCACCAAACAAAGTTTGTTTTATTTAACGACGCCTTTAGAGCCCAAGGGTTTTTGTCATCGGCTATTGGACGTCAAATATATGGTCATTCTAGGCTACTCTTTCCGATAAGCAGCAAGGGGTCTTTTATATGCACATTCCCACAGACAGGACAGTACATACCACAGCCTTTGATGAACCAGTTGTGAACCACTGGTTACCTTTAGAGCCCATCGGTTTTTATCATCAGCTATTGGACGTCAAATATATGGTCATTCTGACATATTTTTAGGAGGAAACCCACTCCTGCCACATAGGCTACTCTTTCCAATAAGCAGCAAGGGGTCTTTTATATGCACGTTCCCACAGACAGGACAGTACATGCCACAGCCTTTGATGAACCAGTTGTGGACCACTGGTTGGAATGGAAAATGGCCCAAACTGCAAATGGGTCCACTGAGCAGGATCAATCGGGTGACCCACACCTTCACAGGTGGACACTGTACCGCCTGAGCTACGTCTCGCTCCTTTACCACACACCATCAGAACAGGCTTCTGTGGGAACTTGGACCGAGTCCTGACATGACTGGGGTTTTACGTCCTACAATATCGGGCACGGATTTATGACAGCGTGCATACACAGTGGGTTTGATAGTGCTGTCCCACTGCGATACATAGTCAGTTGCATCATGACTAGAACACTGAAGTGCAGAGATAGAGTGTGTAGTCTATGGTAGCAAATCTTGAAAGAACAAAGACATCACATTCGGTGGCAGATGGGTGGAGCCTAACTTCGGACAGTTGACTCATACAAATACCTGGGGATGATGCTCGACTTGACCGTGATGATCTGTCACCAGATATCTAAACAGACGGGGTGGCCGAATGAGTTGAGCGTCCGTCTCCTGTTTTGGAAGAGTAGGAGATACGAACCCGTGGATTCGTGGGTTCAACCCCTGGTCGAGCCAAACCAAATGACTTCATAATTGATACTTGTCGGTTCCACGCCAGGTGCTCGGTATTATTAGGATAGAGCAATGACTGGTTTGCTCAGTGTCAGGATAATGTTACTGAGTGGGATATCAGGTGCTGGTGCTGGCAACCTGGTCTCCCAGTGGGGTGGCACTATGAAGTCGCCATGAGTGCGCGGTCACAAATCGGTACCCATCCTGATATGACCTTTGATGTTGCCAGGACGTAAAACTCCAACACCCAACCATTAACTAATCTCCGTTAGCTAATCTCCAGAGAATCCAGAACCAAGTGCTCCGAAGTGTATACAAGGGCACAAAGTCCTGAGTGTGCAAGATATGCATGAGAGTGCGAACCTTGGCACACTTGTCAGAAGAGATATATATATACACATGGCATCCCATCAGCAATACATGAACCATGTGAATAGACACACAAGAATGGGAGACACCGCCCTCCTCAGAGCCCGTAAACCATCCTCAAACAGACTAGCCGCTCTATGCGCGCGCGTGTGTGTGTGTGTGGGGGGGGGGGGTAACAATACTAACATGCGGAATGAACTACCACCCGCATTCAGAAAAGGGCCAACTTATATTGACTTCAAATCATCGCTCAGAGTCCAGCTTGCTCGTTTGACCCCTAACCAGGACACGTGATCGAACCCTGGGTTCGAACCCTCGTCGAGTGAAACCAATGACTTAAAAAATTGATACTTGTCACTTTCTAGCAAGGCATTCTTAGGATAGAACGGAAGCGTCAGGATTATGTGACTGAGTTGGATATGTGGTAAGGGTGCCGCTGGCCTGATTCCCCTGTAGGCCAGCACTATAAAGTCGCCATGAGTGCGCACTGTCACATGTCGGTACCCGTCCTGATATTACCTTAGATGTTGCTAGGATGTAAAACAACAAACAAACAAAGATAACTAAATTTACTTTATTACTATTGTTGTTACTGCGTGTAACCGGAAGCAGTAACAGGCCTCCTAGTTACTGAGGTGGCCACCAGAGGGCGTGGTGCTCGGTGTAGCGTACACTTACTGCTGTAAAACCTCTTCCACACGCCACGCCCCACACGGACAAACCGAGCCAATCAAACTCACGTTAGTTTGATCTATTTTTGAGTAAATGTCTGTTTGCTGGGGCTTATATCATCGATATGATATCATCGCAATATCAGGATGAGTACCGACTTGTGACAATATGCACTCATGGCGACTTTATAGTGCTGCCCCATTGGGAGACCAGGCCACCAGCACCATGATCTGATATCCCACTCAGTCACATTATTCTGACACCAAGCCAACCAGGCATTATCCTATCTTAATATTGCCAAGCACCTGCTTGGAAGCGACAAGTACCAATTTTGTAAGTCATTGGTTTGACTCGATCGGGAATTTAACTCCCGACCTTCCGCACGGGCGGTCTGGGCTCTACCGATTCGGCTACCGCGTCCGGGGTGACGTGAGCACACACCAGGTTAGGTTTAGGTTTAGGGTGTTGGGTGTGAGGGCCACAGGTTACCCGTCAGTAAACAGTACAGCGTTGGTCAGGACCAACCCATAACGGGACACCCATGGAAGGGAATCAGGAGTGGGACGGGATGAATCCATCCCCGACAAAGCTCAAATAAAACTGCGAAGATCAAACAAAACTAGTGCTCTTCAGCGGCAGCGCGTGGAATGCAGAAAACCCGGTGACTTATCAATTATACGGAGAAAGTAGACCAGACCAAAAGTAGACCAGACCAATTGGAAAAGCTCAATATCATGTCTTATAGTGGGCTTTAATTCCTGCGATATAGAGGGGGTGTAATGACGTCACGAGGCAACTTTCGGTGGCCATATTGGATTACATACAGAAGGCTTGCACCTGTCTACATTGTGCTTATTTACTTATTTGTTGGTTTATTTGTCACTGTTTTGAGCAGTTCGGCCTCAGAAGTTGTTGTTAAAGTGGTGAAAGTAAACACATTGGATGTAAACTGCCCAGAACAGCTCAGAACACAAGGAAAATGATGTTACTGCATCAGCATACATTCACAATAGGGCTAGGCAAGGGTGCTCGTAATCCAAGATGGCTGATTGCTGACCTCTGACCACTGAGTGATGACGTCATGTGCACTCCCTCTATTTGGGAGAAGGGGATAAAACAGTTTATTCATCAGAACATACAAATTTTCAGTGCTAAGGCACTGGTCTTCTGGCCATTTACATTACATCGTAAATAGGTAGCTTAGTGCCTGCTTAGGTAAGGCATATTAGTATATTGTGAAAGGTGTTAGCGTGTTAGTGGGTTAGACATAATAAGTTCAGTATTATGGGCTAAGATGGTGGGTCACTGCAAAAACTGTGTTGCTACATTATATTATGTGATTTGCTTTTCATTCATCTGGTAATTTTAAATATGAAATAAACATTTTCCCACATATCATGCTCCACAGTCAACATCTACCCACTGCTGTCAGAGGGCACGTTGGTGGTGGAAATCCTCTATTAAGTATAGACCATTTTCCTATAGCATGCTCCACAGTCAACTGCTATCTATATTAGTTCTTGCCGCTGCCATCAGAGGGCGGATGAGCGGTGGGAATAATCTTTTTTTACATTTTTTTTTAATTGAGGCTGTATTTATACTGTCCATAGCATATAAGCCCGGGTACCCAGGCTTGTTTTCAATGCTGGCCAGTTGTAGTGTTGGTGTTATCTTACCACACAGTAGCTGCTGATAAGTAATTTGATTGCCCGCATTTCAGTAGCAGATAGATAATTGGTTGGTATGGTTAGTAGCCTATGTTAGTTTTTTTTCTTTTTCTTGGCATATATGTATTTTATTTTGTTCTACTCTTATTACTAGACTAGCCTACTCCTATTTACATATCATAGGCTTGTACATAGCTGAGTGGTGTGTTATCTGGCTACTCTTGGTATGGTTACCTTCCATTGGGCGCCCCGCTGGTGGGCCGTGACATATCACATGCCCCTTTGCAGTGCAGCTTAGTGGGGGTTTCCTAGCCTAGTTTGCGCAGATATTTTTTGTAAGTTTTTAGGTCAGGAATTTGTCGTTCCTTTACCGTTTGGGCATTCCACACCTTGGCAGCCATTTCCAGTGTGCTTCTCCCATGAGCTTTTATTTGGTTTCTGGTCTGCTTCAGTAGTGGCGCATTATTTGCTCTAGTAGCCCTTTGCGGTTTTGTTAGGAGTTTATTGTTTTGACAATAGCTATATGCTAATGTTTTCAAATGAATTATTCTCCTAAGAATTATTCTCCTATTTTCTAGTAATTTCACTTTGGTTCTTTTTGTATGTCATAGGTGGGGTGCAGCTTCTCTACTCTTAGACAGATTTTTAGGGCTCTGTTCTGCATTATTTGCAGTTTTTTAGTAGTTCTTTTCTCGCACCCATGTAGTTTACATCTCCATAGTCAAAATAGGGGAGCACCATGCCCTTGAAGATTTTTATTGACATTTCTTGTGTCATGTAGTCTCTTAGCTTTGCAAATAGCCACAGTTTGTGGTTTACTTTCTGGATAATCTTATTTATACATAGGTTGTAGTTTAGTTGGCTGTCCAACTCAAGGCCTAGGTGTTCTATAAGACCATTTCCACATAACATGCTGCACAGTGAGTTGCTACTGAAATGCTAGGTATTGCCGCTGGCATCAGAGGGTGGGTTGGTGATGGAAATCCTCTATTGTTGCTGATACTGTATTTCATTATGGTTGATAGAAACCAACAAATATATAAAAAATTATTGCTTCGAATTGTCGGCCATCTTGAAAATCAATATAATAATAATCTGAGCATATAGATTATCACATAAATGGAATTCTTGACCCTGGAAATGTTATGTTAGATATCAACATCATGTTTCTATGTAGCTTAGGAGCCGAGAGATGAGGAATATGGTATTTTGAGGGCGGCCATTTTGGAATTCAAGATGGCGTCTACTTATCATTTTAATGGCGATGGGTACCTAGGCTTATATGAATGTACACATGTTGAGCTATCTGTATGCCAATTTTCATGCTTTGCACGATTCTGAATCTTATGATATGTGGCCCTTAGCCGGTGTACTAAAGGGCAGAGGTTTTACGGCAGTGGCAGCATTGTCCGCGTTCCCAGCTGTGACTCATACCTGTTGATTACTCCCACGAGTGGATGCGATTACACCAGGTCATGTGACACTTCTAGACCAATCACCAACTACCTAACACCTCCCAACAACTCAAGAAATGCATACTTTAACAACTAAAAGATAAAACCTATCAACAATAAATACTACATATATATTACATACATATTCCATATATATTCTATACATATTCCATATATAGTCTATACATATTCTATATCATCATTATCATCATCATCATCATGCTGTCGGTCGCGATGTGACAAAGACTGCTTTCAATATTCCATATATAGTCTATATATAGTATATAGATAGTCTGTGCATAGTATGTGCATAGTCTGCAGTCTATGCATAGTCTATACAGTTTATACAGAGTGTCATGGGGGTGATGAAAATGGGAAATACTGCGCCTAGAGCGGGACTCGAACCCACATCTCTTTGCATTCCGGGCCAGTGTGCTAACCATTACACCACCTAGGCTCCCTGATATCAACACACTCCCCACGCCTACCTGTCTATGTGGTTACTTGCCTGAGAGGTCAGTGCAGACCACTACACTCGTCCCCCTGGAATTGTAAGTCTTGTAATGCTTACAATTACATACATACAGGCAATGCACTAACACATACATACACAGGGTAGGTTCAACAACCATACAGCGCAAAGCTTGTACAGGATCCTGATCACGGCAACCAGTGTCGTGGGGGTGATGAAAATGGGAAATACTGCGCCTAGAGCGGGACTCGAACCCACATCTCTTTGCATTCCGGGCCAGTGTGCTAACCATTACACCACCTAGGCTCCCTGATATCAACACACTCCCCACGCCTACCTGTCTATGTGGTTACTTGCCTGAGAGGTCAGTGCAGACCACTACAAGAGTATATATGGTCAATTAACATTGCAATTGTGGGTAGAGTCTATATACCGTCTATACGCAGTCAATACACAGTATATAGTCTACATAGTCTATACATTATATAGACTGAGTCTATACATAGCATATATACACATTCTATACAGTCTATAGAGTCTATACATTTTCTATACCTAGTAGTCTATACCTAGGAGTTCATACGTAGTAGTCTATACAGGCTATACAGTCTCATCATCATCATCATCATCATCATCATGCTGTCGGTCGCGATGCGACAAAGACTGCTTTCATTACTTGACTGTCGCTCTCCATTTAGCTCTCTGCTGTGAGAGTGATGTCCATGAGTCGGTCTTAATGTCTCTCAGCTTCAGGTTTCTCTTGATGGTATCCTTGAACCCATACAGTCTATACATACTAATAGTAGCCTATAGAGTCTATACATACTAATATACACAGTCTGTATATATAATCTATATATAACCTATAACCTATACACAGTCTACACATACTGCCCGTATATCCCCAAGTATCACAATCGAGCACCACCACGACTTGCCTGCTGCGTACTTTATAACGCTCTGTTCACTGGGCGTTATTTATGGTCTCATCTGGACTGACGGGGACAAGCTGTCACTATCAGGGTCAGGCAGGGGGTCATGACCTTCAGTAAAGCTGCACAGTCCCATTAAAGCATCAACTTAAAGCTGCACAGTCCAATTAAACCAACTTAAAGCTGCATCATCCAATTAACGCATCCACTCAAAGCTGCACAGTTCCAATTAAACCATCAACTTAAAGCTGCACAGTCCAATAAAACCACCAACTTAAAGCTGCACAGTCCAATTAAACCAACTTAAAGCTGCACAGTTCCAATTAAACCATCAACTTAAAGCTGCACAGTCCAATTAAACCACCAACTTAAAGCTGCACAGTCCAATTAAACCAACTTAAAGCTGCACAGTTCCAATTAAACCATCAACTTAAAGCTGCACAGTCCAATTAAACCACCAACTTAAAGCTGCACAGTCCAATTAAACCAACTTAAAGCTGCACAGTCCAATTAAACCAACTTAAAGCTGCATCATCCAATTACGCATCCACTCAAAGCTGCACAGTCAAATTAAACCAACTTAAAGCTGCATCATCCAATTAAGTCATCAACTTAAAGCTGCACAGTCCAATTAAACCACCAACTTAAAGCTGCACATTCCAATTAAACCACCAACTTAACGCTACATAGTACAATTAACGCATCAACTTAAAGCTGCACAGTCCAATTAAACCATCAACTTAAAGCTGCATAGTCCGATGAAGAAGCAAATTCTCAAAACCAAAACAATTATCTGTAATTGATTCTACATATCTAACTGAGATAATGATGCACTTATTAAACTTTTGTTGCTACATAGAAGGTAATACGGAGTCAATCTAACAGGACCTGTTACCACTGAAGCCTGTGACATGCTTGCCAAAATTAATTTGACATCTCAAAAGTTAACAATTTAAAATAAAAGTTACTTCAAATTAAAGCAAGGTAAATAATAATGATCAATAAATATATTGATAAAAAAGAAATGACAGAAACTCTAAACCATTAGACTATGCACCTTTAACACTTATGAATCTGGATTTGAACCTACATATCAAACTTAGCTACTGGTGCATGCATTAAAGCTGCATAATCCAATGAAATATCAAATTTTCAAAACCAAACTAATTATCTAGATTTGATTTTACATGTCTAACTTAGATACTGATGCATTTATTAAGCATTTGTTTCTGCATAGAAGGCAATACTGAGTCAATTTAACAGAACCTGTTACTGTAGAAGTCTATGGTGTCAGAGTTTTGGCAAGCTTGCCAAAACTAATTTTCCATGTTTGCACTCAAAATATCTCAAAAGTTTACCATTTAAAATAAAAGTAACTTTGAACTAATGTAAAGTAGATACTAGTGATCGATCTAATATATTTATCTCAGAAAAAATACAGAAATTCAAAACCATCAGACTATGCAACTTTAAGTATTTGTTCCTGCAAGAAGGGCACAAGTCAATTTAATACATAATAGAACCGGTTAGTGGTGAAGCCTAAAGCAGAGAGCGTTTATATAGATGAGAGAGACAACTCCCGCGAAAATCGGTAACACAGGCTACAGTGGCGTTCCTGGCGGTTAGTGTTGAACAAGCTTTGAGTTTGCCATACGTGTAGTGCAAAACATTTGTTTTTATTCAAAATTAATAGAAATGCAGAAGCCTAACCTTATCGATTTAATATAATCCTTTTGGTAAACATGTTTTCTATATGTGTACTAAGCGGCTTGTTTCTATTTGGTGTAGTTTTAGAGATATTTCACTTTTTCTGTAGGAAGATTGCACACGACCATTGACAATGCCTTGAGTTTGCCGTACGCGTAGTGAAAAACGTCAGTTTTATTCCAAATTAATAGAAATCCAGAACCCTAACCATATCAATTTAATATAATCTTGTTGGTAAACATGTTTTCTATGTGTATTCCAATCAGTTTGTTTCTAGGTGTTGTAGTTTTAGAGATATTTAACGTTTTCTGTAGGAAGATTGCACACGCCCATTGACAATGCCTTGAGTTTGCCGTACGCGTAGTGAAAAACGTCAGTTTTATTCCAAATTAATAGAAATCCAGAACCCTAACCATATCTCTTTAATATAATCTTGTTGGTAAACATGTTTCCTATGTGTATTCCAATCAGTTTGTTTCTAGGTGTTGTAGTTTTAGAGATATTTAACGTTTTCTGTAGGAAGATTGCACACGACCATTGACAATGCCTTGAGTTTGACAGCTGTGTCATATACTGTTCAACAACCACCACTTGGAGCGCCACAGTCGGCATCTGTTACATGGTGTAGTATGGGAGTTGTCCCTCTCATCTGTATACACGCTCTCTGCCTAAAGCTAGGATTCCTTACACGCGGTATGCGGTATGCGAATGCGAATGCGAATGCGAATGCGGCAAAAAATCGAAACGCCTTGAAGTCAATGGACTACAACCCTTACACGCGGTATGCGAATGCGAATGCAAATGCGAATGCAAATGCGAATGCGAATGCTTTTTTCCGATCGGTCCATGTAGCGATCGGTGCGGCATGCGGCATGCGACAAGGGGGGTGCGAATAGAAACCTGAGTCTGATTTGTCCATTAGTTTAACACTAGGAGAGGCGACTGAGCATTACGGAACAGTCACGCACAAGGGTGCTGAGGGGAAACATATGGTAGTGGTGGTGGTGGGGGTTCGGGTTGGTAAAAATGCTACCAGAGCTACAAAAATATGAATACTTATCTATAATTTGGTAATTATATAGGTAGGAACCTCCATGTGACGTACCAAAAGTTACATAGATATAAATGCCATATTAGGCCATATACAGTGCAGTATGGTGTATAATTGTTTATTTTTATTTTTTAAATATAGCAGGTCGTGTGCCGCATGCCGTACGCCGCATACCGCGTAGAAGGAATCTTCCCATTCGCATACCGCATACCGCATGCCGCATACCGCGTAGAAGGAATCTCAGCTTTAAGCTAAGATTCCTTACACGCGGTATGCGGCATGCGGTATCAGAATGCGAATGCGGCAAAAAATCGAAACGCCTTGAACTCAATGGGCTACAACCCTTACACGCGGTATGCGAATGCGAATGCGAATGCGACAACTCGATCGGTCCCTGTAGCGATCGGTGCGGCATGCGGCACGGGGGTGCGAATAGAAAAGCATCAGTCGCATTTGTCCATTGATATAAGGCTGGAGGAGGCGACTGATAATCAGATTTAAACCCTGTAACTACACCAGCAAAGGGTAGCCGACAGTCTTTAGCCCTGTATCTACACCAATGGGACGGTCCTAACATGGCTCAGTTTAGCTTGCTCCGAGGGATGTTAGGACCGTCCCAGATTTTGTTGACCGAAAAGGACGGTCCTAACATGGCTCAGTTTAGGATGTTAGGACCGTCCCAATCGGTCATATAGAGTGCAGTAGTGGTGGTGGTGGGGGTTCGGGTTGGTAAAAATGCTACCAGAGCCACAAAAATATGAATACTTATCTATAATTTGGTAATTATAAAGGTAGGAACCTCCATGTGCAGTACCAAGAGTTACATGGATATACATGCCATATTAGGCCATATACAGTGCAGTATGGAGTATACTTGTTTATTTTTATTTTTTAAATATAGCCAGTCATGTGCCGTCTGCCGCATGCCGCATACCATGTAGAAGGAATCTTCCCATTCGCATACCGCATGCCGCATGCCGCATACCGCGTAGAAGGAATCTCAGCTTAAGGGGTCAGAGTTTTGACAAGCACACCAAAATTAACATTGCATGTTTACACTTCAAATATCTGCTAAGTTAGCCCTTTTAAAGTGAAGTTAGTTCAAAGTAAAGCAAGGTAGATTACAATGATCAAGCTAATATAATTATCTCAGAAAATGACAGAAACTCAATCCCATCGGACTATGCAACCCAGCATGCACCAACAATGCCAATAACAAGGATGAAGGCGGACAAAAAGCGGAAACCAAGCCCAGATTACACTGACGCCGAATTTCCGTGAAAGCGCGGATCATCTCCCATAGACTTAGCATTGTCAGGAAATCGCTGCAAAAATGCCGGAAGCCAGGTTTCAACTAGGCTTGTTGTGACTGTGTTATCACACATGCCTAGCTCGTTCTTGTTTGGATTTTATGTTTACGCTACATCTAAGGTCATCTAGAAAATGGGATTCCAACTATCCAACTATTGTCATATATATACATCCTGATTCATTGGTATTTTGTTTAATGTTAATAGTTTAAAAACAATTTTAATCGTAGAAATACGTAAAAGCACGGAGATCTTTCATCCCTGGGATTATTGTAACATCAAAATGATACATTTATTTCAGTTGCTTTCAGTTATCGCCACTTTAGTTTGATTGTTTTTAAATATTAAACTATTTGGGGATGCCCATGAAACCGGCTGCCAATAGTGCACGATTGGGGTTGGGCTGGGGTTCGATACCGGTTAATAATGCACGGGTCGGGACGAGCATGCGCACGGCCCGGCACGGCACGGCCCGGTGTGGCGGTTTAAAATATCAGTGTGTCTAGAGTCTACGCTTGAGGTTCTGCGCATGCATCAATGGGTTATGCGCATGCGGGTATCCGATTAACACGACCCAGGTGACTCAGGTCACCCGAGTTGCTAGAAATTCAAATAGAATACCGTGAGTGGAATTGACAAAAACAAGTGCCATGTGCTAAAAGTATTTGAGCTCAATATTATATATTTAACGAATTGAAGAGTTAATGCCTTGACCATATTTATGCGTCAAAAAGTCGCTCAGGTCACCCCAGTGGATTAATCGTATATGCTGAAATGTCTATGGATTTTTACGCATGCGCAGAACCCCGAGCAAAGACTCTAAACCCAGTGAAAATCTAAACTGCCACACCTGCACAGTAACCGTACCCGGCCCGGTGAGACGGGGTTCCGACTTGTGACACTCATGGCGATTTTATAATGCTGCCCCAATGGAAGACCAGGCCGCCAGCACATTGACCTGATATCCCACTCAGTCACATTATCCTGAAACTGAGCCAAACAGTCCTTGCCATATCCTAATAATGCTGAGCGCCAGGCGAGGAGTAGGAAGCGACAAGTATCAATTTTTTAAGTCATTGGTTTGACTCGACCAGGGTTCGAACCCACGACCTACCAACACGGGAGACGGATACTCTAACTAATTCGGCCATCCCGTCTGGTTGATATGTAGCTGGTATGTGGGTATGTGTAAATACTCGAACGGACAGGGCTGCCCTCTATGGAAGATCTTCTGATCAAAAAGAATCTCCGGCGGACTGGACACCTCCTGAGGATGTCATCAGACAGGTTACCAAAACAGATCCTCTATTCTCAACTGTCTTCTGGTTACAGAAAGAGAGGGGTACTCTCGTCTCCATTTCAAGGATATCATCAACAGAAACCTGAAGCTGAGAGACATTAAGACCGACTCATGGACATCACTCTCACAGCAGAGAGCTAAATGGAGAGCGGCAGTCAAGTAATGAAAGCAGTCTTTGATGATGATGATGTGGGTAGTGTATGTGTGGGTATGTGGGTGGTATGTGGGTGGTATGTGTGTGGTATGTGGGTAGTGTATGTGTGTGGTATGTGGGTAGTGTATGTGTGTGGTATGTGGGTAGTGTATGTGTGGGTATGTATGTGGTATGTAGGTATGTGTGTGGTATGTATGTGGTTTGTGGGTAGTATATGTGTGGGTGGTATGTGGGTAGTATATGTGTGGGTGGTATGTGTGGGTGGTATGTGGGTAGTGTATGTGTGGGTGGTATGTGTGGGTGGTATGTGTGGGTATTTGTGTGGTATGTGGGTAGTGTATGGTGTGGTATGTGGGTAGTGTATGTGTGGGTGGTATGTGGGTGGTATGTATGTGGTATGTGGGTAGTGTATGTGTGTGGTATGTGTGTGGTGTGTGTGTGTGGTATGTGTGGGTATGTGTGTGGGCGGTGTTTAGCTTCTTGGTGGGGTGTTCCCAACACGACCACGTGGAAGTGTGTTAAACATGTAAAGGACCTGTCACACTACGACGTAACGCGGTAGCATAAGCCGACGTCAGTGAAATTTGGTCATTACGTCAAGATACGTTACTCGCTCGTTAAGCCTATGTCGAGATACATCGAGTTACGTCAAGATATGGTGACACACATCAAGGTTTTGGACATAACCAAAACTTTCGATGTAGCTCGACGTGAAGGCCGTTATGTTGGGTTATGTTGGGCTTATGCTGCGCTCATGTTATTTGTTAGGCTTACATCGAGATACATTAGACGTTTGTTAGAGCTACATCGGTCTACATTGAGCTACGTCGACTTACGGTAGACTAACGGAGAGCCGGGAGGAACGCGCTGCCCGCGTGCTGACAACGTGGTGTTACCGTATCTCGACGTAGGTCTAACGTGTCTCTGACGTGTGTCTAACTTTAGTCTAACGTAATTTCCAACGTGTTTTGACGTATTCGACGTAGTTGACAAACGGCTGGCACGCGCATAACGTATGTAACGTGTGCCAATGTTCTTCGAATGTAAGTGAAGATGCTGTGAACGTGATGTGAACGTTTTGCCTCACTGTCCTTACGCTGAGCACACTGGACACTCGTCAGACTGACGGTGCTCACTCGTGGGCCTGACATCAACTCACGTTACGAATTACGCCAGAGTCACACGTAGCTACATTAGGGTGGGCGTAATTACGTGAGTCCTATGCTTGGGTTTTCGCTAGACTGATGCTGTGCGCGCTGGAGGCTCGTTAGCCTTACGTTGGGCTTTTTTCTCTCTCTCTTTTTTTTTTTTTTACGTTCTAACTCATTGAGACACGTTTCAACTACATTGGAACAACGTTTCGCCTACGTCCACTAAGTTGCACTGACATCCAATTTGGCCCTGAAACGGCGAGAATTTTTACGTATATCAACGTAAAAAAGTGATTTTGACGTTGCCCACTCGCTGTGACAGGGGTATAAGGCAGAGACGTACGGCCCAGCCCTCCTTACCCCCCTTTCCCAATCCCCCATTGTTTGATGTCCCACGGACTCACGACTCCGCACTGTTCATAGCACCCCACCCCCTTCACACACACCCCTACACACACACACACCTACACACTCGTGGACTCCTACAGCGCGTGGCACGCCTTCCGGCGCCACACTCAGCACAGAACAGTAAAGAGACACATCTAATTGTTCAATTGTCGTACCGTCCACCAGGACAACAGGCCGTCTGTCAGTGTCAATGTCAGTGTCAATGTCAGTGTCAATGTCAGTGTCAATGTCAGTGTCAATGTCAATGTCAGTGTCAATGTATGTCAATGTCGGTATCACTGTCAGTATCAATGTCAGTGTCAATGTCAGTGTCAACGTCAGTGTCAATGTAAATGTTAGCATCAATGTCAGTGTCAATGTCAGTATCAATGGCAGTATCAATGTCAGTATCAATGTCAGTATCAATGCCAGTGTCAATGTTAGTATTAGTATCAGTGCCAGTGTCAATGTCAGTGTCAATGTCAGTGTCAGTGTCAATGCCAGTGTCGATGTCAGTGTCAATATCAGTATCAATGCCAATGTCAATGTTAGTATCAGTGTCAGTGTCAATGTCAGTATCAATGCCAGTGTCAATGTTAGTACCAGTGTCAATGTCAGTGTCAATGGTAGTGCCAATGTGAGTGCCAATGTCACTGCCAATATCAGTGTCAATGTCAGTATCATGCCCGAGTTAATGTTAGTATCAGTGTTAATGTGAGTGTCAATGCCAGTGTCACAATCAATGTCAGTGTCAATGTCAGTGTCACTGCCAATGCCAATGTTAGTATTAGTATCAATGTCAGTGTCACTGTCAATGCCAATGTTAGTATCAGTATCAGTATCAGTATCAATGTCAGTGTCAATGTCAATGTCAGTATCAATGCAAGTGTCAATGTCAGTATCAATGCAAGTGTCAATGTTAGTATCAGTGTCAATGTCAGTGCCAATGTCAGTGCCAATGTGACTGCCGATATCAGTGTCAATGTCAGTATCAATGTGACTGCCGATATCAGTGTCAATGTCAGTATCAATGCCAGAGTTAATGTTAGTATCAGTGTTAATGCCAGTGTCACAATCAATGTCAGTGTCAATGTCAGTGTCACTGCCAATGCCAATGTTAGTATCAGTATCAATGTCAGTGTCAATGTCAGTACCATGGTTCCGACCGGGTGAAGTCTGTTTGTCTTGTAAGTTTGTTGGGGTTTTACATCGTGTGCAATATCTGTTGTCATATCAGGATGGATATCGACTTGTGACAGTGCACACTCATGTCGACTTTATAATGCTTCCCCACTGGAAGATCAAGCCGCCAGCACCATGACCCGATATCCCACGCAGTCACATTAAAGTGGACAGCTATATCTCGCTGGGACACTGTGCGTACTCCGACAAATGCTCTCCAAGCACAACCTTGTTTAGTTTTTATGTTTAAATGAACCAAGTATGTGTTGGGAGAGTAGGGGACCAGGGCCATGTTCGTCTGAACTGCAAAAGCAGTTTGTTGTCTCCAAAATGGCCACCCCCATAGGCGGCCATTTGCAATGGAAAAGCTGCACTGTGATTGGCTGAAATTGCATTGCTCGTCGGTAACAGGCTCAGAGGGATTTGCTGAACCTGTTACCGGCGAGCACCATATCGGCGGCGATATTGTCAAATAGCGCTGATCGCCGGCAACAGGCTCACACAGTAACAAGTGTTGCTGGTTCCTGGTATCGGCGGCAATATATTAGGCCCAAATCTATTCAAAGCTCTCATATTTAACAGAATTACATGCTCAAAAAGTCAAATTTGGGCAAATTAACCACAAAATCGAAGCAATATTAATGCCGCCACCAAAATTTGGTCAAATTAAACCAAAAATAGAGGCGATATTAAGGCCGCTCGCCGGTAACAGGCTCAGCAGATACCTCTGACCCTGTTGCCGGCGAGCAACGCTATTTCCTAATATCTAATATACAAATCGCCTCCGCCGCCGTCACATTAGGCCACCCTGTGGCACAAATCTGAACTATTCCAAGTTTGTTTGTTTTCCGGGCGAGGTATAGCTGTCCACTTTAACCTGACACTTAGCTAACCAGTCATCGTCCTATCCCAGGTATCTTATAGGTAGCGATAAGTATCAATTTTGTAAGTGGTTGGTTTTTGACTCAGCCGCTTTGCGAGTGTACATGCCTTATTTAGCGGTATAAGTCTGTTGTCAGCACTTAATCACTGGACTTCCGGGTAGTCACAAAACACACCCGGTTTACACATTTCTAACAGAGGCTTACATGAGGAACTAGCGCCAGTCTTCAAGCACACAATTTACTGCTCGTGGCTAAGTAGTGCATGAACCTATTGCAATCATAGGTAGTGATTTAATGTTAATAATAATTACAATGATAATAATAATGATAATAATAATAATGATAAGAAGAAGAACAATAAAAAGAATAATTATTAAGTTCGCACTTGGAGAGGTCGACATGTTGCTACGATTGTGGCTCATTCTACTGACATTTACACATCAAATGCATCCATTCATAATTCTATTTGGAACGGTCTGCAAATGTCAGTGTCCGTAAGGCAGAACTGCTGTCCTTGCGTGTTGACTGTTTACTGCCAATGCAAATGCAGGACTATAGCCGTCTTCACACGGGGCAGTTAATTCGAATCATAAAAATCGACTTGTATAGTTCGGCTAACATTTGGTGTGTGAACGCGTGGCTGAGGCGGTTTAAACCTGAATCGAATCATATAATTCGGATTTTATAAACCACCTAAGTAGGTGGTTTATATGAACCGAATTTTATGATTCGACTTATATCGCCCGTGTGAACGCAAGTGGATTTTATGAGCCGGTTTAAGGACGTCACACGCATGCGCAGTCCAGACCTGAGTTTGTTTATTTTCCGGTCGATCAAAAGTGCATATTATATAATTTGGTCTATGAAACCACTAGCTGGCCACAGATTTTTTTTTCGTGATTTATTTTAAGTTTTTCACTGCCCAGCAGAAGTTTTGACCGTTCCAAACCAATACAATTCAGTCCATACATATCTAGGTCGAATCCACACTCTCTTGTGCCGACGTCGACTAACCGAAACTGGCGCTGGTTAGTATGGACTTGCTCATGCACTGATATCGATTTCCAGCCCAAGTACTGCCCGTGTGAACCGGCCTCTAAATCGATTTATATAATTCGCCTTGTCTAAATCGATTTAAACTTTTCCCATGTGAACACGGCTTTTGACCACGGAGATCACTGACAACCTAGGCTGACTGTCTGGTCTTAATGCAAGGCTCTATCTAATGAGATGGTCACTAACCTAGGCTGACTGTCCGGTCTCAATACAGGGCTCTAAAGGCCATGTCACACATTACCGGATTGAGGAAACGGATTGAAATGGACAAAAATATTCTAATCCGGTATGATTCGGACTTGAAATGTATCGATTATGTAACGGACGGGTAACAGATGGTAACGGCTGATAACGTATCTAAAGATCAACGGACAATTCAGTATACAAAGAGAACCAAAACGAATGGAAACGGACATGTAATGGATATGTAACAGACAGGGAACGGACGGTAACGGATAATAACTGCATACGTTAGTCCAGTGCAATCCGTGACAAGTTTTGTGCATGCTCAAAACTTGTAACAGATCGGGCCGGATATCAAAAGATATGCAACGGGACACAAACCGGACTTTGCCGGATATCAACAGACGTTGTTCCATTTCAATCCGTTTCCTCAATCCAGTAAAGTGTGACAGGGCCTTAACCAATGAAACGGTCTCAATGTAGGCCTTTAACTAATACCCCTGTCACACTACGACGTAACGAACCAACGTAAGCCTGACGTAGAGATTTTTCGTCATTACGTTGACGTACGATGGATTACGTTATGATGACGTCAGAATGACATTAGACTGACGTCGAGCTACGTCATGTTATGTCGTGTTACGTCGGCATGCGTCAAAGTTTTGAACCTGTTCAAAACTTTTGACGTAACTAGAATGTAAGGGTTTACGTTTGCCGTACGTTCTGTACACGTTCGGCGAATGTCAATGACGTTAAACGGACGTTAGTCGAATGCTGGTCACTACGTTCTACTAGTTCCACTACGTCGACCCACGTTAACGCCAGTGGAAATGTCCACACGGCGTAATGGGAACATCAGGAAAACGTCAGCAGAACGTACGCCAAACGTTTTGCCAACATTTCATGACGTAAGTAACGTAAGGTAACGTAAAGCAACATAGTTCTGGTGATCGAATAACGTTAATAACGTACCGTCAGCGTAATTACGTTGTCCTCTTGCGTTGAACTACGCTATCACTACGCTTTACTGACGTTACGCTCTCATCAACTACGCTGCATCCACGTTCAACTTGTGCCCAAATTTGCATACTACGCCGAGAAGTTAGATATTTTTCACGTTCTCCCTACGTTGACGTCGTTACGTCGTTGTGTGACACGGCCATAAAGAGCGCGCCTCCCTGACGTAGATCGACTAGTCTAGCCTTACTACTAAAGGATGAAACATTGCAGTCCACTCAGTGCCAGTCCACACGCTACCTCATCCCGGGCAGGCTCGCTACGAAAAGGAAGAATGCTGATTTAAGAGAGTGGTAGGCTCGTCAAAAGTAATTGCACATTCCTATGCTAATCAGACATAACATGCCGGACGTTCATTGCTCAAAAGCTGCGAGAATAAGCTAATTAGTGATTGGACTGGTGTGTGAGGGTGGGGGGGGGGGGGTTCTGTGTGACTGAGTGTTGCGTGAGTGTTGCGTGAGTGTTGCGTGAGTGTTGTGTGAGTGTTGTGTGAGGGATGTGTGTGCGTGTGTGTGCGTGTGTGTGTGCATGTGTGTGTGAGTGTGTGCATGTGTGCATGAGTGTGCGTGTGGGTGCATGTGAGTGTGTGCATGTGTGGGAGTGTGCATGTGGGTGTGTGAGTGGGTGCATGTGGGTGAGTGTGTGCATGTGTGTGAGTGTGTATATGTGTGAGTTCCCCCCGCCCCTCCCCAATCTCTCCTCAATCTCTCCTTCCGCACTGAGTGTTTGTGTGCACTGTGAATGTGGTGCAGACTTGGGTATATCATACTATATGTAATGTTTGTGTGTTGGCGTTTTACGGCCTCGCAACATATATGGTCATATCAGGACGGGTACAGGTCTGTTGGCTGCTTCTACCCTTGGTACTCTTGCTGGCAACATGCAAACAAGCACCGAATGTGAGGCTTAGCTTCCTGTGTGATGCAGGCAGGGGCGTAGCTAGGCGTACGCCAAAACGTCCACATCGTTTTGTCAACAACAAAATTAAATTAAAAAATAATAAAGAGAGAGAGAGAGAGAGGGAGAGAGGGAGAGAGGAGGCATGTAGTAGTCCGGAGTGTCGAAAACTCAAGTCCAAAATGTGTAAAATCCACCAGCTTAAGCTTAAGCGGCCCCCTAAACCCGCTGCCGAAATTAGGAGCACACATCATTAAAGGTCTAGCTACGCCCCTGGCAGGGAACCACTTCAGTGGCAGTAGGGATGTGACATCACCACAACAACTCCACAAATGTGTGCTTACCTACTTGGAAGCCTCGGCAAACACAAACATGTGGGAATGCTCGCTTTGTGCCATCGGGACGTCAGCGTCAGCTGTCAGTATGTGTATGCATGCATACATGCATACATACATACATACATACACACACACACACACATACACACACACACACATATATATACACACGCACATTTAAAGTGGCCTAATCCGGTGCTTTTGACTTTCTGCATATTTTCTAATTTGATTGATTGATTGGTGGTTTCTTTACGCTGTGTCGGCAGCATAGGCCATATTCAAGGCGAGAATTGTTTAGTTTTTTATTCAACCATATATACATATAATGTAAAAGCATACAATCAATTATGTGTCAATAGACACTCATGAATTTGTTTAACTCACAATCATATAATTTGTGGTCTTGGTTTGAAGTAGACTCTACCTTTTGTTTCAGGGTTCATACGCATTTTGACATAAAATTCGAGGACCTTCAAGGACCTTTCAGCGCAAAATTCCAGGATCTGGTTTGTTTTGTTTATTTGATGTTTTCATCTAAGGTCATATCAGGATGGGTACCGACTTGTGACCGTGCATGCTCATTGTGACTTTATTGTGCTGCCCCACTGGAAGACTATGCTGACAACACCATGACCCGATATTCCACACTCACACACACACTCACTCCCACCCACCCACACACACGCACACACACACACTCACTCCCACCCACGCACACACACCCACACTCACATTATCCTGGCACTGAGCCAACCAGTCCTTGCCCTATCCTATTAATGCCGAGTGCCAGGCTAGGAAGCGATAAGTATAAATTTGATAAGTCATTGGTTCACAGTTCACAGTTATCCTTGCCATGGATTTCCACTGCGGTGTATAACTTCATCATCATCATGCTGTCGGTCGCGATGCAACAAAGACTGCTTTCATTACTTGACTGCCGCTCTCCATTTAGCTCTCTGCTGTGAGTGTTGCGTCCATGAGTCGGTCTAAATGTCTCTCAGCTTCAGGTTTCTCTTGATGGTATCTTTGAACCGGAGACGGGGGCGCCCTCTCTTTCTGTAGCCAGAAGACAGTTGAGAATAGAGGATCTGCTTTGGTAGCCTGTCTGATGACATCCTCATGAGGTGTCCAGTCCACCGGAGATTCTTTTTGATCAGAAGATCTTCCATAGAGGGCAGCCCCAACCATGTCTATGTGGTGTAGGATGTTAAAAATCCCTTGGGTAGGTAAAAGTGTGGGCTCTGGCTTTCTATCGACAAACTGTCTAATGGTGAAAACAATTCTATTCAGATTTATCCTTGATAGACAGTATAAATCTTCAAGAAGTTAAACACTGTATATAAGCCACGTTGACCCACCTTCATACACATATGTGACACTGCCCAAGTGGCAGGCAGGACTTTCCTATGGGGAATTGTTTTTATTCTGCGAGTTATTGCGCTAGTAAACACAGGCTGGGTTAAAACACGCCTCATGCGCAGACCCCCCCCCCCCCCCCTCGCCTCAATAGCCCCACTTCCCCACATCCGACACACATACAACCACGTACCTCCACCTCCCCACACTGTCAACCCCCACTGACAGACCCGCCCAACTACCTGCACCACCATTTATACCCCAGTCACACTACTGCTTGCGACCACTTTGCAACCACAAAAAAAGGGTTGGTTGGCAAGAAGTCGCAAAGTGATTGCAAGTAGTCATAAAGTGGTTCTCAGTGGACCATTTATGTCGTAAGTTTGTTGCAGCTACTGCACTAAGAACCTTGCGACCACAATGGTCGCCCGGAGGTCGGCAACCATTGCTTTGGTCACAAGGTCGAGGTGACTGTGGGTTCTTTGGTACAAAGTGGTCGCAAGTGGTCACAAGTCGTAGTGTGACTGGCGCTTCAAAGATCTACGAACATGACGACTAGGACAACCTCCTAATTATGATGCATGCCAGCGTCACAGAAAAAGCATGAAGCACCCCATACCATTTGAATAAACCGGCATCACACGCGGAAGGTCGGGAGTTCGATTCCTGGTCGAGTCAAACGAATTACTTATAAAATTGAAACTTGTCGCTTCCTAACCTGGCGCTCGGCATTAATAGGATAGGGCAAGGACTGGTTAGCTCAGTGTCAGGATAATGTGACTGGTGGCTTGATTTCCCAGTGGGGCAGCACTATAAAATCACTATGAGTACACACTGTCACAAGTCAGTACCCATCCTGATATGATCTTAGATATTGCCAGGACGTCAAACTAACATGAGTTCCAATTTTGTTGTCTTTATGGACAGGATCCCCCCCTGCCCCCCACCCCCACCCCCCGCTGATTTGGAAACACAGTTTTCGCCGAAATTAGCGATTTCGCTGAGACATGAGGTCCATGTGATTTTGAGCAAACCGTCCCTTACCATTTGCTAGTGTAGTAAACAAGCATACATTTTAAAAGTCCGTACTTTGACTAGGCCAGGGTTCAAACCCACAACTTCCCACACGGGAAGCCAGCCAGCGCTCTTAGCGACTCTGCGACCACATCAACCAGTCGTCCACAACTGGTTCATCAAAGGCTGTGGTATGTGCTGTCCTGTCTGTGGGAAAGGGCATATAAAAGACCCCTTGCTGCTTATCGGAAAGAGTAACCTATGTGGTGGCAGCGGGTTTCCTCCAAAGAAATACATCAGAATGACCATATGTTTGACGTCCAATAGGCGATGATAAAAATCAATGCACTCTAGAGGCGTCATTACATAAAACAAACTTTCCTGCGACCACTTCCGCTGGCTCGAGGCAGTGGCTCGTGGTCCGAGATCCGGGTGCCGAAAGGACTGGTACATGCCGGACCAGACACGCTGTAGTTATATTTAGGAGCAGATGTCATCCTAGGAGTTGCCTGTGCAACTAACTGTGACCAGATATGCTCACCTCCCCGTAGCCATAATCTAAACAACTCTCGACTATATTTATCCACCAGTCCGAAAATTAATGTTCCTGGTTTTTATTCTTCTGGCCTACTTAAAGCCCAAGTCACACCTACCTGGACGAGCTCCGGATTTTTAGCCAGACCACCCCCGGACCACTCCCACGGACAGCCCCGGATGACAGCCTGAAATGCGGGACTCATCCTGGGATAGTCTGTGAGTAATACGTGGTCATCCGTGGCTATCCGTGGTTAATCCTTGGTCATCCGGCCTGTCCTGGTCTTATCCGGGCAGTCCGTGGCTCTGTCGGGGCTAGTCTGGGCTAAACCGGGAGTAAAACGTGGCTCTTCCGGTTTAAAAATGCCCCGGACTGCCCCGGACGGGACACTGACTACCCCCGGACCACCCCCGAACCACCCCCGTACCACCCCCTGCTAACGCCAAAACTCTGATGCCCTAGGCTTATGCAGTGACAGGTTCTATTAAATTGACTCCCCTTGCCCTTCTATGTGACAACGAATGTTTAATTTATGTACCAGTATCTACGATAAATGTGTAGAATCAAATCTAGGTCAGTGTTTTGGTTTTGAAAATTGGATGCTTCATCGGACTGTGCAAATTAAACATTTCATACTGTGTTTGATAACCGTTGACTCTAAGCCCAAACTCCGCATAATTTTACAAGGTGACACCATAGGGGTGGAGCGCTTTGATCATCATTCTCACCACTTGCTATAGGTTGGTTGGTTGTTGGGGTCTTACATCCTCATAACATCTAAGGTCACATCAGGACGGGTACCGACTTGTGACAGTGCACACTCATGGCGACTTATAGTGCTGCCCCACAGGGAGACCAGGCCACCAGCACCATGTCCTGACATCCCAATCAGTCAAATTATCCTGACACTGAGCTAACCAGTTCTTTCCCTATCCTAATACTGCCAAGCGCCTGGCTAGGAAGTGACAAGTATCAATTTTGTAAGTCAATAGTTTGACTCGACCAGGGTTCGAATCCGGTCTTCCACTTGATATGAAATTGGTCTGTTCTAAAAGCATTGTTCCCCTAAAACATACTTCTGTAACCAATCAGATTGCACACCATAAAATTAGATCAAACCTCACGGCCAGGGCTGGAACCACGTGACCCAGTTTTCTATCTGAACCAACGTCACAGTGATTGGCTACGCTGCCAAAACCTCACTCACTACACGCAAGCTTAGAACTAACCAGTCACTGCATGTTGATAAGTTGGTTGAGGCGCTGTCTGTCACATTAGGGTTTTTTGCGGGAGCGTACGGCGGCGTAGGCGTGTTACGTCATATACGTCGCCATACGCTATGCATATGCTACGCATATGCTCAACTTGCATCACCGGCGTATCTCTAGCGTATGTAGCATACGCATAACCTACGAGTTACGTATGGGAGCGTACTCCTAGTGTATGCACAGCGTATTCCAAGCGTATGCCATAGGTCTCGACATCGATCTTGACTCATACGCTATGCATACACTATGCATATGCTACGCATACTCTATGCATACGTTCCATATGCCAATCAAAACCGTCAAAAAATGTCACAGTAAGCGCTCATACGCTCCTCGTACGCTCCTCATAGGTTCCACATACGCTCAAAACCACCCGAGGTCACCAAAGGTCATGAGAGGCCGGCACACGCAGCTTTTCCGTAGGTTTTCAATACGCTCCCGCCATACACCGTAATATGACAGGGCCTTTGGTTGTTGGAGTTTTGTGTTTTGCCAACATCTAAGGTCACATCAGGATGGGTATCGACTTGTGACAGTGCGCACTCATGGTGACTTTATTGTGCTGCCCCACTGGGAGACCAGCCCACCAGCACCATAACCTGTTATCCCACATTATCCAGACACCGAGCCAACAAGTCATTGCCCTATCCTAATAATGCCAAGCGCCTGACTAGGAAGCGACAGGAATAAATGTGATAAGTCATTGGTTTGACTCGACCGGGAATTGAACTCCCGACCTTCCGCACGGTAGGCCTATGGCTGTGCTCTACCGATTCATAACTGTAGTCATATTTGAATACAGGTTCCACAAATACCAGCACACACTGGTGTATGTAGGTGGTTCAACCACTCCATATATGGTTCGGTCTGCACTTACCGGGCACGTGAGAAAGTTGGACCGTGTGGGTGTGTGTGTGGGTGTATGTGGGCTGGGAAGGGGGGGGGGGGTGACGGAGTCAGATTGGGGTCTACAAGACGTTCACGGGTCAGTGCACAGCATGTCGCAGGAACCCTCTCCTGTGTGGGCGAACGGTGATTCGTGAGGTACAATTCTATACCCCCGCCCCCCTTCCGACAACCACATCATTGATGAAAAAAACAACAACACCACCACCAGCAATTAAACTTAAGTTCCGGGTGTGTGTGCGGAAACGTGCAATGTGACATGTGCACGCACAAAACAGATCTGTCAGCTTTTCATTACATATTCAAATTGCATAGTCCGATGGTTTTGAGTTTCGGCCATTTTTCTGAGATAAATATATTAATAAATTGATTGTTATAATCTACCTTACTTTAGTTAGTAGTAACTTTTAACTTAAATTGCTAACTTTCGTGATATTTGAAGCACTAACATGTACATATAGTAAGTGTGTGTGTGTGTGTGTGTGTGTGTGTGTGTGTGTGTGTGTGCGTGCAAGCGTGTGTGTGGCCAGAACGGTCCATGAACATGCAGAGAAATTGCACACAAATAGGGGTCATTTGGTTATAGGTATTTAACATTTTCAGTTGTATCAAAGAGTAATACTTTTCCAGACACCTCCTCAACCGCCCCCACTCTGCCCCCCGCCATCACAGAACACGACAGTATAGTTTATCAAATAATAAAAGTCATACATGAGTAACACCTCCACCCCCCCACACACAACTCCCCTTTCATACACTTTACATGACTGTGCATCACACATGTCGATAAAGAGAGCCTAAACAGAAATGTTTGCCTGTGGTAAAACTTGCCTTATTTGTATTTTGGAGATGCTGTTTATTGCAGATGGCATCCTGGTCACATGTCTCCTCAATCCCAGGCATCTTAAGTCCCGGCCGCACCACCATGAATCCAACACCCACTCAGCTGCCACCAGAGAAGGTCTACACCGGGCAGAGAGGCTTTCTTCTACCTCAGCTGTCAGTGTGGGTTTAGTATGCCCACAATGCTTGAACTGATCTATAACTGCACACCTGACGAGGTAAAGAGTTGGCGGGCCTGTATGATCAAGGTGTATACTCCAGTAGGTGTATCAACAGGTGAAGGATCCATAGGGACCCACACAAGAGGTGTAAAAAAAGGGGGGGGGGGAGTGGAAGGTAAGTCACACACCCCACATCACTGCTGTAGTAGCATACAGGTAATACAGGTGTCTACACCGGAGCTGGTATACAGGTGTACTTGTGGTGTGCCACAGGTGGCAAATCCTCGCGTTAACTTTCCTATCTCAGATCCACACTGGGTAACTACACCCGTGTTTGTTTATACTGCAGGTGGAATGTGTACCGTGTACCATGTACCGTGTACCATGTACCGTGTACAGGGCACGTCGTAGGGGGACCAGTCCGGTGCGCGCTGCTTCCCGGTCCGTGTTCAAATGCTGCCCGTCCTGCGGCGTGTCATCGCGCAGCGGGCGCCACCTGCACTCTCCAAGCACAACTTGCCAACCCGCGGCTGGACGCATCGCACGGCGTGGCGCTTGGAGACGCGCTTGGAGAGTGCGTTTCTGAGGAGCAATTCTGCGCTGTGATTGGTCGGCGCGCCATGACCTAGTTAACAGTCGGCGTGACTACAACTGACGTAAGTTTGGGAGCGGGCAGACGACATTAATACTACTTAAACATCAAAATTAGGGAACAAACTAAATTGACAACGAACCTATCAGAGATATTTAACAATGTAATAATTCATTTAATATATGCATCAATTGGTAGGATGTTTAATTCGTAGCAGTCATTCTATTTAATATCAATAGGGTTTAACGGGCGTGGTTTTTCAGACGGACATTCCGCGCGTCCGGTTCGTGACTAACCGTAAAACTAAAACAAAATATAGTTAAAGCATACAAATTTCACAATTGTCATCAAAACCCTGACCTAGATTTGATATCTAACTAAAATACTGGTGCATTAATTAAAGTTGCATCTTCCGATGGTCTTGAGTTTCAATAACAATTTTTGTATACAGTAAAACCGTTCTAACCGACCACCTCCACAGATCGACCACACCCCTTTATCGATCGCTGTATTTGGGCTCCAAACGATTGCCATAGTAACAATTTTTTTTAACTCCTGAAACTGACCACCTCCCTAAATGAACCATTTAAGGTCCATGGTCGGTCGATTTAGACATGATTTTCTGTAGATATAATCAACCTTACTTTAGTGTGAAATAACTTCTTGAAAACAATTAACTTGAGAGATATTTGAAAGGTAAACATGCTAAATTAATGTTGACATTCATGTTCAAACTCTGACATCATCATAGGTTTCAGCAGTGACAGGTTCTATTAAAATTGACTTGGTATTCCATTCTATCAAAGACCCTATAAGTATAACACTAAGGCAGCTCACTCCCTATCTCTCCAATGGTAATGTAAATTTTGCAGTGCCATCTTGTGGTGGGTTTGATCAGCCTGGCTGCTGGCTGGTGTTTCAAATGTAAACACATACAAGGCGAGAGGGTGATTTTTAAATTAAAAAAGAGAGATTGCCTGTCATTTCAATTTGGCTGATGTTGCTCCTACTGCCTGGTCCCCACCTCCCTCTGCCCTGCCCTCCCTCATTCCCCTGCCCTCCCCGCACTCTCCCCCTCCCTCCCCTCCTCCACTCCCTCTGACCTTCCCTACTCCCGGCCTCACTGCCCTTCCCCATCCCTCCCCTTCCATTGCTCCCCTTCCATCCCCCTCCGTCCCACCCTCACCGCCCTTCCCTTCCCCCTCCCATCTCCACCCTTCCCTCTCCCTATCTCCCTCCTCATCCACCTTACCCAGTGCTCTCACACCACACCTCCCTCCTCTCCCCTCACCCTTCATTCCCCTTCCTCTCCGCCTCCCCCTCCCCCCTTCCTCCCACACTCCTCTCCACCCTCCCCCCCCCTCCTACCCACCTCACCGGCGCTCTCACACTACACCTCCCTCCTCCCTTCCCCCTCTCTCCGCCTCCTCCTCCCCCTCTCCCGACACTCCCTCTTCCTCCCTGCACTCCCCCTCCCACTCCCCTTCCTCCCTCTCCCCTCCCCCTCCTCACCCACCTCACCCGGCGCTCTCACACCAGACCTCACGACCCCCTCCCTGATCTAAGCCGGGGGAGGGAGGTCCCCACTGGCACACACGCTCAAGCACACACACCATTTGCACAACCCATTATAAGGCTATCAAAATGATCAAACCCACCACCTGGTGCGCTGGCTGTTCTCTTGATTACACAGTACAGGCTGAGTGAGCCGTCTTCATGTTATAGGGTCGTTGCTTCTATGTGGCAACAAATGCTTAAAGTTGCATAGTCCGATGATTTTGAGTTTCTGTTATTTACTGAGATAAAGATATTAGGTTGATCATTATAATCTACCTTACATTAGATTGAAGTAACTTTTATTTTAAATGGCTAACTTTTGAGATATTCGAAGTGGAAATGGGCGAAATTAATTTTGGCAAGCTTGCCAAAGCGCTAACACCATAGGCTTACGCAGAAACAGGTTCTATTAAATTGACTAAGTATTCCCTGATATGTGATGACAAATGTTTTAATAAGTGCATCAGTATGTGGGTTAGATATGCAGAATCAAATCTAGATAATTATTTTTGTTTTGAACATTTGATGTTTTGATTGGACCGTGCAGCTTTAATTAGTGCACCGATATCTAAGCCTTAAGTAGTGCACCGATATCTAAGCTTTAATTAGTGCACCGATATATAAGCCTTAATTAGTGCACCGATATCTAAGCTTTAATTAGTGCACCGATATCTAAGCTTTAAGTAGTGCACCGATATCTAAGCTTTAATTAGTGCACCGATATCTAAGCTTTAAGTAGTGCACCGATATCTAAGCTTTAATTAGTGCACCGATATCTAAGCTTTAAGTAGTGCACCGATATCTAAGCTTTAATTAGTGCACCGATATCTAAGCTTTAAGTAGTGCACCGATATCTAAGCTTTAATTAGTGCACCGATATCTAAGCTTTAAGTAGTGCACCGATATCTAAGCTTTAATTAGTGCACCGATATCTAAGCTTTAAGTAGTGCACCGATATCTAAGCTTTAATTAGTGCACCGATATCTAAGCTTTAATTAGTGCACCGATATCTAGGTTGGATATTTAGAATGAAATCTAGTTGAGTGTCTTGATTCTGAAAATGGAATGCTTTTATCGGATTATGTGGCCTTAAGCATGTCCTGCTGAATAACAGGAACGCTAAGTCAATTCAAGTTTGCTGACGTCGAAATGCACGCAAACATTAAAGCTGCATAGTCCAATGAAAACATCACATTTTCGAAACCAAACAACTTACTGAGACACTTATTTAGATTTGATATTCAACTTAGATAGTGATGAACTGATTAAAGAGTTATTGCTGCATACAGGGAATAAATACTGAGTCAATTTACCAAAACAACCTGTCACAGTTGAAGCGCATGATGTCCAGCATTTCGACGTGCATGTCATAATTAATGTGGCAAATATTCACTTCAAATATATCCAACACTTTAAAGTAGAAGCTACTTCAAATCAAAGTAAAGTAGATTATAATGATCAACCCAATACATTTATCGGAATAAATATGGCCGAAACTAAAAAAACATGAAACCATGCAACTTTACATTGCGTGCTTTCAAACGTTTGCTTCAGCTGTGGTGAATAACTGACAAGTGCAATAACTCCATATGGGACTATACAGTTATTCACACCACACACAGACGCCAGCAAAATACTGCATTAATGCAACTACATTAAAGCCCGGTTCACACGGGGCAGTTAATTCGAATTATATAAATCGACTTGCCTAGTACGCCTCACATTTGCCGTGTGAACGCTACGCTAAAGTGATTTAGGGCTGAATCGATTCATCTAGTTCGCTTCAAGTAAACCACCTCCCTAGGTAGTATAGATGAAGCGATTTAGCTGGTTCCCGGGCGGTGATAGTGTAAAATAGCAGTGCTCGCCGGTTACAGGCTCAGGTGTAACTATTGCTGGTGCCCGGCAGTGTTAGGGACCGATTAGGCCGAAATCTATTGAATGCGATCATATTTAACAGAATTACATACTCAAATAATGAAATTTAATTAAATTAACCCTAAATTCCAAGCGATATTAACGTAGCAGCAACATCGGCATCATTATTCATATTGTCAATCACCGAAAGTGGCGCTGGTTAGTCTGGACTTGCTCATGCGCAGATATCCATTTCCGCCTTCAAGCGCTGCCCGTGTGAATGCGAAACACTTTCAAACTAAATCGATTCATATGATTCGCCTTGTCTAAATCGCTTTACATTTTGCCCGTGTGAACACGGCTATAAAGTCCCTCCGAAGAACCTCCCCAGCAGATCTTTGCATACCTTCCCTAAACTCCCATATACCTAAGCATGTGTTTGGAGATTGAGGAGTTTGTTAGTTTGTTTGTTCGGTTTCCTGTCCTAGCAACATCTACAGTCATATCATCATGAGCACCAAATTGTGACAGTGCGTACTCATGGCAACTTTATAGTACTGCTCCTCTGGGAGACCAGGCCACCGCCACCATGCCCCGATATCCCACTCAGTCACATTATCCTTAGCTAACCAGTCCTTTGCTGTATCATAGTAATACCAAGTGCCAGGTTAGGTAGCAACACGTATCAATTTTGTAAGTGATTGGCTTGACTTGGCCGGGATTCGAACTCCTGACTTTCCATATGGAATCATGCGCGCCTACCGATTCGGCCGATTGGGTGTGTGTGCTGTGCGTTTTGCAATTATTTGTAGTGGGTTCATTTAATTGTGTTAAGATAGAAGGATATATATGTACTATATAATTTATTATGTTGATATATATATATAACGGCAGCCCCCTTAGTGTTTCTCTCTAACCACCTTAACTTCAATGTTATTCACTATTTATATATATATATATATCTATATATAGATATATATATAGTATAGTTATACGAGTCTTACCTTGGTACAGATGATGGATAACTGTTGTTTTACCGAGGTATAAGCCTCGGATAGATGTGGGCTAGGGAGAGGTAAGCACGTCCGGTACCAGCAATCTTAACCTACTTATTGAGGATAAAAATGACTTTCAAACAATGGATACTATTACTTTACCGAAAAGGTACACCAACGGAATAGATGTGGCAGGGTGTGGCGGGAGGGCCCTAGCCCACATCTATCCGAGGCTTATACCTCGGTAAAACAACAGTTATCCATCATCTGTACCAAGGTAAGACTCGTATAACTATACTATTTTACCTCGGTAAACAGCCTCAGGCTAGCCTCAGGCTAGGGAGACCTTTACATAATTCATTTTTATCCTTAATATCATTCTTTCTTATTATTATAACATTCTAAATTTTTGTTCTCACCTATTCTTGTTAGTTGGCGAGAAGACGCTTTGCAACGCCGGTAGGCTTTTCTAGTCGTTTATTATAATGTTTTGCAAACGACTTAGCCGTCTTCCAGCCTGCATGCGCTAGTATTCTTTTCACAGAAATACCAAGCACCCGTGCCTTGGAGACCATGGCTCCTCTAGTTGAGTGGGAAGAGTATTTACTCGTATCCACTCCAGCCAATTTCAACACCGTAATTGTCCATCTGGCAAGTGTGTCTCGTGAAATCGCCTTATGTGGCTTTATAAAGCTCACTAATAGTTGTTGTGATGCACGTAAATCCTTTGTCTTGTATATATAAGCCCGTATGGCCGACACAACACATAATTTCCGATCATTCGGAAAACAGTCTAAGTGAACCGTTGATAAAGGGTCACCTAACGTGTTCGATTTAAGCAATTTTTCTAAATCAAACGTAGCTTGTTGCTTGTCTATTTCTAATCCAGTTAAGGATAAAGCAACAATCGTCTGTCCTCTGTGTCCGGTTACTAACAATAACAGGACCGCGACCTTAAAACCTAACTGTTTTATATCTAACCACGAGTTGTGAGGCCAAGCCTGAAACAACTTAAATACTATAGAAACATCCCAAAACCGACTATACTTTGGTTTTGGAGGATTCCTTTGATAAATTGAACGAAGTAAATAACAAATAACATAATGTTTTCCAACTGTTTCGCCATCAATTCTAGGTAATATAATTGATAACGCACACCTCGCCGCATTAATCGATCCAAAGGAAAGTCCTTCATCCTCTAGAGAACGAAGAAACCGAGCTACTTGTGAAATCTTTGGATTTGTTGGCTTAACTTTCATTAACAAACAATGTACACCCCATTTCTTTAAATAGGTTGTATACATTTTGACAGTTCCTGGCCTCCAGGCATCCGATACTATCCTATCCTCAGTAATTCTGTCCAATCCAAATTGCTGTAGCTGCTTCCTTAGAAAAGGAATGCCAATAGGGGCGTCGTTGACACGTCGCCGTGAACCACTAGCGGTCCGTGGTGCGTCAGATTCCCGAGTTTTCTTGGGAATCGTATACGATCTTTTGCCAGTTGTGAAACTGCTGGCAGCCAAGGTTGCGTGTCCCAATCGGGCACCACCAGTATCGCATGTGTCCCTTCCAAGCCGATTTTTCTCACTACTCGGCTGATAATGCTAAATGGTGGGAAAATATAAAAATAATTATTTTCCCAGGTAATAGCAAACGCATCTACTTTCCAAGCATCCGGTTCAGGATGCCAAGAAACATAACAGGGTAACTTGTTATTATTTCGTGATGCAAATAAGTCAACTTCAGGTGTACCCCATTTTTCACAAACGAAGTTAAACAAATGTGTAGAGAGAGACCACTCTAAATGGTCATGGAAATTTCTACTTTTATAATCTGCAAGTGTATTTTGTGACCCTGGAATATGCGCTACAGTCAGCCAGACTTGTTGAGCCTGTGCCCAGTTCCAAATCAGTTTAGATAACTGATTGCAAGACTTTGATTTGGTTCCACCCATGTTACGAATATATGCCATGGCAGTAGTATTATCAGTTAGTATTCTAACCTGTGATTTATTTATCTTTACTAAACTACGTAAGCCCAGATAAATAGCACGCAATTCTAGTGCATTAATATAGTCTGATTTTTCATCATCAAGCCATCTACCTCCTGTTGTGACCCCATCTCGATGAGCTCCCCAACCTTCTAACGAAGCATCAGTAGTAATTACTGTATTAGGTTCCGCCATGCGGATTGGATTTGGTGAACTTGCTATATGTTGCATCCACCATCCAATATCCTGTAACCCTTCTTGCGAAATAAACATCTTTCGCTCAAAATTGCCTTTAGTTCGTGTTAACGCTAAATTTTTATCTATTTCTAGCGACTTAATATGGGCCTTCCCATATAACACAGCAGGTGCATATGAGGTCATTATGCCAATAAGAACAGCAACCTGTCTAATTTTTGGCTTTGATAACTTAATAAGCTGAGTCGCTGTAGTCATAAACTTAATTAGTTTTTGTTCTGTTATCGACACTGTAAGGGACTGTGTATCCAGAATAAACCCTAAACATTTGAGTTGTTTTGTTGGTTTAAACACTGACTTTTGTTGATGTACATAAAACCCCAATTTAGTGAGTAATGCACATAAATCCAAAACTGCATTCACACAACCAATTTGTGTTGATGCTATAATAAAAGAATCATCTATGTATGGAAACATTATGTGACCCTTCCTCGCCATTACCGAGAAAACAGGTTTAAGCAATTTAGTAAATAAACGAGGCGCACAAGCTAAGCCATTCGGCATGCAGGTAAACTCATAGAGTTGGTTATCCCAAATAAATCGAAGAAATTTTCGGTATTGTTCCATTATGGGAAGCGTATAATATGCATCCTGTAAATCAACACTAGCCATCCACGCATCTGGTGTAATCAGATCTCGTGCCGTATCTAGAGAGAACATTTTAAAATGTCGATATTCCACCCTTTTATTAAGGATTGTTAAATCCAGGATCATTCGAACATCACCATTAGGCTTCGGTCTCGAGAAAATGTTTGAAATAAACTGTCCTGAACAGTGTGTCACTTTTTGTATAATTCCTTTCTCAAAGAATTTATGTACCTGTTTAGTTAGTGCGTCTCGTTCAACTGGTTGAATGTTATATGGAAAAGGTATTATACTTTGTACAGGAATTTGTGTAAAAGGAATTTGAACACCCCTAACTATTTCTATAATTTCTTGGTCACTAGTAATTTTGTGCCACTCAGAAATATGATTACTAATATTACCAGCCACAAAGTTGCTTACAGTTTGTGTGTTTTTAGAGGCTGCAGGGACTTGTAAAGTTTGTGTTTGGACCTCTACTTGGACCCGCCCCTGGGGAAAGGTCTCGACGAGTTGAACCCTCGACCTATTGGCCGTGCGGTGTTGTCGGTCCAGCCTGGGCGAGCGCCCCGGCCCCGAAACCCTTGACCGAAGTTTGAACTCGGTCTGGTTCCTCTGGTGAACCGTCGTGGACGAAAATCCCCTCGTGACTTTTTGAAACGAGGAACTTCCTGTTTCTTCTTGCCATCCATGTTTTTGCCACTCTTGGCTGCAGTCTCTACCTCTTTATAGAGGTATTGTAGTTGACCGCCAAACATCTTGGTATTATCTAAAGGTTTCCCTTTAATCGGCTCTGGAGCAAGATAGAGCGTAAACTCCTTCCCCTCATTATCGGTAACCTTCTTAGAGCGAGCCACTTCTTTGCCAGCATCTGTGCAAACTGACTTGAAGACATTTTCATATCTTCGAAACGACAGGTAATTACCTGCCGCCGCTAGTACTGCAATGCCTTTGTCCATTGTCTTAGCCAAAGACGAGAACTTATTTTCACTCTGCATCCTATTAGCCACAGGAACAATAGCTGTTAGGGTAGCCAACACTGCCTTATGCACTGTGTGCAACACATCCTCAAACTTCTTACGGTCATCCGTCATATTGACATCCCGATCCATTTCTTTAATGATGGAGTTGGGAACACCCTTTATGCCTGTTAACTCATCTCCTAACTTGGAGATAACCTCCGCCGGTTTGAACGTGCGAAAATGACCATTCACGGTCTCGCGCATAAGCGTAGTGGTTTTAACCCGCTTAGCCTTTGGCTTCTCCACCTTCTTAGCCACTTTAGTGCCAATGTCCGCATAGACACCTTCATATATGGTGTCTGAGTCTGATTCCGTAGAAGTAGACTCAGTGGACGAATCAGAAGAAGAATATTTCCTCTTCCTCTTCTTCTTTTTGGACTTAGTCTTCCGCTTTTTGCGAAAACCAGACTCTGCCCGCTCCTTGGTGAATTCATCACCCGAAGAAATCACCTGTTTCTTCTTCTTCCTCCGTTTAGGAGAAGGAGGAGGAGGAGCCTTAAGCTCCACCGCCGAGTCTGTGTCCAAGAAATCCTCAAATGAATCCTCTTGGACACTCGGCCTACGCCGCTTCCGAGACACAGGCGATTTGGCAGTCAAGATGTGGCTTTCCAATCGTGCAAAGCGAGCCTCCCAATCTGGAGGCGCAGGCACATCAGGCACTGCGTCCTCGTCCGGGTCGGAGAGGATATGCGCCCGGGGCTGTGTCGACGGCCCTGCCGACAACACAGGTGAGGAGTCGTACTCCTCGTCCACTCCACTCGGAACACGCCCCTCGGCTGCTGCTGCACCGCGCTTACTCCGCTTCGTGGCCATCGGGAACTGAAACAAACATTTTTGGTCAGTCCCGGTATATATATATGTCACAATATGGTTGTTTCAAACTCATTTGGACATCTATTGGTGTTAAGAACGTGTTTATACCGTTATAACACAGGCGTAATAAGCTAAATTTGTGCGTGGGTTGTGGGTCAAGCCCAAACCTTACGCGGGGTCGGGACCAGTGTATCGGCCCGCCCATCCCTCTGTTCCGCACACTTCTCCCACCTGTGACTACTACGTCAACAAGTTGGAGAAAATGCTACGAAACTCGGAGAAACGCCTGAAAAAGTTTTGTCTAGGGGAGTCTATAAAAGAAACCCAGGAGCATCTCCAACATTACTCTCTATTAGAGTACGAGAGAATTTCCACATGAGATAGGGCGAAACCCACATCTCTACCCATAGTCACACGGTGACCCGGGTGTTGACATAACCGCTAATGACCGGTTTGGTTCCTTCGCGAAACCCACTCGAGTGTTCTATCCTTGGTTGTTTATAACCAAATAACTCGTCCAAATTGGACCAACGAAAGTCTAAACTTTCCATATTGATGCTCTAATGCATCATAATTAAGCTAACCACAGTTTTTATTATACTTACTGCGTATTTGCTTGTATGTAGACTAATTTTGCCGGAGCAACCCAACGACACGTTATCCAGTCGTGAGTTGTATATGCTAATTGCTGGTACCGGACGTGCTTACCTCTCCCTAGCCTGAGGCTAGCCTGAGGCTGTTTACCGAGGTAAAATAAATATATATAGATATATATAAATATTATATATATATATATTTCACTGTTACTTCAGTCGTCAAATGTAAACCCACTATGATATCTCCCCAAAACATCGATGTACAAAGAGAATTACCTCCTGAACCTGAACTGAACACGGTGTGAATTTGGCGCTTACTTTGTGAAGAAGGTGAAGGTGAAGAAGAACAACAACAATGGGTGGGGGAGAAAAAGAGAAATGAAGTAACGACAATTAGACACATCTGCCTTAATTATTCCACCTGGGACCACGCCCAAAGTGTTGGTACAAATAAATTTGTTCCTGGGTCAGTGGTACAAATAAATCCACCTGTCAGAATCACCAAAATGAAACTAGTCTTACTCAAAGTTTGTTTTATTTAACAATGCCTCTGGAGCACATTCTTTTTATCATCGGCTGTTGAACATCAAACATTCTGACATATTTCTTTGGCGGAAACCTGATGCCGCCACATAGGCTACTCTTTTCGATAAGCAGCAAGGGGCCGTTTATATCCACTGACAGGACAGCCTTGAGGAACCAGTTGTGGACCACTGGTTGGAAAGGAAAATAGCCCAAACTGCAAATGTGTCCACTGAGCAGGATCGATCGGAAGACCTACAACTTCACAGGTGGACACTCTACCACCTGAGCTATGTCCTGCTCCTATAGCCTCACTCAATTTACAGATTACACTTGTGCATTTGGTAGGCATAGCCTACAATCTGTGTAACTTAAGAGTTGAAACTCTTCTTTTCGTTGACTATATTTATGCAGTAGTCTGCACTGGCCTCTCAGGCAAGGAGCCACATAGACAGGATCAGGGAGCCTAGGTGAGGTGGTTATGGATAGAGTGATGACATCAGGGAGTCTAGGTGGTGTGATGGTTAGCACACCGTGACACAGTCTGCAATGCCCGCTAATCTCAGGGAACTTTGTTTTATTGGTGATGTGGGCCGGTGATCTGGCCCCTGGCTATGACGAAGTGCCAGACCACGTGGTTACCCACCACGTGACCACCCACCTGCTGACAACACCTGCCGCAGGTGCACAGGTGAGTTTGCCAGCCGACGTGGAATTCAGTCAGTTTTTTTCTTCTATTTTGGTATTGTCGCTAAAGATGTTTATTCGTCGGAATGAGTCGATTTTGTCACTACTGTAAGTAGTCTGCACTGATCTCTCAGGCAAGGAGCCACATAGAGTGCGCACTGTCACAAGTCAGTACCTGTCCTGATATGACCTTAGATGTTGCCAGGACGTAAAACTCCAACAAACAACCAACATCTGCAGGATATACGCAGGTGCCGCCAGTGGTGCTCACACTGACCTCAGTGTGGCGCCACCCAACTGTGTGTTCCGGGTTGGGAGGGTGAAGTGAGCACCTCGTGGGTTCGATCCACTACTTAGCTACTAATGCCCAGCTTTAACTAAGCCGATTACGCCTCTTGTAGCCAACTGACTCGGACTTAGCTGGGTGAGTCGGTCACGTCTCCGCATTCGGGGTCGGTGGGGTCGGAGGGGTGCATATGGGTGTGCATGTGGGGACTGCATATGGGGGGGGGGGGGCCAGTTCATATGGAGGGTGCCTATGGGTGTCTGCATACTCGAACGGATGGGTCTGCGCTATATGGAAGGTCTTCTGATCAAAAAGAATCTCCGGTGGACTGGACACCTCATGAGGATGTCATCAGACAGGCTACCAAAACAGATCCTCTATTCTCAACTGTCTTCTGGTTACAGAAAGAGAGGGCACCCTCGTCTCCAGTTCAAGGATACCGTCAAGAGAAACCTGAAGCTGAGAGACATTAAGACTGACTCATGGACATCACTCTCACACCAGAGAACTAAATGAAGAGAGCGGCAGTCAAGTAATGAAAGCAGTCTTTGTCGCATCGCGACCGACAGCATGATGATGATGATGATATGGGTGTCTGCATATAGGGGGTGGGTGCATATTATGAGACTGGCTCAAAAAGGAATAACTAACTCATATGGAAGAAAACTTTGTCCATTGTAACGGTCAACATATTATCTGTTAATGATGCAAATATATATTTTCTCAGGGTAACCTGATTTTTGTTTGTTAAACAGTGTTTCATACTCTCAATAGAATACATATTGATTTGAAGCAAATGTCTGGTGTTTTTGTTGCAACTGTTTCTGTGCTGTTTTGTGTCAATCTTTACGTGGACAAAGAAAGTGAAATTAGTCAGTCTTAATACAGTCTCATATGCATTTGGATGAGTGCATGTGGGAGGCCTGTGCCTGTACATATGGTGGTCTCTGCATATGGGAGCTTGTGCACATAGGAGAACTGTCCATATGGGGGCCTGTGTATATGGGCAAGCTATCTGTATCGGGGCCTGGTCATAACGGACTAGTTGTTTTGCTTAGACAATGAATAGACTGTCTGGAACAATCGGGGTTTTCATTGATCGGGGTTTTACGTCCAAGCAACATCTGGTATCAACTTAACGATTATTGCTGGATATGGGGTTCAATGCCCGAGCACCTCCCGGATGAGTCTTGAAGAAGACTAAGCGAGTCACAGAGGGAAGTTCCACACACAGAAACACACCAACACACACACACACATACACACACACACATATACACACAGGTACACACAAACATACACATTCATATACAGACACACTAACACACACAGAAACACACCAACACACACACATGTACCCACACACACAGAGGTACACACAAACACAGAGACACATATACTGAGACAGACAGACACATGTGCACACAAACAGCAACACTCACAGGTACACACGAACATACATATACAGGCACATACAGGTGCACATACGTCGGCCGACACTCAAATGCACATACATAAAAACACACGCATAAACATACACAAACATGCACAAACACACACACATACATATGCACACATACACAAATTCACACACAAGACACACCCTTATACAGATGCATACACAAATATAGATGCACACACACACACGGCTACTCAAACAGGCGGACAGATATACATGTAGACACAAACCCACAGGCACAGATACAATCACCAACACCCACCCACCCACAGACCCCCCCCCCCCCCAACACACACACCATACTCTATTCTCTACACTGGAGACACCACCGCGCCATTCCTTTCAGTCAGAGCTTAGCGTCCGTTAGGTCACGTGGCGCCACCTGACCAAAACCGGCGGCACTACGTTGTTAAAGCCTGTTTAATGATTTATACACACAGCTAGAAGTATGCAGATTGCCAACCAGCCTTATAGGTGCATTAATAAGCTCTGTAAGTTCTGTACTTGTGCACCAGTGTCCAGAAATAGAACAATTTAAGTCCATTTGATCAAACGCCTAGCATATGTTACACAATACACCGCTTAGAATCATGAAGTGTGCTCACATTTGAACAGCTCTCTATGACCAGAAGGGATGGCCGAATGAGTTAGAGCGTCTGTCTCCTGTGCTGGTAGATCGTGGGTTCGAACCCTGGTCGAGTCAAACCAATGACTTAAAAATTGATACCTGTCGCTTCCTAGCCAGGCGCTCGGCATTATTAGGACAGGGAAAGGACTGGTTGCCTCAGTGTCAGGATAATGTGACTGAGTGGGATACCAGGTCATGGTGCCGGCGGTCTGGTTTCCCAGTGGGACAGCACTGTAAAGTCACCATGAGTGCACACTGTCACAAGTTGGTACCCGTCCTTATATGACCGTAGATGTTGCTAGGACGTAAAACAACAACAACAAACAAAAACCCTTCTGATACCAGTCAAATGCTATGACAACAGCAAAGGCCATATTCACGTCGAAAACTTAGTAGAAAGTGTTCTGCAATTTTGATTTCATGAAAACATGTGTTGTGCTTTTGTCATTTCTGTCTAAATTTTAGATGAAATTCAATAATGGACCTGAGGAAATTGGGAACATTTTGTGGCAGGGGTCCCGGGATTCACAGCCAAGGTCTGTTTTAGTGAAATGGTTGACAAGACGAGAGTAGATTACCCTAGCGTGGGGCCTACTTGGGTGCGGGACCCGATTGGGAGCAGTTGGTCCAATTGGCGTAAAGCCGATCTTGCATGTAGTTACTGGTTTTTACAACTCGCATGTTTTTACAACATTTGCGCTCACTTAATACCGGGAGTCAAGTCACACAATCGTGTAGTGTCCGCCTTACATTACCGAGAGCACCTGTCCTGGTGTGACCTTAGATGTTGCCAGGACATAAAACTCCAACAACAAACCAACCGAGAGCAGTTCAATTACTGGCACAACGTCAGGAACATGGGAACTCACCTGAAAAATATAAATTTTAAGGACGATCAATAACTAGGTCAACATACAGTGTTTCCAAATTAAAACGACACAAACACAGGGCTAACAGCCAACAAGAGATGTTAGTAACATGTTTCGAACATTCACAACCTAATAGAAAAGGTCTTTTAAATCGAATACAGACAACAAAATGGGAAAGGTCTCCTAAATGAAATATAAACAACACAAGATAATGACAAATGTCTTCTAAATCAAATATAAACAAAACATAATGGAAAAGGTCCTTTAAATCAAATAGAAACAAAACAACAGAAAGGAAAAGGTATTCAAAATAAACTATACGCACAACATACTGGTGAGATTGTAATCAAACATAAACATGCGTTGTTAGTAGTGTTTGTCCACGTTGAAGGAGGACTAGTTCATGGCCTGACACCACTCTTGTACTAGGCAGTGCTGCCACCAAGTGGACAATAGCCACACCAGGCAAAATCCCACCAGGGGGCCGCATTGGGCAAGGCTCAACATTTTAATCCTTTTTTTTTGTGATGGGTGTATTTATGCTGCCCATAACGGTTAAGTCTAATGACTTGTTTTCACCGCTAGACAGTAATAGTCTTGTAACTCCCCTTTCAGTTGTGTAGCTAACTACTGCATGCATTCTTTCTCTGTTTGTAAGCATTCTCCCACATCCCCCAAACCTGTGAGTTTGTTTGTTCTACAATCGGATAATTGTTTGGTTACCAATAGTTAATTTCTCTGAATGTCTTCACCTTGCTGTGTTAGTGGTCATTAGGTTTTGATTTTAAGTTTAAAGTTTACCTTTTGTATGTATCATACCACCCTCTAAAACTTTGCTTGAATTATCAGTGTATTTTCTATTTATTTATTTATTTATCTATCTTTCTTTTTCTTTTTTAATTAACTTTATTTGTTGTCATTAGTCTAGCAGTGCATTTAGCTCTCTGTTGATTAATGTTTTATATGTTTCTATTGTCCCTGTACTTCTTTCTTCTACTCCCAGTGTATTCCATTCCCTTGCCTTCATGTACTCGGGACTCCTCTCATATGATCTGTTTTTGGCTCTGTTTATTATCAGTTTATTATTAGTCATATACTACTCATACTCACAGATTGGGTTGGGTTAATCGGGGTTGTACCACCTGGCATCTTTTAAGGTCATATCAGGTGATTTGTATGTGCTTGGGTTTCATGGCCTAGCAATATCTATGGTCATATCAGAACAGGTACCAACTTGTGAAGAGCCCGCACTTATGGGGAATGTATAGTGCTGCCCCATTAGGCATCATGACCCGATATCAAACTTGGTTACATCGTCATGATACTGGGAGAACTAGTCATTGTTCTAGCCTAGTGATACCGAGTGCCAGGCTAGGTAGCAACAAATCAGGATAATATGACTGAGTGGGATATTGGGTTATGGTGCCGACGGTTTTGTCTTCTTACGGAGACAGCACCTATAATAAAAATCGCCATGAGTGCGCATTTTCACAAGTCACTGTCCGTCCTGATTGGTTGGTTGTTGTTTTACGTCCTGGCAACATCTAAGGTTGTATCAGGACAAGTACCGACTTGTGACAGCGCACACTCATGGCGACTTTATAGTGCTGCCCCACTAGGAAATCAGGCCACTGCCACCACAACCTGATATCCCACTCAGTCACATTATCCTGACACTGAGCTAACCATTCCTTACCCTATCCTATTAATGCCAAGCGCATTAGCATAGATTTGAGGCTAAAGGATATTGCTACTCAAATTTGGAGTGCTGAAGTAGATATAAATCGACTTTGTATTAATTATAGACTATTCAAACATGACTTATGTCTGGAAAACCTTTAAGTAGAACTGGATTTTGTAGATAGACTTAATTTATGTACGTTCAGATGTGGTAACCAGAGACTGCCAGCTGCTGTAAATAGGTATTTAGTAGATAACGCCCCATCACCATGTAGGCCTACTTTGTGTGACCTTACGAGCAAGGCGATGAATTTCATCATGCTATGGTCTGTCCAGCACTGAACAAACTAAGAACCAAATATGTAAAAAGGTACTATTACACAAGACCAAATGTTCTAAAAATGTCATATTTGCTTAACAGTAAAAACCCAAAACAATTGTCCAAGCTTGCTAAATTTGTAAAAGAAATAATCGCCTTGTTATAGTTTACATATTATCTCATTTGTTTATATCTAACATTACAGACTTCTGTATAGTATGCATTTAGCTTGTCTTTGCTACATTGCCTAGTAGTATCAGTAAAGCATGCATTCACCAACCCCTCTATTTGTATGCCAAAGTACCAGCAGGGCCCGTATGCATGATGCGGTGTTAGCTTACACTCGGTGTGTTTGCGCCAACACCGCTCCTTGCCTACTGAGTTTTCGCCGCTAACCTAGAAATCCCCGCCAAAACCAGTTTTGGCATGCATACGGGCCCTGAAGTCTATCTCTGTCTTGTTTGTTTGTGTGTTTTTTGTTGTTGTTGTTTTTTTTTGTTTTTTTTTCTTCATTGTATTTAGTTTTGCTCTTTTTTTGTCGTTGTTAATCTGTGCCATTTTTAATGTTTCCAGGAATTGTGCAATCTTGTTGATGTACTATTATCAAATAGTGTGATGTTTCTATTTTGTGAAACTACACGTAACTTATAAACGCATATGGGTGTTTGCTATACTTCTGCACCAGAGTGGCTTAAATTGTGGTTTTCTAATGGTTTGTTTTGTAATATGTAGTGGTGCAAGTTGGAGGCAGCCATACAAAAAAAAAACACTGAAAAACCCCTTGGTTAGTGAAAGCTGCATAGTCCGATGAAAACATAACATTTTCAAAACCAAAATAATTATCTAGATTTGATTCTACATATCTACCTTAGATACTGATGCACTTATTAAACATTTGTCATCACATATAAGGGGATACTGGGTCAATTAATACAACCGGTTACTCAGAAGCCTATGGTGATAGAGTTTTGGCAAGCATGCCAAAATTAATTTAGCAGGTTTCCATTTCAAATATCTCAAAAGTTAGCAATTTAAAATAAAAGTTACTTGAAACTAAAGTAAGGTAGATTATAATGAAAAACCTAATATGCTTATCTCAGAAAATGAGAGAAACTCAAACCCATCAGACTATACAACTTTAAGATATGATATATATTGATATGTATATTTGTAAAACTAATCCTTGAACATTACTTGCATGAACGTGCTATTTTGAGTCACTATTTGATTTACTCTACATGATGTTATATTGTTGCTCTCATACCCTGTGAGGGGTCGACAGAGTAAAATTATAATCATTGTCAATCAAAATCATTGTCAGTCATTGCCAATCATTGCCATTGCCATTGCCATTGCCATTGCCATTGCCATTGCCATTGCCATTGCCAGGCTAGGAAACGACAAGTATAAACTTTTACGCCATTGGTTTGACTCGACCGGGAACCTCCCATACGCGAGGCCAACGCTCTCTATTTGGCCACCGCGCCCAGTGCGTCCGTCCTATTATGACATTAGATGTTGCTAAGACATCAAACTCCAACAAACAACCAAAACAATCCTGTTCCCGGATGATTTCTGTCCAAGATTCCTAGACGCCTATTTGCATTCTCGTTGTAACGGTGTCAACAGGTCCGCACGGAACGCCCCACGTGGGGACCCTGCGTCCCGATAAACCACGTGACCGCATACTGTGGACGGACTGGGCGCCACATACAAAACACGCTTCACCGGTTAAAACCACGTTACCATGACAACGGCCCACAGCAACAACCTCGCTGCAAAGTCAACAGTGTTTGGGGAATAGACTACATCACCGTTCCAGCTGCGTGGTGCATTGTGGGATGTGTCAGAGCAAAACAATCCCGCGCAAAGCACATGGCACATATAATACACCGGGTGCGTAATGAAATGTGCTAGTTTCAGCTCATCTCAGCTCTTGTTTGAAACTACAAACACTAACTAAAAAAAATGTATATAATAAATTTAAGCTATTAATCTTTTATTCCGCATTGCATTTCATCAATATAATCAGCACCACTTCTTATGCCATGTGCATTTAGATTTAGACAAATCTGGGCGCGATCAGGGTACTGTCGCGGAGACGTCGCGGGGCGACGTGCGGCGTTGTTTTGCTCTATTTCGTTCAGGGTGGTTCGGCGACGCCTCCTTTTCAATGTGGAGACAAAAAAAGCGCCTCGAAATGGCCACCGTGTCCAGTGGATTTCAGGCCTATCACAGCGCAGCTTGTCATTGTAATGGCCGCCGCCTATGGGGGCAGCCATTTCCGAGGCGACCAACTACTGTTGTCGTTCAGACTGGCGTGACGTCATGCCCGTCGCCGAGGCGCCTCCGAGACGGAGCCTGAACGCGGCCCAGGGCACTCAGACTAGTGTTAGAGCCATACCCAGAGTCAGTTTTACTTATTTTATTCGTTTTTATTCATATCCTATGGTTAATGACATATGTAGAAATAGAAAATGAGTAGGGTTAATCAGATATTGGTTATATATTTCTTGAAACAAGTTTTTGTTGACACATTGCCATTTTAATATTTAGAACAAGATTTACTTCTGGGCTAATCAATGGTGATGTAAACATCAGCCTGGTTTAAAAGTGGACTGAAATTGTATGTTTCTTATCTCAAATGCTTAATTAGGAGAGGCGTGTTTAAACATATTCATTCTATTATTATATTGCATCCTTCGTCAATTTGTGCCCAATTGTATGTATTTTCTATTAATTTTGAATTTAAAATGGCAGTATTGCCCTTCGTTATTGGCAAACTCAATTGCCGTACGCCTTTGCTTTGCTCCCAACACCGTTTTCAGCGCATGCGCACTCGGAACCTTGATCTCGTCTATATTACCATACTTTGAACACCCCTACCCTCCTCGCCCTCCCCCCTTTAGGTTGTTGGTTGGTTGTTTGTTATTTTACGTCCTGGCAACATCTAAGGTCATGTCAAGACGGGTACCGACTTGTAACAGTCCACAGCATGGCGAACTTTATAGTCCTCCCTTACTGGGGAGACCAGGCCACCAGCACAATGACCTGATACCCCACTCAGTCACATTATCCTGACACTAAGCCAACCAGTCCTTTCCCTATCCTAATAATGCTGCACGCCTGGCTAGGAAGTGACAAGCATCAATTTATTTATTGTTTTACACTTGTGCTGAGGTACTAGTTTCACAGACCTGCACTAGGAACCACCATCGGTGAAGCAATGTAGGTGACCCAGATGTAACTGTGTTACTCCTCTGCTGTCTCTAGCGTGAGGTCCAGTGTACCACTCTGTTATTGCATAGTACCACCCCCGACCCATGTTGAGACCCCCCACTCCCTCCTGGCCTCCCAGCCCGGTGGGGGGCGTGGCAGCAGGAACTAAGTGCGAAGGTCGACACTGGACAGGTGGGCGGGGCCCCCCGCCCCCCGCCCACCCCTCCCTGACACCTCCGGCCCTCTGCCTCCTCCGCTTCCACCCATCATTTACCACAAAATAACAACAACAAAACCCATAAGGAACTACGGGTATTGCACCCGCGTATGTCAGGATGCACATCCTGTAAGGCTCTGACACCTGGTGAATTAAAGTAACACTAGTGTAAGTGGGATGAACTATTGATAATGCAGCAAGCAATGCCCGTCAAGGATGCACATCCTGTAAGGCGCTGCCACCTAGTGGATTAACGTAACACTAGTGTAAGTATGATGAACATAATGCAGCAAGCAATGTCTGCCAAAGATGCACGTCATGTAAGGCGTGCACCTAGTTGGAGTTAAAAGTAACACTAGTGTAAGTATGATGAATATAATGCAGCAAGCAATGTCCGTCAAGGATGCACATCCTGTAAGGCGCTGTCACCTGGTGGATTAAAGTAACACTAGTGTAAGTATGATGAATATAATGCAGTAAGCAATGCCGGTCAAGGATGCACATCCTGTAAGGCGCTGCCACCTGGTGGATTAAAGTAACACTAGTGTAAGTATGATGAACATAATGCAGCAAGCAATGTCTGCCAAAGATGCACATCCTGTAAGGCGCTGCCACCTGGTGGATTAAAGTAACACTAGTGTACGTATGATGAATATAATGCAGCAAGCAATGCCCGTCAAGGATGCACATCCTGTAAGGCACTGCCACCTGGTGGATTAAAGTAACACTAGTGTAAGTATGATGAACATAATGCAGCAAGCAATGTCCGTCAAGGATGCACATCCTGTAAGGCGCTGCCACCTAGTGGATTAAAGTAACACTAGTGTAAGTATGTGGAATTATAATGCAGCAAGCAGTGTCGTCAAAGGATGGCAACATCTGTAAGGTGCTGCCACCTGGTGGATTAAAGTAACACTAGTGTAAGTATGATGAACATAATGCAGCAAGCAATGTCCGTCAAAGATGCACATCCTGTAAGGTGCTGCCACCTAGTGGATTAAAGTAACACTAGTGTAAGTATGATGAATATAATGCAGCAAGCAATGTCCGTCAAGGATGCACATCCTGTAAGGTGCTGCCACCTGGTGGATTAAAGTAACACTAGTGTATGTATGATGAATATAATGCAGCAAGCAATGTCCGTCAAGGATGCACATCCTGTAAGGTGCTGGCACCTGGTGGATTGATACGCGACGAACGAGGAACAGAGGTGGGGGTGGAGAAAAACATTGTATTCAGAGTAAAATGAGGAGCAACACAGGCAGAACAATGAGTAGGTAAAATGTCAAGTACATGTAATGCAATGCCATTGAGGATAATGTGAGTGCAGCTGGAGGAGGCAGGAGGTGGAGTGGCTAGAGGCAGCGGCGGGCCGCATTATAAGGGGAGGACAGGGGTGTGGAGGAGTGACGTAACGGGGGGGGGGGGTGGAGGGAGTCCTCCTCCGCGCTAATCAAAGGCAATGGCAAGCATTACGACCAAAAGTAAACACTAGTGTATGTATGATGAACATATGCTGCAAGCAATGTCCGACAAGGATGCACATCCTGTCAGGCGCTACCACCTGGTGGATTAAAGTAACACTAGTGTAAGTATGATGAATATAATGCTGCAAGCAATGTCCGTCAAAGATGCACATCATGTAAGACGCTGCCACCTGGTGGATTAAAGTAACATGATTCGCAAAGGAGACAGAAGCCGATTTGGGGGGGGGGGGGGGGGGGGGGGGGGGGGGACAATGTTTATCGAGAGACAGCGAGTAAGATCCGTCAAGCCCAACAAGGGGGCGGGTCTCTGGGTCTGCGGTCAGTAAAAGTAAGTGGGCTCAACTAGCAGTCAGGGGAGTGGGAGGAGAAAGTCTATTGTCGGCTCGACTGCCAGAGGTTGGTTGGTTGATTGTTGGAGTTTTATGTCCTAGCAACATCTAAAGTCATATCAAGCCGGCCATCGCCTTGTGACAGTGCACACCCATGCTGACTTTATAGTGCTGTCCCACTGGGAGACCAGGCCACCATCACCATCACCGATATTCCGCACCGTCACATTATCCTGACACTGAGCCCATACCAGGACCTGCCCTATCCTAATATTGCCGAGCGACTGGCTAGAAAATGACAAGTATCAATTTTTAAGTCATTGGTTTCACTCGACGAGGGTTCAAACACATGGGTTCAAATTCCATGTTCTAATAAAACGCGAGACGGACGCTCAACTTATTCGGCCATCCCATCTGGTGAGTGTGTGTTGTGTTTGTCAGGGTCTAAATACTGTAAGTTGCTGTGTCCTGATGGATGGAAATAACAGCTTGGTTGGTTGTTGGAGTTTTACCTCCTGGCTACATCTAAGGTCATATTAGGACGGAAATAACAGCAGTCAACACCCCTAATATATGACTTATTGTTCTGCTGCCTCGTTGTCCCAGACCCTCCAGTTGATTGACTGATTGATTGCTTGCTGGTTTTGGGATTTATATTCTCGTGTAGTACTAGTAGTCTGCACTGGCCTCTCACACAAGGAGCCACATAGACAGGTAAGCGTGGGTTGCATGATTGCATCAGGGGGTAGTGTAATGGTAACGCTAGCTTACTGAAATGGGGGAAGAGTGTGAATTCGAAATCCTGCTCTAGGTGCAATATTTCCTATTTCCACCATCTCCACGACAGTACCAAGAAAATACCAACTTGTAACAGTACGCACTAATGGCGATTTTATGTTGATACACAAGTGGATTACAGTGTTTATGGAACCATGGCCCAATACCCTACTCAGCCACATTATCCTAACACCGACCCAACCCGTCTCGGCTCTATCCTATTAATGATGAGCACCAGGTTCTTGAAGATTTAAACTGCCTATTATGGATAAGTCTGACTAGACTTGTTTTCACCATTAGACAGTTTGTCGATAGAAAGCCCGAGCCTACACTTTTACGATCAAGGGATTTTTACTCCAACCACATAGACAGGTTAATGAGGAGGCAACTGGCCTTTGATTGATGGCTGTAAGTTTTACACAGCAGTGGAAATCCAACTTCAGATTAGGAGTCCGACCTAGAAAAAAGTCAGACACTCTAACCACTCCACCACAGAGGAACACCAAGGTAAAGTAATAAGTATCAATTTGTTAAGCCTTTGGTTTGAATTGCTGCTATATCCTGCTGAATGGAAAACAAATGCTCTATCCAATCAGCCATCGCACTCAAGGTCAAGGCTGTCCTGTGTTGGTAGCTACCTGTCTGTACATCACCGGTAACACCAGTCAACGCCGAACAAAGCAGTCTGCGCAGTACACTACCCGGCGCATGCGCAGAACAGCACATGGAGCATGCGCAACAAGCTACCGCACCGGGGGTCATAAGGCCCCTTGTGGCAGAAGGCGAGAGGCGGGAGGCTCCTGCTGGGGGGCTGTAGGAGGCGGGTGGAGGCGGGGAGTGGGATGTAGGAGGCGGATGGAGGCGGGGGGGGGGGTTGGAGGCGGGAGGAGTGCTGGCCCGCTGTGTTCACCTTGCCTTACTCACCGAAAACACACACACATATATATATAGTATAGTTATATGAGTCTTACCTTGGTACAGATGATGGATAACTGTTGTTTTACCGAGGTTATAAGCCTGGATAGATGTGGGCTAGGGAGAGGTTAGCACGTCCGGTCCAGCAATCTTAACCTATTATTGAGGATAAAATGACTTTCAAACAATGGATACTATTTCTTTACCGAAAAGGTACACCCACGGAAATGTGTGGCAGGGTGTGGCGGTGGGGGCCTAGACCTCCTATATCCGAGGCTTAATACCTCGGTAAAACAAAGTTATCCATCATCAGTACCAAGGTAAGACTCGTATAAACTCTACTATTTTACCTCGGGTAAACAGCCCTGCAGGTTAAGCCTCAGGCAGGGAGACCTTTCATAATTCATTTTATCCTTAATACATTTTCTTATTCTTATAACCATCTAAATTTTTGTTTCACCTATTCTTGTTAGTTGGCGAGAAAGAAGGAAGGCGCTTTGCACGCCGGTAGGCTTTTTCTAGTCGTTTATTATAATGTTTTGCAAAACGACTTAGCCGTCTTCCAGCTGCCTTGCGCTTGTATTCTTTCACAGAAATACCAAAGCACCGTGCCTTGGAGACCATGGCTCCTCTAGTTGAGTGGGGAAAGTATTTACTCGTATCCTCACTCCAGCCAATTCAACACCGTAATTGTCCATCGGGCAGTGTGTTCTCGTTTGAAATCACCTTATGGGCTTTATAAAGCTCACACTAATAGTTGTTGTGATGCACGGTTAATCCTTTGTCTGTATATAGAAGCCCGTATGGGCGACACAACACATAATTTTTCGATCATTCGGAAAACGGTCTAAGGTGAAGTTGATAAAGGGTTCACCTAACGTGTTCGATTTAAGAAGTTTTCTAAATCAAACGTAGCTGGTCCTTGTCTATTTTCTAATCAGTTAAGGATAAAGCAACAATCGTCTGTCTCTGTGTCGGTTTACTAACACTAACAGGACCGCGACTTAAACTAACTGTTTTATATCTAACCACGGAGTTGTGAGGCCAAGCCTTGCTGAAACAACTTAAATACTATAGAAAATCTCAAAACCGACTATACTTTGGATTTGGAGGATTCCTTTGATAAATTGAACGAAGTAATAACAAGGAAACATAATGTTTTCCCAAACTGTTTCGCAATCAATTCTATGGTAATATAATGATAACGCACCATCTCGCTCATAATACGATCCAAAGGAAAGCTTATCTTAGAGAACGGAAGAAGAATGAAGAAAAGAAAAAAGAAGAAACCGTGCTACTTGTGAAAATCTTTGGATTTGTTGGCTTAACTTTCATTAACAAACATTTGTACACCCCATTCTTTATATAGGTTGTATACATTTTGACAGTTCTAGGCCCTCCAGCATTCTGATACTTTCCTATCCTCAGTAATTCAGTCCAAGCCAAATTGCTGTAGCTGCTCTTAAGAAAAGGGAAATGCCATAGAGGCGTCGTTGACACGTCGCCGTGAACACTACGGTCCGTGTGCGTAGATTTCCGAGTTTTCTTTGGGAATAGTATATGATCTTTTGCCAGTTGTGAACACTGCGTGGCAGCCAAAGGTGCGTGTCCCAATCGGGCACCACAGTATCGACATGTTGTCCCTTCCAAGCCGATTTTTTCAATACTCGGCTGATAATGCTAAATTGTGGGAAATTATAAAAATATTATTTTCCAGGTAATAGCAAACGCAATCTACTTTCCAAGCATCCGGTTCAGGATGCCAAGAAACATAACAGGGTAACTTGATATTATTTCGGTTGATGCAAACAAGTCAACTTCGGTGTACCCCATTGTTCACAAACGAAGTATTTAAAAAAAGTGTAGAGAGAGACCATCTAATATGGTCATGGAATTTTCTACTTTATATTGCAAAGTGTATTTTGTGACCCTGGAATTGCGTTAAAAGTCAGCCAGCTTGTTGAGCCTGTGCCAGTTCAAATCAGTTTTAGATAACTGATTGCAGACTTTGATTTGGTTCCACCCATGTTAGAATATATGCCATGGCAGTAGTATTATCAGTTCGTATTCTAACCTGTGATTTATTTATCTATACTAAACTACGTAAGCCCAGATAAATAGCACGCAATTTAGTGATTAATATAGTCTGATTTTTCATCATCAAGCCATCTACCTCCTGTTGTGAACCCATCACGATGAGTCCCCAAACCTTCTAACGAAGCATCAGTTGATAATTACTGTATTAGTTCGCCATGCGGTTTGGATTTGGTGTGAACTTGCTATTTGGTTGCATCCACCATCCAATATCTGTAAAACCCCTTCTTGCGAAATAAACATTTTCGCTCAAATTGCCTTTAGTTCGTGCTAACGCTTTTTAAATTTTTATCTTTTCTAGCGATTCATATGGGCCTTCCATATAAACACAGCAGGTGCATATGATGTCATTTTGCCAATAAGAACAGCTACTGTCTAATTTTTGGCTTTGATAACTTAAATAAGCTGAGTCGCTTGTAGTCATAAACTTATTTAGGTTTTGTTCTGTTTCGACACTGTAAGGGGACTGTGTACCAGAATAACCCTAACATTTGAGTTGTTTTTTGGTTTAACATGATTTTGTCGATGTACATAAAAACCCAATTTATTGAAGTAATGCACATAAATCCAAAAATGCATTACACAAACCAATTTGTGTTGATGCTATATAAAAGAATCTCTATGTATGGAAAACATTATGTGACCGTCCTCGCCCTTTACGAAGAAAACGGGGGGGTTTTAAGCAATTTAGAAATATAACGAGGCGCACAAGTAGCCATTCGGCATGCAGGTAAACTCATCGAGTTGGTTAATCCCAAATAAATCGAAGAAATGTTTCGGTATTGATCATTAGGGACGCGTATATATGCATCTTGTAAATCAAACACTAGCCATCCACGCATCTGTGTAATCAGTTCTCGTTGCCGTATTAGAGAGAACATTTTAAAATGTAGATATTACCCAAAAAAACCCCTTTTATTAAGGATTGTTTTAAATCCAGAAATCAATTCGAACATCCAATTAGGCTTCGGTCTCGAGAAAAATGTTTGAAATAAACTGTCCTGAACTGGTGTGTCACTTTTTGTATAATCCTTCTCAAAGATTTATGTACCTGTTTAGTTAGTGCTTCTCGTTCAACGGTTGAATGTTATATGGAAAAGGTATAATACTTTGTACAGGAATTAGTGTGAAGGGAAAGTGAACCACCCCTAACTATTTTTAAATTTCTTGGTCCTAGTAATTTTGTGCCAATCAGGAAAATTGGATATAATATTACCAGCACAAAGTTGCTTACTGTTTGTGTGTGTTTTTAGCGGCTGCAGGGGACTTGTAAAGTTTGTGGTTTGGTCTCTACTTGGAAACCGCCCTGGGAAAGGTCTCGAGGGTTGGACCCTCGGCCTATTGGCCGTGCGGTGTTGTCGGTCCCCTGGGGCGAGCGCCCCGCCCCGAAACCCTTGACCGAGGTTTGAAATCGGTCTGGTTCCTCTGGTGAACCGTCGTGGCGAAAATCCCTCGTGGACTTTGTGAAACGAGGGAACTTCTGTTTCTTCTTGCCATCCATGTTTTTTTGCCACTCTTGGCTTGCAGGTTCTACCTCTTTATAGAGGTATTGTAGTTGAACGCCAAACATCTTGGTTGTTATCTAAGGGTTTCCTTTAATCGGCTCTGGAAGCAAGATAAAGCGTAAACTCCTTCCCTCATTATCGGTAACCTTTTAGAGCGAGCACTTCCTTGCCAGCATTGTGCAAAATGACTTTGAGACATTTATCATATCTTCGATAGGACAGGTAATTACCCGGCGCCGCCGCTAACCACTGCATGCCTTTTGTCATTGTCTTAGCCAAAGCGAGAACTTATTTTCACTCGGCATCTATTTTTGCAACAGGTACAATAGCTGTTAGGGTAGCAAACATGCCTTATGCACTGTGTGCAACACATCTCAACTTCTTACGGTCATCCGTCATATTGACATCCGATCCATTTTTTTAATGATGGAGTTGGGAACACCCTTTAGGCTGTTAACTATTCCTTAATTGGAGATAACCTCCGCCGGTTTTAAAACGTGCGTAAATGACATTCACGGTCTCGGCATAAGCGCGAAAAAGACCTTACACGGTCTCGCGCGTAAGCGTGTGGTTTTAACCCGCTTAGCCTTTGGCTTCTTCACATTATTAGCCACTTTAGTGCCAATGTCCGATAGGGACACCTTCATATATGGTGTCTGAGTCTGATTCGTAGATAGAATGTAGTCTCAGTGGGACGAATCAGAAGAAGAATATTTCCTCTTCCCTCTTCTTCCCCTCTTTTGCGGACTTAGTCTTCCGCTTTTTTGCGGAAACAGTTCTGCCCGCTCTTGGTGAATTCACTCACCGAAGAAGAAATCACCTGTTTCTTCTTCATCCTCCAGTTTTAGGGAGAAGGAGGAGGAGGAGCTTAAGCTCCACCGCTGAGTCTGTGTCCAAGAAATCCTCATACGAATCTCTTGGACACTCGGCCTACGCCGCTTCGAGACACAGGGCGATTGGAAGTCAAGATGGGCTTTCCAACCGTGCAAAGCAAGCCTCCCATTGGAGGCGCAGGGCACATCAGGCATGCGTCCTCGTCCGGGTCGGAGAGGATATGCGCCCGGGGCTGTGTCGACGGCTGCCGGACAACACAGGTGAGGAGTCGTACTCCTCGTCACTCCACTCGGAACACGCCCTCGCTGCTGCTTGCACCGCGCTTACTCCGCTTCGTGGCCATCAGGACCTGTAAACAAAGATTTTTGGTTTCAGTCTGGTTTATATATTTGTCACAATTTGGTTGTTTCAAACTCAATTTGGACATCTGGTGGTGTTAGAGAACGTGTTTATACTTTATAAAACAGGGTAATAAGCTAAATTCTGTGCGTGGATTGTGGGTCACAAACCCAATCTTTACGCGGGGTCGGGACCAGTGTATCGGCCCGCCCATCCCTCTTCCGCACACCTTCTCCACGGTGACTACTAGTCAACAAGTTGGAGAATGCTACGAAACTCGGAGAAGAAAAGCCTGAAAATTTTTTGTCTAGGGGCGTCTATAAAAAAAAGAAACCCAGGAGCCATATGCAAACATTACTCTCTATTTAGAGTACGAGAGAATTTCCACATGAGATAGGGGAAACAATAAAAAAAAAAAAAAAAAAACCCCCCCCCAAACATTCTACCCATAGTCACAGGGATGTGACTGGGTGTGTTGGACAGAAAAACCGCTAATGACCAGTTTGGTTCTTCGTGTAACCCACTCGTAGTGTTCTATCTTGGTTGTTTATAACAAATAACTCGTCCAAATTGGACCAACGAAAGTCTAAACCTTTCCATTTGATGCTCTAATGCATCATATTAAGCTAACCACAGTTTTAATTATACTTACTGCGTATTTGCTTTGTATTTGTAGACTAAATGTTGCCGGAGCAAACCAACGACACGTATCCAGTCGTGGAGTTGTATATTGCTAATTGCTGGTACGGACGATGCTTAACTCTCCCTAGCCTGAGGCTAGCCTGAGGCTGTTTACCGAGGTAAAATATATGTATATACCCTCAGATACACACTCACACACACTCACACACAGACCATCACAGCCCTATACACACATACAAGACATACACCAGCACACACCTACACAAACACATAACACACACGCCTACACAAACACGCACACACTCCACCATACGCCAAAGGGTCGACATTCCTTCCCGCGCTTAATGCGTTAATGGCGGAATGCGGAATGCGACAAAATTATCAAACGCCTCTTGAAACCTGAGCTACATTCCTTACACGTGTAATGCGAATGCGAATGCAAAATGAAAATGCATTATCCCGATCGGTCCATGTAGCGATCGGTGGTAATGCGTCAAGTGCGTACTGCGAATAGAAAAGCATTCAGTCGCATTTGTCCATTGAAATAAGGCTGGAGGTGGCGATTGATATTTTAGTAAGAAGCGGCACTCTGTACATGCCCTGTGCAGATGTGTGGTGTATATGACTCAGTTTGAGCATGTGTTGTGTAGCCTCGATGTTTACATAATTTACTCTGAGCCTCCACAGCCTTCACTCAGTTTGAGCACGTCTTGTGAACGGGCAGGAAGTACCAAGATGGTACTGTTTGCGTAGCTTAGTAAGAAGCGGCACTCTGTACATGCCCTGTGCAGATGTGTGGTGTATATGACTCAGTTTGAGCATGTGTTGTGTAGCCTCGATGTTTACATAATTTACTCTGAGCCTCCACAGCCTTCACTCAGTTTGAGCACGTCTTGTGAACGGGCAGGAAGTACCAAGATGGTACTGTTTGCGTAGCTTAGTAAGAAGCGGCACTCTGTACATGCCCTGTGCAGATGTGTGGTGTATATGACTCAGTTTGAGCATGTGTTGTGTAGCCTCGATGTTTACATAATTTACTCTGAGCCTCCACAGCCTTCACTCAGTTTGAGCACGTCTTGTGAACGGGCAGGAAGTACCAAGATGGTACTGTTTGCGTAGCTTAGTAAGAAGCGGCACTCTGTACATGCCCTGTGCAGATGTGTGGTGTATATGACTCAGTTTGAGCATGTGTTGTGTAGCCTCGATGTTTACATAATTTACTCTGAGCCTCCACAGCCTTCACTCAGTTTGAGCACGTCTTGTGAACGGGCAGGAAGTACCAAGATGGTACTGTTTGCGTAGCTTAGTAAGAGCGGCCTCTGTACATGCCTGTGCAGATGTGTGGTGTATATGACTCAGTTTGAGCATGTGTGTGTAGCCTCGATGTTTACATAATTACTCTGAGCCTCCACAGCCTTCACTCAGTTTGAGCACGTCTTGTGAACGGGCAGGAAGTCCAAGATGGTACTGTTTGCGTAGCTTAGTAAGAAGCGGCACTCTGTAATGCCCTGTGCAGATGTGTGGTGTATATGACTCAGTTGAGCATGTGTTGTGTAGCTCGATGTTTACATAATTTACTCTGAGCCTCCACAGCCTCGACTCAGTTTGAGCACGTCTTGTGAACGGGCAGGAAGTACCAAGATGGTACTGTTTGCGTAGCTTAGTAAGAAGCGGCACTCTGTACATTCCCTGTGCAGATGTGTGGTGTATATGTCTCAGTTTGAGCATGTGTTGTGTAGCCTCGATGTTTACATAATTTACTCTGAGCCTCCACAGCCACGACTCAGTTTGAGCACGTCTTGTGTACGGGCAGGAAGTACCAAGATGGTACTGTTTGTGTAGGTTAGTAAGAAGCGGCACTCTGTACATGCCCTGTGCAGATGTGTGGTGTATATGTCTCAGTTTGAGCACGTGTTGTGTAGCCTCGATGCTTACATAATTTACTCTGAGCCTCCACAGCCTTGACTCAGTTTGAGCATGTCTGTGTACGGGCAGAAAGTAGCAAGATCGTACTGTTTGTGTAGGTTAGTAAAAACCACCACTCTGTACACGCCCTGTGTAGATGTGTGGTGATTATCACTCAGTTTGAGCGCGTGTTGTGTAGCCTCAATGTTTACATAATTTAGTCTGAGCCTCCACAGCCTCGACTCAGTTTGAGCACATCTTGTGTACGGGCAGGATATTCAAAGATGGTACTGTTTGTGTAGGTTAGTGTAGTAGTCTGAGCCCCACTACCATGCGGTGGCAGCAGACACTACACCGCACACCTACGCAGTTACACTGAACTGCGCTAGGTGGTGGCATGCTAGCCACCGGGTGGAGCCCCGACTGGGCTGCCCTCTACTGCATGTGGCTAGCACAGCCCCCACCTACCTATAGAGGCGACGTGGGACCTGGCGAGTTAGGGGGCGGGTCAGTTGACTGTTGATGCCGCAGAGAGCGGATCAGTTGACTGTTGACGCCGCAGAGAGTGGATATGTTTTGGTAATAAACCAGTTGGAAGCGTACTGTACCAAATCTTGGCATTCTTCCGTGACTGTGTGGCAGTGTGGAAGACCATGAGCCATCACATTAGTAAGAAGCACCACTCTGTACACGCCCTGTGCAGATGTGTGGTGTATATGACTCAGTTTGAGCATGTGTTGTGTAGCCTCGATGCTTACATAATTTACTCTGAGCCTCCACAGCCACGACTCAGTTTGAGCACGTCTAGTGTACGGGCAGGACGTACCAAGATGGTACTGTTTGTGTAGGTTAGTAAGAAGCGGCACTCTGTACATGCCCTGTGCAGATGTGTGGTGTATATGACTCAGTTTGAGCACGTGTTGTGTAGCCTCGATGTTTACATAATTTACTCTGAGCCTCCACAGACTCGACTCAGTTTGAGCATGTCTGTGTACGGGCAGGAAGTAGCAAGATGGTACTGTTTGTGTAGGTTAGTAAAAACCACCACTCTGTACACGCCCTGTGTAGATGTGTGGTGATTATCACTCAGTTTGAGCACGTGTTGTGTAGCCTCGATGCTTACATAATTTACTCTGAGCCTCCACAGCCACGACTCAGTTTGAGCAAATCTTGTGTACGGGCAGGATATTCAAAGATGGTACTGTTTGTGTAGGTTAGTGTAGTAGTCTGAGCCCCACTACCATGCGGTGGCGGCAGACACTATGCCGCACACTTATGCAGTTACACTGAACTGCGCTAGGTGGCGGCACGTTAGCCACCGGGCGGAGCCCCGACTGGGCTGCCCTCTACTGCGTGTGGCTAGCACACCACCCACCTACCTATAGAGGCGATATGGGACCTAGCGAGTTCGGGGGCGGGTCAGTTGACTGTTGACACCGCAGAGAGCGGATAGGTTTTGGTAATAAACCAGTTGGAAGCGTACTGTACTAAATCTTGGCATTCTTCCGTGACTGTGTGACAGTGTGGAAGACCGTGGGCCATCACATTAGTAAGAAGCACCACTCTGTACATGCTCTGTGCAGATGTGTGGTGTATATGACTCAGTTTGAGCACGTGTTGTGTAGCCTCGATGTTTACATAATTTACTCTGAGCCTCCACAGCCACGACTCAGTTTGAGCACGTCTTGTGTACGGGCAGGAAGTGGCAAGAGTGTACTGTTTGTGTAGGTTAGTAAGAAGCGGCACTCTGTACACGCCCAGTGCAGATGTGTGGTGTGTATGACCCAGTTTGAGCACGTGTTGTGTAGCCTCGATGCTTACATAATTTACTCTGAGCCTCCACAGCCTCGACTCAGTGGCAAATAGGTCTGTATGAATGAAATATATATATATCTGTATTGCCTGCAAGCATTCGTTTATAGCATGTGGTTGGTTGTAGTTTTACATCCTGGCAACATCTAAAGTCATATCAGGTACCATGACTGGTATCCCACTCAGTCACATTATCCTGACACTGAGCACACCAGTCCTTGCCCTGTCCTAATAATGCTGAGCGCCTGGCTAGGAAGTGACAAGTATCGATTTTTAAGTCATTGGTTTGACTCGACCGGGGTTCGAACCCACGACCCCACGATCTACCAGCACGGGAGACGGATGATCTAACTCATTCGGCCATCCCGTCTGGTACATTATTAAGAGACGAGGTCGGCCAAATGAACCAGATGGGATGAAAGGGAGTCGTCATACTGTATTCCATTGTAGGCAGCAGTGGTACGAGGATGGAATGTGCAAGAGACTGTTCCAGGCTCAGATGCACTAGAATTACTGTTGACCTTCTTCATAGATTCCTTGGCCAGTGAGTCAGTTCTAATAGTGGTGGACGCCTTTTCACCATTGAGTTTGAATCCCAGCTGAGTCAAACCGATGATGTATCAAATTTATACTTGTTGCTACCTAGCCCAGTGCTCGGCATTAATAGGATAGGACAAGGACTGGTTTACACAGTCATGGTGCTGGTGGCCTGATTTTGCAGTGCGGCAGCACTATAAAGTCCACATGAGCGCTCACTGTCACAAGTCGGAACTTGTCCTGATATGACCTTAGATGTTGCTAGGACATAAAACAACAACCAGGGGAGGTCAGTCAGTGCAGTAGCATAGGTATTAACTAACTAATCAACTCACCAATTGTAGAATTAACAGAATCACGGAGGTTTGGGGGATGTGGAAGAATGCTTACAAAGAGAGGAAGAATGCATGCAGTAGATAGCTACACAACAACTAAAAGTAATAAAAGAAGGGGAACCACGAGACTATTACTGTCTAGCAGCGAAAAAAGTCATTAGACTTAACCGTTATGGGCAGCATAAATACACCATCACCTCCCAAAAAAAAGAAGAAAAAAAAGAGAAGGTCCGCACACGTTCAAATACCACACCTTAGTGAGGTGACGTCATCCCAAGGGGAGGTGGGACGCTGGGGTATTACGACGCTGGTACTCTTGGGTGGGAGGAGGGGTGGGGGGTGGGTCAGACATCATATACACACACAGACACAGATGTGCAAATACATACACACAAACACACACATAACACTGCCAGTTTTTGTTTGTTGTTGTTGTTGTTACGTCTTAGCAACATCTAAGGTCATATCAGGATGACAACCGACTTGTAACAGTCCACACTCATGGCAGTTCTATAGTGTTGCCCCATTTGGAGACCAGGACGCCAGCCCCATGACCCGATATTACACACAGTCACATTATCCTGATACTGTGCAAACCAGTCTTTGCCCTATCATATTAATGTCGAGTGCCAGGCTGGGTAGCGACCTTCTGCAGGGGAAGCTTGCCATCTACCAATTCGGACATGGCGAGGTAGCGACAAATATCAATTTGGTATGTCATTGTTTTGATTCGGGTGAGACCTTCCGCATGGGAAGCCTGCGCTCTACCGATTTGGACACGGCGTCCGGCCATGTAGTAGTATAGGAGAGCAGTGTTTGAAGCAGGCTTGGTTGGTTGTTGGAGTTTTACCTCCTGGCAACATCTAAGGTCATAACAGGACGGGTCTGACTCATGGCGACTTTATAGTGCTGCCCCACTGGGACACCAAGCAGTCAACACCATCCCACTCAGTCACATTATCCTGACACTGAGGCAACCAGTCCTTGTCCTAATAATGACAAGCGCCAGGCTAGGAGGCGACAAGTATGAATTTTTAAGTCATTGGTTTGACTCGACCAAGGTTCTAACGAGTGGGTTTGAATCCCACGATCTACCAACACGGGAGACGGACGCTTAACTCATTTGGCCATCCTGTCTGGTCACCACATTGTAATATGTTGGCTTTACGTATGATAATTTACACACATGAATATGTACTGATGGAAATCTCGGCTTTGATGGTCTCAGAGGTGCCAAGTAGATCTATGAGTGAGTAGGGATATCTCACAAATACACACATTTTAAATAGGGAGAAATAGCATGGCCAAAGGGGGGAGGGTGCTGGAGGTCACCCCCCTCCCACAAGTGTGGTCCGGGTGGCCTCCCTTGGACAATTTTGAAAAAGGGTGATATAAAATGGTGCAGTCTGGTGTCTTTTGATGAAAAAAATATATATAAAAATAAACAAGCTGAAATGATTCTTTGGTGAGAGATCACAAACTAAAAGCAGGAAATTGGGAGATTGGAGTTATTTTGCTATATTTTAGGGAGATCTCCCGTCAAATCGGGAGACTTGGACACTATGCGGTCTGCAGTCTGTGCAGTCTGTGCAGTGCGCGCCCCTTCGTGTGGGTGGCTGTTACAACGCCTCAATAATGCACGCTGCCCCCACGCGGGGCGCCCCCACACGGGCGTCTCCCGAACTCCTCGCAGCGTCCCGCCAAACCAAGCAACTCGACACAGCACGCAGCCAACCCGGGGACTGGGGTCTACAGTCTAGCAACAACTGAGGTCATATCTAGACAGCACGCAGCCAACCCGGGGACTGGGGTCTACAGTCTAGCAACAATTTGGGTCATATCTAGACAGCACGCAACCAACCTGGGGACTGGGGTCTACAGTCTAGTAACAACTGCGGTAATATCTAGACAGCACGCAGGCAACCCGGGGCCTGGGGTATACAGTCTAGCAACACCTGGGGTGATATCTAGACAGTACGCAGCCAACCACCGGGCGCGGTGGCCGAATCGGTAGAGCGCTGTCCTCGCATGAGGGAGATCGGGAGTTTGGTTCCCAGTCGACTCAAACCAATGACTTATAAAATTGACACTTGTCGCTTCCTAGCCTGGCGATCTGCATTAATAGGATAGGGCAAGGACTGGTTAGCTCGGTGTCAGGATAATTAATGAGCAAGATATCGGGTCATGATGCTGGCGGCCTGATTTTCCAGTGGGGCAGCACTATAAAGTCACCATGAGTGCACTGAAACAAGTTGGTACCTGTCCTGATATGACCTTAGATGTTGGCAGGACATAAACCTCCAAAACCAACGAACAGTCTAATAATGCCGAGCGCCAGTATCAATCAATCTTTATGTCATTAAAGGGCATTAGTAGAATCAGACAAGGACTGGCTCTGTGTCAGAATAATGTGACTGAGTGGTATATCAGGGATTGGTTCCGACAGCAGCAGCAGATCTGAGTGGGGCAACATTTTAAAATTGCAGGAGAGCACAACGTCACAAATCCCCCTGATTGATTGATAGTGCTTTTATACCGCGTTGGCAGCCAAGACTGAATGCACAGTGAAAGGTGAGATTTTATCGCTCTGCTTTTTTCTAGAGACTACCATTTGTCGAAATAGGTCAACTTTGTACCAAAATACACAGGTGACAACGGTTACAAGAAGTGATACAGTCCTTCTGTTTACCGAAATTCAACAATTTGTTCATACTTTTCATTAGTAAAGAGGTCTCGTATATTATTTACATTAACAAATTGTTGGTGTGAGGTCATAAAATGCACACAATCAAGTACAGTGGGTTTTAATGTCAGTGGCCGGTCACAAATGGGTACCCATACATACAGCACGCAGCCAACACGGGGACTGGGGTCTACAGTCTAGCAACAACTGAGGTCATATCTAGACAGCACGCATATACTCCCATATACTATTATGAAATGAAAATGATTAAAAACATGGAACCAATAGCTCGTAATGTTTGTTTGTTTGTTGGAGTTTTACATCTTGGCAGCATCTAAGGTCATATCAGGATGGGTTCTTACTTGTGACAGTGCGGACTCCTGGCGACATTATAGTGCTGCACCATTAGGAGACCGGACCACCGCCACCATGACCCAATTTCCCACTCAGTCATATTATCCTGATAGTGTGCTAACCAGTCCTTGCCCAATGCTAGTAATGCCGAGCGCCAGGCTAGGTAGCGACAAGTATCAATTTAGTAAATCATTGGTGTGACTCGACCGGGATTCGAACAACCGGCCTTCCGCAAGGGAAGCCAGCGCTCTACCGATTCGGTCACCGCGTCCGGTGGTTCGTAATGTCTTTCATTATTACTATATTCATGTGTGACTGACTGCTCCTACTAATAGTACAAAAACACAACTGTGGGTGGTCTGGGTTGTGGCATTTGGGCGATAATAGGGGAGGGGACGGCTGCTGATAGCGGCTACTTTAGACCCGACGGGCATATCATGCCGGCACGCCACCTGGCGATCTGTTGCTGACTTATATATATATAGTAAAACCTCTCTAACTGACCACCGCCACAGATCGACCACTCCCCTCGATCGCTTTATTCGGGTCCCAATAATACCATTGTAACCATATTCTAACTCCCTAAACCGACCACCTCCCTAAATGGACCACTTAAAGTCGGCCCCAAGGTGGGTGGTTTTAGAGAGGTTTCACTGTATATATATTCTACACACTGCCTCGCTAGTGACAGCAGGGCTGGTTGGTCGGTTCTTGGAGTTTTACTTCCTGGCAACATCTGAGGTCATATCAGGACGTGTACCGACTTGTGACAGTGCGCACCCATGGCAACTTTATAGTGATACCCCACTGGGAAATCAAACCACCAGAACCATGACCTGATATCCCACTCAGTCACATTATCCTGGCACTGAGCCAACCAGTCCTTACCCTAACCTATTAATGCCGAACACCAAGCTAGGAAGCGACAAGTATCAATTTTGTAAGTCATTGGTTTGACTCGACCAGGAATTGAACTCCCTATCTCCCGCAAGGGAGGCCTGCGCTCTACCGATTCACCACCGCTCGGCGACCGATGTGTTATGTAATATTTGAATGGCCCCTACCAAATTCTGTTTTACACAACTATATATCATATCGAAATAGCGAAATAGCGAATGGTGGACAGGAAGTTTGAAGACATATTTGTCTCTCATTTTTGCTTGAGTGCAAGTAAATATGCAACACAAGGAATAATTAGTAGCATGTGGTGAATAAGAGGGTCAAATTTCCCTGGATCATCAGCCCATACATTTTCTAATGTGTTCTTGAATGAATTTATTGACTCGGTATCAATAACATTTTGTGGGAGACTGTTCCATATATTTATGATCCTGTTTGAGAAACTGTGTTGCCTTAACTTTGAAATGGCTCTGGGTTTTACTAGTTTGAGAGTATGGCCCCGACTGCCTTCTCTTTTATTCAAGGTGAAAAATTGGTTCATATCTATTTTTATCAAAACCTTTCATAATTTTAAATACTTCAATTATGTCACTTCTTTTCCTTTTGTAGGAAGTTTCAATTCTCTAAGCCGTTGTTCATAGGGTAAGTCCTTTATAACTGCAACTAATTTTGTTGCATGTCTCTGAACCTTTTCGATCTCTAGAATATCTTTCCGAAAAATTGGGCTCCAAATTTGTGGACGGTATTATAGTTGATGTCCATCGGACACTGATATAACGCTTGAGACATTTACCCATCCAAACACAGTGCGCTGTACTACAAGAAGCCGCTAACAAAAAGGACACAAAACAGCAACTGCATGGTGATAATACACATGCTCTTCCTATCACTCGCCCAGCAAATGTTTCATTATATAAACAGAGCGGTTTCGAACTAGCCGACCCAGCTCCTGAGGGGCCGTCCAGAATTGTCGACATTTTCGCGATTATAAATGGAGTACAAGTACTACTTTCCAGATGCTTTACCACGTCCCTTCCCCATAAAGTAGTACAGATCAACATTTTACATATGATTTAATTTACAATATTAGCGTAAATTAAAGGTCAACATTTTATTAAGCAATAAAAGTTGTACATTACTGACACACTTCTGTCACACTGACAGTTGTACAAAGCATTGTATGCTTTGTACAACCGTGGAAATGATGACAACTTTGAACTGCCCCTTACTCTCATTGGATGTCTGTCTAATGTCGCTACGCTGTGCACACCAACACTAGCTTTGTGATGGGACGCTGGAAGCCTACACTTGACAAAATGGCGGAGGACTTGAAAGCGACTGATGCGCTTGGTTATTTTACGCGCTAATGCAGAGCAACCAACACTGGGGTTCTTTATTGTCCAAGGTGGTTGGTTGGTTGTTGGCGTTTTACGTCCGGGCAATATCTAAGGTCATATCAGGAGGGGTACCGACTTGTGACAGTGCACACTCATGGCGACTTTATAGTGCTGCCCCATTGGGAAATCAGGTGGCAAACACCATTACCCGATATCCCACTCAGTTACATTATCCTGACACTGAGCTAACCAGTCCTTGACCTATCGTATTAATGCTGAGCGCCAGACTAGGAAGCAACAAGTATCCCTTATATAAGTCATCGTTATTGGGTAGTGAATACTAAAAACATAGATTCACAATAAATAAAAAACAAACATGGCGGCTCGGCTGCGTCTCATATCACGGACTGCTGCGTAAAGCTGCAACGTGACGTCAAGTGACGTCACGTGATGCAACATATTTATGTTTTTATGGATTTTTCTTATGATGGCTCGAGTACTGTGGCCTCATCTGTGCCTCCCAATCGCTAAGGCACCGTGTGAACGGACTCAGCCGGCTGGGTGTGGGCAGGTCATGCACTGGTGGCAGTCGTGGGGTGGTCATGGACTGATGGCAGTCGTGTGGTGGTCATGGACTGATGGCAGTCATGTGGTGGTCATGCACTGATGGCAGTCGTGTGGTGGTCATGGACTGATGGCAGTCGTGTGGTGGTCATGGACTGATGGCAGTCGTAGGGTGGTCATGGACTGATGGCAGTCGTGTGGTGGTCATGGACTGATGGCAGTCGTGTGGTGGTCATGGACTGATGGCAGTCGTGTGGTGGTCATGCACTGATGGCAGTCGTGGGGTGGTCATGCACTGATGGCAGTTGTGGGGTGGTCATGTTGTTAGTGGTGGGGTGGTCATGTTGTTAGTGTGGGATGGTCATGTTCTTGTGATGTTAGTGGTGGGGTGGTCATGTTGTGATGTTACTGGTGTGGTAGTTGTGTCATGTTGTTAGTGGTGGGGTGCTCATGTTCTTGTGATGTTAGTGGTGTGGTGGTGGTGGTGTCATGATGTTAGTGGTGTGGTGACCATGTTGTCATGATGTTAGTCCTGGTGACCATGTTGTCATGCTAGTGGCATGGTGACCATGTCATGATGTTAGTGGCGTGGTGACCATGTTGTCATGTTGCTACTGACATGGTGACCATGTTGTCATGATGTTAGTGGCATGGTGATCATGGAGTCATGATGTTACTAGCATGGTAACCATGTTGTCATGATGTTAGTGGCATGGTGACCATGTCATGATGTTAGTGGCATGGTGACCATGTCATGATGTTAGTGGCATGGTGACCATGTCATGATGTTAGTGGCATGGTGACCATGTTGTCATGTTGCTACTGACATGGTGATCATGTAGTCATGATGTTACTGGCATGGTGACCATGTTGTCACGATGTTAGTGGCGTGGCGACCATGGGATCATGTTGTCATGTTACTGGATTCGTGACCGTGTTGTCATGATGTTAGTGCCATAGTGATCATGTAGTCATAATGTTATTAGCATGGCGACCATGTTGTCATGTTGCTAGTGGCATGCCGATCATGTTGTCATGTTAGTGGCATGGCGATCATGTTGTCATGTTGTTACTGGCATGGTGACCGTGTTGTCATGATGTTAGTGGCGTGGTGATCATGTAGTCATGATGTTACTGGCATGGTGACCATGTTGTCATGATGTTAGTGGTGTGGCGACCATGTTGTCATGATGCTAGTGGCATGCCCATCATGTTGTCATGTCAGTGACATGGCGACCATGTTGTCATGTTGTTAGTGGCATGCCCATCATGTTGTCATGTTAGTGGCATGGCGATCATGTTGTCATGTTGTTAGTGGTGTGGCGACCATGTTGTCATGATGTTAGTGGTGTGGCGACCATGTCGTTATGACGTCAGGTCATCAGGGCAGTCAACACTAGACACTACAATGCTAACATGGCTACAACGAACCATCAATCACGTGACGACATCAGCCTCAGAGATAATAAAGAAGTGCCCTGCACACTGCCCCCTGGTGTCAACGCGCCGAACAAGCGACTACCTGGCTACGCAATCTCCACTTACTGGGTAAACACATCTGCCACGCTATCACTCACCCCCCCCCCCCCCCCCTCCACCACCCCACCAATCTCTGCCACTGCTGCTGTCTTGAACCCAGAATGCACTGCGCCCTGTGTTGTCTACCCCCCCCCCCTCCCCACCCCACCACCCTACCTCACCCCCACCAGTCTCTACCACTGCCTCTCTCTGGAACCCAGAATGCACTGCGCGCTGTGTTGTCTGCACCCCCCAGTCCCCCCACCCTCCACCTACTCTCAGGGTGCGCTCCTTGCGGGTGGTATTGATTTCTGCCGGCAGGAGGCAGTACCAAGAGTCGCTGCGACGCCGGGATGCTAGTCTGCCACCAGAGGGCGGGCCTGCCTCGTGATGGCGCCACTATCGGAATGACTACAACTAGTACAAGGCCCCGAACGCCAATACGGGTTGACCCAATTACAATCATATCATAAAGTTGGTTGGTTGTTGGAGTTTTACGTCCTGGCAACATCTAAGGTCATATCAGGACGGGTACCGACTTGTGACAGTGCGCACTTATGGTGACTTTATAGTGCTGCCCCACTGGGAAATCATGCCATCAGCACCATAACATGATATCCCACTCAGTCACATTATCCTAACCAGTCCTTGCCCTACTATTAATGCCGAATGTCAAGCTAGTAAGCGACAAGTATCAATCTTGGAAGTCATTGTTTTGACTCGACCGGGAACTGAACTCCCGATCTCCCGTACGGGAGGCCTGCGCTCTACCGATTCGGCCACCGCGCCCGGTTTATATATCATAGAGATAATATAAATATACCCGGTAGTACCCAGGAACTTCCGTCAAAAGTACAATCTGGTGGGACCGGACGCGGTGGCTGAATCGGTAAGGCGCAGGCTTCCCGTGTGGAAGGTCATGAGTGTGAATCCCAGCTGAGTCAAAGCAATGACTTATAAAAGTGACACTTGTCGCTACCTAGCCTGGCGCTTGGCATTAATAGGATATGGCAAGGAGTGGTTTGCTCAGTGTCAGGATAATATGACTGAGGGAGATATCGGGTCATGGTGCCCACAGCCTGGTCTGTGGGGCAGCACTATAAAGTCGTCATGAGTGTACACTATCAAAAGTCGGTACCCGTCCTGATATGACCTTAGATGTTGCGAAGATGTAAAACAACACACATGCAGTGTGATGGTTTTGAGTTTACGTCATATTTTAGGCTGATTGTTAGAATCTTCCTTACTTTACTTTCAGGTAACTGATTTTAAATGGCCAACTTTTGAGATATTTGAAGTGCCAACATGACAAATTAATTCTGGCAAGTATGACAAAACTCTGACACCACCGACTTCTGTAGTAACAGTTTCTACTAAATTGCCTCAGCATTCCCCTCTATGTGGCAACACATGTTTAATATTAATAATAAGTGCAGCAGTATCTCAGCTACATATGTAGAATAATATCTAGATAATTGATGTTTTCATCGGACTAAACAGCCTTAATCGTGATGTATCTAATCAAACATCATTTATTCTATTCACGGCCGTACTATATTAACCTACGCGCCCGGAGTCACGTGCCACTGTACTGACGCGTGGTATCACGTGACTAAAGTGAGCAGCTATAAATAGCCTTCTCGGTGACCTTCACCTTCGTGCGTTGAGCTTTTGGGTGCAACGTCCTCACAATGCGAGCACGCCTTCTCAGGCAGTCGCCGTTCTGTACAGAAACAACTTGTGGAACATGTACCCCCCCCCCCCCCCCCCCACCTCCCTGCACGCCCACGGACATCCGATGTGCTACTACCGGGCACAGTGGCCGATTCGGTAGAGCGCGGGCCTCGCATGCGGAAGGTCAGGAGTTTGGTCAAACCAATATGACTTATAAAATTGATACTTGTTGGTTCCTAGCCTGGTGCTGAGCATTAATAGGATAGGGCAAAGGACTGGTTAGCTCAATGACAGGATAATGTAACTGAGCGGGATTTCAGGTCATGGTACCGGCGGAGTGATTTCCAAGTGCAACAGCACTATAAAGTCACCACAAGTGCACACTGTGACAAGTCGGTACCCGTCCTGTTATGACCTTAGATGTAGCTAGGATGTAAAACTCCAACAACTAACCAACCGATGTGCTACTAAACCCACACCACTCTCTTTAAGACAGTGTGGTTGTTTTTGGCCGTGGGGAGGGGGGATGTGTGTGTGTGTGGGGGGGGGGGAGATAGACAGTGTAGTGGTAGGTGGTTGTGGTAGGTGGTTGAGGTAGGGCGTAGCAGTAGGAGAGACAGGTAGTGTGTAGGGATAGGTAGAGTACAGTAGGGCGTAGCAGTAGAAGTAGGAGTAGGGTAGAGGTAGTGGTAGTGGTATAGGTAGTGGTATAGATAGGGGCATAAGTAGGGATTTTTTTTTTTGGGGGGTAAATATGTTTATTCCGCTGAATAAGTCTTTTGTCAGTGCCGAAGCACTGGTCTTCCAGCCATTTGTCAATTCAGTGTTATTTACACAAAAGGTATATAGAATAAGGTGTACAATACCTGTTGAATAGACAATTTGCACCATGTAACACAATGAAATTCTGAAACCCAAAGTTCCATAACAATATGGTACAGTAGTGTCACATAACTAGATCAATATTAGTCAGATCAATGTGAGTATTTACATAGTATTTAGAATGTAAGCAGAAGTTATCTTCTGTATTCAGTTGGTAAACTTGTAGTAAGTTTTAATGTTCAGTTGCAGCTAGGCAAGCGGTATATAAATGTTGGTTTGTTAGGAACAATTCTAGTGTAACTCTAATGAAGCTAGTTATGTGAGTTTATGAATTATGTTGTTGGGGTTGAGTTGTTAATAGTACACTGGACCATCTGTGACCAGTGAAGCAGTGGGACCAATCCCAGTGCATTTAGGTCTTAAATTTTACATTTTTTACCTGGACTGTCTCTGTCATCGTATATGGTTGACTGGAGATAACAGAGGAACAGCAACAAATAAAAAAGTGGGGGCTGGGGGGGGGGGGGGTGAGAAACCGAGGCTGAGGGTTTGGTGGTCTGCCACTTACTGTATGGTGACGCCATGGAACATACTTTACTGCAACTGCATAAGGGCCTGCCCAATCCGATGTTCTCTCAGTGAGTTTTTAAATTCTAGGTAAGATGACGCTGCCCTGGTTCTGGTTGGTAGGTTGTTCCACATCATGCTGCCTTTGTAAATTGGTGCTTTAATTAGTTTGTTTGTGGAAGGCTTGGGGACTTTGAGTAGAGTGGAATCAGCCCGTCTAGTATTCCTTTTTGTGTTTTCTATATATTGGGTATCTCTGGCTCTTCTGTACATAAGTGATAGGAGATGTGAATCTCTTCTAACCATTAGGTAATCTAGGTTTGCTTTGTCATGCATTTCCTGTACACTTAGTGTTTTGCCCCAATAAATTGTTCTTAATGCCCGGTTTTGGATCCTTTGTAGCTTAGTCAGTTGCTGCTTTGTGAGCAATCCATAAATTATATCATTATAGTCTATTATTGGTAGAACTGTCGATTTATACAGCAGTAGGGCAGTGTTTTCGCTTATGAAGCTCCGCATCTTCCTGATTGTAGTCATTTTTAGTGCCAATGATTGAGTTAGTCTAGCCAGCTGTTGATAGGGGACAGAAGTAGGGTGTAGAGGTAGGGAGTATATGTAGGAGTACGATAGACATAGAAGGTACAGGTAGGGGAGGGGGTAGGGTATGTTTGGTGCTATTTTATGTGCTAGCAACATCTAAGATCATAACAGGACATGAACCGACCTGTGACAATGCACACACATGGCGACTTTATATTATAGTGCTGCCTCACTGGGAGACCAGGCCACAGGCACCATGACCCAATTTCCTATACAGTCGCATTATCCTGATACCATGCTAACCAGTCCTTGTCCTATCCTATTATTAATACCGAGCACCAGGCTAGGTAGCAACAAGTATCAATTTCATAAGTCATTGCTTGGACTCAGGCTGGGACTCGCACTGCCGACCTTCCACACGGGAAGTCTATGCTCTTACCGATTCAGCCAGCACCGTGACCACGTCCGGTTGGACCTGAACGCCCTGCACTGGCCGCGGCTCGGTCCCGCCTCGCGCCGCCTGGTCGCGGTGCAGGGCCTGGTGCAGTGTGCAATGTGCAGTGTGCGGTGGTGGGAGCTTGGAAACTGCTGCGCTCCTCCAATATCACCCACCATTGTGCGCCTCTGCTATGGCGGCATTAATCAATCCTGCGCAATGAGCTCCATTACCTGCACGACCAGACGGGATGGGCGAATGAGTTGAGCGTCCATCTCCCGTTTTGGTAGATCGTAGGTCGAGTCAAACCAATGACTTAAACATTGATACTTGTCGCTTCCTAGCCAGGCACTCGTCATTATTAGGATAGGACAAGGGCTGGTTGGCTCAGTGTCAGGATAATGTGACTGAGTGGGATATCAGGGCATGGTAGTAGCAGCCTGGTCTCCCGGTGGGGCAGTACTATAACATCACCATGAGTGTGCACTGTCAGAAGTCAGTACCCATCCTGATATGACCTTAGATGCTGCCAGGATGTAAACCTCCAACAACCAACCAATCATTACCTGCAAACACCGCGCGCCACGTTGTGGCACCCTCTTTACATCAATTATCGCCCGAGTATAAAACCCTTCCACCAGACAGCAGGGTCTCACATAATTAGTTATTTCCGCAGCCTCGTTCCTGTGGGAGGAGGGGTGATAGGATAGGGTGGGAGTAGGGTGGAGGGAAGGGTGGGAGTAGATTTGGGTGGCAGGAGAGGGTGGCAGGAGAGGGTGGCAGGAGAGGGTGGCCGGAGGGGGCAGCAGGAGGGTGGGGAGAGGGGGTGGGAGGAGGGTGGAGGTGTTGGGGAGGGGGAAAGGGGGAGGACGAAAGGGTAGAGGATGTAGGATGTGGGAGGGGGGGGTGGGGAGGGAGGAGGGGGATGAGGAAGGGGGGGGGGCGAAGATGGGGAGGGAGAGGGAGTGGGAGGAGAGAGAGAGAGGGAGGGGGGGTTGCGGGGGCGTCTTTGTGGTACCGGACTCGCACATGTCACGTGATAGCCCGTGGCAGCACCGCGTGTAAGCCCCGAATGAATATCAATGCGCGGGGGAAGGAAACACGGGGAGCCTCCATCTGACAACGAGGCTGGGCGAAGAGCCGCCGGCACCCGGCGTGCAGTACCGGCGTGCAGTACCGGCGTGCGGAACCAACGTTCGGTACCTGCGTTCGGTACCGGCGTGCAGTGCCGGCGGAGCGTCAAGTACTGGCAGTGCGGCACTCACGGCGCATGCGCACCGTCTGACCGCCTGGCCACTTCCGGTCACGGTTGGTTACCGCCCTGGTCGTCGCGATAAACGGCCGGCACCAGTCAGAGATGGTTCAATGGGTTGACATTGATCTCAAGTCCACAGAATTGTTGGTAGACCTTTGGAGTTTATTACTGACACTAGAACTCAGAACTTTAGAAGGCAACATGCTGACAAGATAGACGGGCGGTGGAAAATGCCACATTGGTGAATACGAAGATGTTCGCTTGTCTGCGCTTTCATCTAGTCGTTTGTTGGGGCTTATGTCCTAACAACATCTTAGGTCTTATTAGGACGGACACCAACTTGTGAGAGTGTGCAGCACGCATTGTGACTTTATAGTGCTGCCTCAATGGGAGACCATACCACCACCACCATGATGATGCCATATCCGACTGAATTACATTATCATGATACTGAGAAAACCAATCCTTGCCTTGCCCTGCCATATTAATGCCGAGCACCAGGCTAGATAGTAAAAGTATAAATTTGGTAAGTCATCGGTTTGACTCGGTCGAGGTCTGAATCTACGACCTTCCACAGGGGAAGCCAGCAAGCGCTTTCACCGATTCAGCCATCTCATCCGAGAGAAGAAGAATATAATGTCCAACCGAACACCAGCACAAGGCGCCAGTGCCATCACTCTAATCTGCACTGCACATCAGCGACTCTCCAGATGCGAAATAAAGATATGGCAGTGTGACCGACAGGCAGCGCTCCATTCTCTATGACGTCGTCAACATTGGACTCTAACAGTCACGTGACCCCAGCCCGTTCTACTTTACTAACAAATCCAAAGTAAAGCTTGTTTTATTTAACAATGCCACTAAAGCACATTGATTTTTGTCATATCATCGGCCATTGGATGTCAAACATATCATCATTCTGACATATTTCTTTGGAGGAAACCCGCTGCCACCACATAGGCTACTCTTTCCGATAAGCAGCAAGGGGTCTTTTATATGCACTTTCCCACAGACAGGACAGCACATACCACAACCTTTGATGAACCAGTTGTGGACCACTGGTTGGAAGGGAAAATAGCCCAAACTGCAAATGGGTCCACTGAGAAGGATCGATTGGATGACCTACAGCATCACAGGTGGACACTCTACCGCCTGAGCTAAGTCCCGCTCCTCTTACTAACAAATCCACACACATGGGTCTCCCAATCGCATTGCGTGCTTCAATTCCTATTTATTCGTTTTAAATTGTTTAGAAGAATTTATTTTCTAGCACTTCACTTGCACACATGTACATACCAGTTACATATGCTGTCATTTGTCAAACTCAATCAGAACTATCCTTAGCTTACTGTTAGTAGATTTTACATTTATTGCTATCTCATGTGGAGGTTTTCAAATTGCGTGGCAGGCGCCGATAATACACGGTGTGGAATGGGAGTTGGACTTTTCTCTCCTCTCTGTCTCTCCTCTCTGTCTCTCTGTCTCTCTCACTCTCTCTCGCTCTCACTCTCTCACTCACTCTCGCATTCTCTTTCAAACTCTCAGTATCCCTCACTCTCGCTCACTCTCTCCCCATCCCTCCCTCCCCCTCCCTCTCTCTATCTCACTCTCTCTCTCTCTCACTTTCTACAAATTGACTGTCCGAGTGGGTCTGGAGGCGATAACGACCAGACACAGCTGGTATACAAGTGTCAGGGCCTCCGACTCGTGGCTCCACTGTGGGCAAATCTGGAACTAGATAGCTAGCTGATGGCATGCAGTAGAGCCTAGGTAAATGGTATATAAAAATAGAGCGAACTTAAGAGAGTTAGTGTCCTTGTTTATATTCCCATTAGGAGCAGATAGCGAGCGGTGGGAGGTGGCGCAACCGTCGGAGCTGAGATTGAGCAGGTTGGAGCAGTAGATGACCAGCCCCAAGCTCCATCACTGCGGGTGGAGCTGAGGAGCGAGTATGGAATTCCGGGTTGTTATACTCATATAATACAGCATATATTATACCAATGTATATAGCGCAAGCTGTATGCGACTGTAAGGCGAAAACTGTGCTGCCACCCAGGGGATGCCGAGCTAACCAATGTGGGGTGCGGGTTTCAGCCTCTAGGGGCCGGTGGAGGACGTTCAAAACACTACGGTAGTGCTTTGAACTTAGGTTCAAAACACTACCCCTACATACGTCCAAAACACTACCTAAGTTCAAAACACCATCATGATACTGCAGTGGGGGCTGTAATGCCGCAAAATGTAACCTACTGGTACATATTGGTATACGCTGACCGTCATATGGTGTTTGAAGCACATACTAGTTGGTTTGGTTGTTTGGCATTTTATGTCCTGGCAACATCTAAGGTAATATAAGGATGCACATACTAATAGTTACGCTGATAGCGCTAGGGCTTCTGCGCTATGTATTATTAGTATACGCTGACAGTGCTGCGGCGATTGAAGCACATATTACTATTACTATTACTAGTATTAGTAGACTATGCTGAAGGTTCTGTGGCATCACACCACATACAGTAAAACCTCCCAAACCGACCACCTCCACAGATTGACCACTCGCCTATATTGATTGCTTTATTTGGGTCCCAACAATACCATTGTAACCATCTTCTAACTCCTTAAACCGACCACCTCCTTAAATCGACCACTTAAAGTCGGTCCCAAAGTCGGTCGATTTACAGAGGTTTTACTGTATTAGTATACGCTGTTGGTGCTGTGGTGCTTAACAACGTTTTAGTAGTTACGCTGATACTAGTGATAGGGAAGCATCGTCTGCACCAGGTATTATTATACTCTGATGGTGCTGCGGCGACTGAAGCACGTATTATTAGTGTAGACATGTTGAGTGTTTATTTTTACATCCTATAACAGTGTCAGGATAATGTGACTGAGTGTGATATCGGGTCATGGTGCAGGCATCCTGATTTTCCAGTGGGGCAGCACTATAAAGTCACCTTGAGTGTGTACTGTCACAAGTCGGTACCCATCCTGATATAACCTTAGATGTTGCTAAGATGCAAATCATCCTGATATGAACTTAGATGTTGCTAGGACGTAAAACAACAACCAACAACCCCTACTGGCCCACCCTAATGCATACTTCCCCACCCTACTGCATACTGCCCAACCCGACTGCATACTGCCTCACCCTACTACAAATGAAACTGAATATGCAGCAATAATATATGTAAAATTTGTTAGTGTTTTGAACTTAAAGGTAGTGTTTTGAACTTAAGGATAGTGTTTTGAGCATGGCCAGAGTAGTGTTTTGAACCTAACTTCAACTAGGTTGAAAACACTACCGTAGTGTTTTGAACCTAGGTTGAAAACACTACCGTAGTGTTTTTGTGAGGTAGTGTTTTGAACTTACTACACCGGCCTGGCGCTGCGATCGCTGTATAAGGTCAGGCGACCGTTGGTTGAGACACTTGCTATCCGGACCGCACTTCGTCCACACCTCTCTCTATCTCTTCTCTGCTGGCCATGCTCCTCCTTGATAATGTCTGAAAAGTGTTCCAGGAGGGGGAGCCAGCCAGCATTTCACTTTCTGCTCTTACTCTGTCCATTCCTTTGGCTCGCCGGCTGGTCACGATAGAGCAAAAAGACACGGTCCTTTGACTCAACTCTCCTCATTTCTCTTTCTTATACTCCACCCTTTTTTTTCTCTCCCAGGCTTACTTCTCCCCCTGATCTGATTTTGGGTGGGGCCCTTTACCTTATCATTTCTCTCTCTTTGTTCTTGTTGATGGAACCTCTGGACCCACCTTTACCCATCCCTTCCTCCTAAACCCTTGCTGCTGTCGACTGGATACAAGTGCTGTGCTATCGCCGGACCGGAGTGATTCAGGGCAGCCCCAACGATTCGTCGTTTAATTGTTGTAAAGACATCCCCAGCTTCTACTGTGAGTGCGTTAGTCAGGAGTTGTGATTTTTTTTGTTCTATTTATATGTTTATTATTTGGGTATGGCGTTGTGCCCAGGCAGATGCTGGTTGTATGGCGTATCCGGTATATCGACCAACATTCATTGCCTCGTCACGTGTGAGCTTGCACGAAGGTGGTTGACCTTTCTGGAATATGAATATCGTGTTGCGATGTGTCAAATGTGGAGCCTGTAACCGTCAAGGTTACAAACCCCCAACAAAGAAGATGTCAAATATTCATAAGGAATACAGGCTAACATCCTTAGGTTGGTTCGTTGGTTGGTGGAGTTTTATGTCCTAGCAACATCTAAGGTCATATCAGGACGGGTACCGACTTGTGACAGTACACACTATTGACTAATTTATAGTGCTGCCCCACTGGGAAATCAGGCCGCCGGTACCATGCCCTGATGTCCCACTCAGTGACATTATCGTGACACTGAGCGAACCAGTCCTTGCCCTATCCTAATGATGCCGAGCGCCAGGCTAAGAAGTGACAAGTATCAATTTTATAAGTCATTGGTTTGACTCGATCGGAACTTAACCCCTGATCTTCTGCACGCGAGACCTGCACTCTACCGATTGGGCCGCCACGCACACAGTGCGCTCTGTCAAATATTCATATAAGGAATACATGGCAAGATCCTTAAGCGAAAAACGAAGACTTACCGATCTAAGGGGCGGTCTGGACCGGATGAATTCAAGTATGATTTCGTGCGCATCCTTCTTGGTCTTGAACGGGATGTCTCCGTTGAGCTGGAAGAGAAATGTCCACGATTAGCAACTCGAAGTGTCCAATTCACCCCGCTATGCAACGAACTGATCTCGGCTTAGCGCCAACTCAGCAATAATCAGGGGAAAACCTACCCTAGTCACTAAAAGGGGTTCCAGTGACAAAAATAAAAAAATTCCCAACTAAACTAGGGCCAAATCGGTAGAGCGCAGGCTTCCTGTGCGGACGGTTGGGAGTTCGCCTCCCGGTCGAGTTAAACCAATGACTTACAAAATTGGTACTTTTCACTTCCTAGCCTGGCGCTCGGCATTAATAGGATAGGGCAAGGACTGGTTAGCTCAGTGTCACGATAATGTGACTGAGTAGGATATCGAGTCATGGTGCCAGTGGCCTGATTTCCCAGTAGCGCAGCACTATAAAGTTGCCACGAGTGCGCACTGTCACAAGTCGGTACCCGTCCTGATATGACCTAGATGTTGCCAGGACATAAATACTCCAACACCCAAGCAACCCTCCTGCCGGCGACTGGTTAACCCCCAATGATCCGGAAGTTGTTCAGCCATTAAACACTTGCAGCTGGAGACGTCTCACAAGCCGACGTGAGAGACGTAGCGGGCAGGGTGGACTAGGCGGTAGAGCATCCGCTACACATGCGGATTCGAACGCCGGCCGAGTCAAACTAAAGACTTACGCAATTGGTTTGTTTGTTGTTTAACGTCCTCGCAACTTCTAAGGTCATATCAGGACGGGTACTGACTTGTGACAGTGCGCACTCATGGCGACTATATAGTGCTGCCCCACTGGGAGACCAGGCTGCCAGCACCATGACCTGATATCCCACTCGGTCACATTATCCTGACACTGAGCCAACCAGTCCTTGCCCTATCCCAATAATGCCGCGCTCCTGGCTAGGAAGTGACACGTATCAATTTATTTATTGTTTTACACTATCCTAATAATGCGGAGACAATACTTTGGTTGATAAAACTGCAGTCTGATAAAAGTACCCCATTATCTAAAGCAAAACACTTACCTAAATCTAACCTACACATCTAAGTTGGATACTGGTGCACTTATTAATCCTGTGTTGCTACATAGAATGGAATACTGAGTCAATTTAGTAGAACATGTTACTCCTGAAGTCTATGGGGTCAGAGTTTTAACAAGCATGTCAAAAATATTTCAAAGTTACTTGAAACTAAAGTCATCATCATCATGCTGTAGGTCGCGATGTGACAAAGACTGCTTTCATTACTTGACTGCCGCTCTCAAGCAGTGCAGTCCTTGGTAACCCGGGGGACGACCGAGCCGGTATGGTGTTTTGTGTGGTTGTACATTTCATGAAAGCTGCCTGCAAAAGTGTTGAAGTGCTGCTGGCTTTTGCAAGTTACCAGCGGCACTCTCTCGGGGAGCAAATAGAGGTTTCACACCGGCAAGAACATGTCAAGACAGGCGCAAAACTATTTGTCCCTGCAGTGGCTGGTCGGGAGATGTTGGGAGTTCCATACATCAACCGCCCTTAATGCTGCTACAGTGACATCGTTTTCTGTTCAGGGTTTGCTCCCTTAGCCTTCGGTTCTGTCAAGAACCTGTACAACAAGGCAGTGGTTTACAACTCTGCAAGGCAGGGGCGTCAAACTCCCTGAGGTATTGCTATTTATGCAATACCTGCATACAACTAAAGTAAGGTAGATTATAATGATCAGCCTAATATATTTATCTCAGAAAATGACAGAAATTTAAAGTCATGGGACTATGCACCTTTAAATAAAGGGTGGGGGGGGGGGGGAGTATTTTATGAATATTGGGATATTATCAATGGTGGCCTTTCAGGTTATGAAGTGACACTGGTGCAACTTTGGCTTGGATTTGAAGACATAACCTTCGGTTGGATTTGAAGACATGTAAGGCCAGGGTTTTTTTTCTCTTTAATTTCAATTCGAGGCTCATATTAGAATCAACGATTCACAAATTTTCCAATAGCATAACGTGTTCGTAGATCTCTCAGCGTATCCCTAGATTCTACATTTCTTCGGTGCGCCTGCGCAGAACGATTAACCATTTTAGAACAGGCGAGTTTTTACGTTAATACTGACATATATAAATATATATATTTGTTAACGAATTAATTCTTCTCCCCTCTTGTCGTGAATATGACGGTTGTTGACATGTGATATCATCATCCATCAATCATTCCGTAAATTCTATTTAAAAATTTATGATTTCTTAGTAAAACGTGCCCCAACCGGAAACAGGAGACTGAACGCCTTGCAGAGTTCCCTTTTCAATTTTTTCCCTATTTTTTTTTTCTCAGACAGAAAGGAATGTGCGGTTCTGCCACTCCCAGATCCCCAGTGACGAGTCATGACCTTGCTGTGAATCAGATGACCTTGAAGTCGTCGAAGTAAAAGACAGTGTTCACAGAATAAATATCCCCCAAAACAAAGAAGTTGGCTTTCAAAAGAATTTAACAAACTAAGACGTTTTCAGGGTCTGACATGAATATCGTTTACTGGTGTCTTTTTGTCTTGGTCTGTCGTCACTAAATGTCATCTGATGTTGAATAAATTGTCCTCTGTTCTCGCCTCAGTTGAACCAGACGACATTTAGAACTAACAGACAGACAGTCAAGAACCACACGAGATTTATATGCATGCATTGTTGTTGTCCGTTGCGTTTTACGTCCTGCCAACATCTAAGGTCATATCAGGACGGGTATTAACTTGTGACAGTGCACACTATTGGCGACTTTATAGTGCTGTCCCACTGGAAGACCAGGCCGCCGGCACGATGATCAAGCTGCCTGTACCATGACCTGATTGATTGATTGATTGATTGATTGGTGGTTGCTTTATGCCGTGTCGGCAGCATAAGCCATATTCATGGCGAGAAATGTTTGTTTTTTTGTTCAAACCATCGCTTTTACATGTAAAGGCAGACAATCAATTATGTGCCAATAGACACTCATTAAATCAGAAAGCTCACAATCATATATTTGTGGTCAAGGGAAACAAATTCCCATAGAAAAAGAAAAGTTTGATTAATAATTGATAGAATCTATTTAATAAACTATATGAGGTGGTACAGTCCAGCTGCCATGACCTGATCTCCCACACATTCACATAATCCTGACACTGAGCTAACCAGTCCTTGCGCTGTCCCAGTAATGCCGAACGCCAAGCTAGGTAGCGACAAGTATCAATTTTATAAGTCATTAACAACATCGAAGGTCATATCAGGCTGGATACTGACTTGTGACAGTGCCCACTCATGGTGACTTTATAGTGATGCCCCACTGAGAGAGCAGGCCACTAGCAACATAACCCAATTTTCCACTCAGTCACATTATGCCGATAGTAAACTAACCAGCCCTTGCCCTATCCCAGTAATGCCAACATCCAGGCAAGGTCGCGACAAGTATCATTAGCTTGACTCCGCTGGGGTTCAAACTCCCGACCTTCCGCAGGGGAAGCCTGTGCTCTTACCGATTCGACCACCACTAAGACAGTCTCCCGACACACAGTTAGTTCGAACCCACATGGGAACATTCACAAGATGTACTGAAGCACTTTTAGTTGAATGGAGAAAACTGGCGGCGCTAGTCTATATCAGACACATTTAAAGGTGCATAGTCTGATGAAGCATCAAACTTGTCAAAATCAAAACAATTATCTAGATTTGATTCTACATCTCTAACTTAGATACTGATGCACTTATTAAACATTTGTCGCCACACAGAAGGGAACCTTGAGTCAATTTAATAGAACCTGTTAGTACAGAAGCCTATGGTGTCAGAGTTTTGGCATGCTTGCCAAAACTAACTTTACATATTCGCACTTACAATATCTCAAAAGTTGGCTCAAAACCATCGGACTATGCAACTTTATACTGACTCAGTCTGGGAGGCAGCCTCAGCCGGTGATTAGTGTAAAGGAAGACTTGACATCATACACTCACCAGAACCTGACGCAGAGTGTAGCGCCTTGTGCGAATATCCTCCATTAACATCTCGAACGGTGTGAGTTCGAACTCGAGAGACGTCTGCCGAAAGTCGAGGTGGTCGACCTTCTTCAGCTGGACTCCGCGACGCAGGTCGCGCATCACCTGGATCCACAGTCGCGCCTGCGGAGAAGAGCATTGTGGGTAAGTCAATGGTTACTACAAATTACAATTGAACGCGTGCTGTTAAGGAGTTGCTACCACCAGCCCAAGCCCAGTTTGCGGTCACAAAGCCGCAGTGTTGATTTGGATTCTTACGAATGGGATGAGAATCGTCTCCTACAACAAATCTGACTTGTGATAAACTTTATATTCTAACCACGTGACCCAAAATATTAACTCTGCTCAAAATTGGAAATTCCTCATCTCTCTTAAGGGCAGTGTAGAAGGTTGGTAGTGCATTCAGACGAGAATCTGAGGTTTCCACCAGAAAGGTTTTAGTGCCCTCTAGGGACATGGCTTTTAACGTGGATTCATGTTACAAGGATGAAAGTGGTCTCCGGCAAAACAACACAGAAATCAAGCCGAGACCTTGGCGCCGCCACCTAGTGGGTCCCGGCAGAACAAAGCCAAGGTTTTGACACAAATGGCGAATTTCTGTGAAATGCAGATTTTCTACCATAGGATTAGCACTGTTAGGGAATTACTACCAAAAAAAACACCGGAATCAGGTTTTAATTGTCATTATTTAATTGTATTTTCACCCATGCCAAACTCTTTCTCATTTGGATGTATGTTCTAGGACCAGCTAAGGTCATATACGAAAGGAATTCGGACTAAGCAATTGTTGTCATATATATTGGCATTTTAACCTTAATCGCGGAAATTAAAAATTCGCGGAAAATGTCGGGCTACACAGTAGTTATGTAGTAGTTATAATATAGCCAGTCCGATATCAGCCTCCAGCTGCTAATTTTGTTAAATTTAAATTCCATATGTTTAAGTTTCAAAACTAAGGTAATTTAAAGCTGCACTGTTTGATGGAAGCACAGTTTCATAACCTAAAGCGCTGACTGTATCTCACTTGAAGCCTGGTCCACATTGCAGCAGACAGTCGGTGAAATAGGAACAAAGTGAATAAAGCGATTTGGGAGGCTGGACGAGAGGATATGGGATGAGGAGGCGGAGTCCACGACAACCAGAAGAGGCGCGAATCAGTAAACAGGAGCCATGAACCACAGGGGGAGGGGGGAGGGGGGAGGGGGGAGGGGGGGTTGTGGATGGTGGGCGGAGTGCTGCTTCATTGGTGCCAGGAATTAGAATAATTAAGTACCGCGCTATATCATAACACAATGGCTGCTGATATAGCACTGTCGGTAATCTTCCATTTAACCGTTACCAAAGAATTGTCACTAATATTCCATTTAACTATTACGACATTACTGTACTGGTAATATGCCATTTAACTTGCCACCACAAACACAGAATTGTCGCTAGTATTCCATTTAACTATAACTACAGTGCTGTCACTAATTTTCCATTTAACTATCACCACGGTATTGTCACTAATATTCTATTTACCTATCACCACAATACTGTACTGGTAATATTCCATTTAACCATTATCACAATACTGTCACTAATCTTCCATTTGACTATTACCACATTACTGTGCTGGTAATATTCCATTTAACTATTACCACAGTACTGTCGCTAATCTTCCATTTAACTATTACCACAGTACTGTCACTAATCTTCCATTTAACTATTACCACAGTGATGTCACTAATATTCCATTTAACTATTACCACAATACTGTCGCTAATCTTCTATTTAACCATTACCACAATACTGTACTTGTAATATTCCATTTAACTATTACCACAATACTGTAAGGTAATATTCCATTTAACTATTACCACAATACTGTAAGGTAATATTCCATTTAACTATTACCACAATACTGTAAGGTAATATTCCATTTAACTATTACCACAATACTGTAAGGTAATATTCCATTTAACTATTACCACAATACTGTCACTAATCTTCCATTTAACTATTACCACAGTGATGTCGCTAATATTCCATTTAACTATTACCACAATACTGTCGCTAATCTTCCATTTAACCATTATCACATTACTGTGCTGGTAATATTCCATTTAACTATTACCACAGTACTGTCGCTAATCTTCCATTTAACTATTACCACAATACTGTCACTAATCTTCCATTTAACTATTACCACAGTGATGTCGCTAATATTCCATTTAACTATTACCACAGTACTGTCGCTAATCTTCCATTTAACCATTACCACAATACTGTACTTGTAATATTCCATTTAACTATTAACACAATACTGTAAGGTAATATTCCATTTAACCATTACCACAGTACTGTCGCTGATCTTCCATTTAACTATCACCACAATACGGTAAGGTAATATTCCATTTAACTATTACCACAATACTGTAGTCGTAATATTCCATTTAACTATTACCACAGTACTGTTGCTAATCTTCCATTTAACCATTACCACAATACTGTCGCTAATCTTCCATTTAACCATTACCACAATACTGTCGCTAATCTTCCATTTGACTATTACCACAATACTGTACTGATAATATTCCATTGAACTATTACCACAGTACTGTCACTAATCTTCCATTGAACTATTACCACAGTACTGTCACTAATCTTCCATTGAACTATTACCACAGTACTGTCACTAATCTTCCATTGAACTATTACCACAGTACTGTCACTAATCTTCCATTGAACTATTACCACAGTACTGTCACTAATCTTCCATTTAACTATTACCACAATACTGTCACTAATCTTCCATTGAACTATTACCACAGTACTGTCACTAATCTTCCATTTAACTATTACCACAGTACTGTCGCTAATCTTCTATTTAACGATTACCACAATACTGTACTTGTAATATTCCATTTAACTATTAACACAATACTGTAAGGTAATATTCCATTTAACCATTACCACAGTACTATCAATAATCTTCCATTTAACTATTAACACAATACTGTAAGGTAATATTCCATTTAACCAATACCACAGTACTGTCAATAATCTTCCATTTATCTATTACCACAGTACTGTCGCTAATCTTCCATTTAACTACTACCTCTAATATTCCACATAACTATTAGCACAGTACTGTAATGCTATTGCTCAATTTAACTATTACCACAGTACTCTACTGGTAATATTCCATTTAACTATTACCACAGTACTCTCGCTAATATTCCATTTAACTACTACCACTAATATACCACCTAACCATTAGCACAGTGATGTCACTAATATTCCATTTAACTATTACCACAGTGCTGTTGCTAATATTCAATTTCACCATTACCACAATACTCTATCAGTAATATGCCACATAACTATTACCACAAAACTATCGGTAATATTCCATTAAACTATTACCGCAGTGTTGTGTTACTTATTTTCAGTTAACAGTCTCCACTGACCTTTCAGACAAGGAGCCACATAGACAGGTAAGCATGAATAGAGTGATGGCATCAGGGATCCTAGGTTGTGTAATGGTTAGCACGCTAGCCCCGGAATGGCAAGAAGTGCGGGTTTGAATCCTGTTCGAGGCGCAATATTTCCCATGTCCCCAGACCTCTCTGATAGAGTCTGGTCCCCATACCCTTCTTACCTTACAGCCCTCCTTACACGGTCTGGTCCCCAGAGCCCAGACCCTTCTTACCTTATGATAATGTGACTGAGTGAGATATCAGGTCATGGTGCTAGCGACCTGATTTCCAGTGCGGCAGAACTATAAAGTCGCCATGAGTGTGCACTGTCAAAAGTGCATACCCATCCTGATATTATAACCTTAGATGTTGCCAGGATGCAAACTCCAACAACCAATCGACCAACCAACGAATGTAACCCCCCCCCCAACAAAAAACAACGCTGCGGGTTCATCGATATGTTGAAAGATGTTCCCAAACGGCGGTAGCTACCAGAATGTCTGGTAAGCAGGGTCTGAGAACCAGTCGTGGGTCCACACGTGACACACACCAGTTGTACATCGCCTCTAATCACACTCCCACAGAGATGACAGTTAGTACCTAGCCCAATCATCTTCACGCAGCTCCTTCCACACTCAATCACACTGCTTCCACGTCGCCATCACGCCACCAGCCAATCACCGGCCTCTATTACAGCCACGTGACCCGCTCACATTCACCATCACCAAGGTGGGCGATAATGGGAGACCATTGCACCGCCTTCTCATCTACCACCACCACCACCACCACCACAAATCACACACGCACAAATATGGACAATGTTGTTTTTATTTATTGATTGATGTGTGATGGTTTAGTGCTGTGTCGACAACAATGGCCATATTCACAGTGAAAATCTATTGTCATTTTGGTGGTTTGGGAGGTTTTCTTTTTAAAGTGTCAATCATATTTATATGCTTACATCTAAAACTTCTTGAAAAGTTTCTGGTGGCCAAATAGCAAATTGTAAAATATTCCGATAATCCGCAGAGGGGGGAAATGGAAATCCTCTATTATTATTCTGTGTGGCCGGTGTATGTTTGTATATATATATGGCTTGGCCCAGACATGAGGGTGGGTAATTATAGAATTAGGGATAATTGGCAGGTCTCGGTGAGTGCACTCAGGGCCTGGCTCTCTGCTGAGGTAGGGGTCAATGCACACAGGGGTCAGGGTTGGTGGTGGCCACATGTCAACCAGCTCTGGTGGTGGGCAGACCACTGGTGGTCATGGTAACCAGAAATGCTGAGTCCCTATAGGAGGAACTGGGAATGCTGCTTCCCTATTGGTTGAAGTGAATGGCATGATCCTATACCAAGAATCCATGTACTATATATAATAAACCAGAGGGGCTTTGACTGTCTCTTACAGTCTTACTTTTGCTTTACTTTCTCTCTTTCACTCCGTCTGTATTGATTTTCACTTCAGCCTACCTACATAGTCACAGTCTCGAACACAGACCCTACAAAATGACAACAACTTTGATCTCAAAAACAATTTTTAAAGGAAAGAAATGTGTGTCAAATGATTGCAAAATTTAACTTACAAGAAAATTAAGAGGGAGCATAACAAACCCACAAAAATCACTTTATTTACAAAACAAGGATTAAACTTTGGGCACGTCGGCGAAAATAGCGTTTTAAACAAATATTCTACATAGTCAAAATTTTCCTTTTTTTTTAGGATTTTCCAGGCCGGGAATTCTGAATTATCAAACTCCATGACGTTCCAGGTTTTCGAAGACCCATAGGATCTCTGTCTATCTATATTGTTATAACTCTGTTTGGTGTGTAATGACGTTGTCAGTCATTAATGGAGCAGTCACACTACGACGTGTATTCCGGCGTGCCGCCAACGCGCTTAAATATATTCAACGCGTCGAGAAACGTCAAACTTTTCGGCACGTTGCTGGCATGTTATTGGAGCGCCGCCAGCATGTTGCGCGGGTGGAAAACAAAGAAACCCCCGCCGCTTGACCCAATTTCTAAAAAGTTGTGCCGCGTTCCCACGGTTGATTAGCGTCTTGTCGACGTGTTATCGGCATGTTATCGGCGTGTCGCCGGCGCGTCATACGCCGTTAGCGGGTTGGACGAGTGTTATCAACGTCTTATCGCCGTGTTATCGGCGTTCTCCCAGCGCGTTACACGTTGCCTGGCCCGTTGCAAGTGTGGGAAAATTCCACGACGTTGCTCAACGTTTCTTGACGCACTACGAGCGGGCCGGCTACGCGCTGGTAATGCGTGTCGACTTCCTGCTAATGCGCCCGTAACCCGTCGGCGCGCGTCGGCCAGCGCCGAAAGTTTTGTGCAAGCACAAAACTTTCGGCGCTGGGCGACGCGCACCAACGCGTTGTATCAAAGCGACCTGTCAATCATAGTGTACCGACGTGTACCGACGCGCCGGCAACGCGTTTGTAACGCGTTTGTAACGCGCCCCGACGCGTCCCGACGTTTCGCCAAAAAACCCAACACGTTGCCACGCGTTGTCCAACGCCGGGCCAACACGTCGTAGTGTGACTGCCCCATAAGACTGGCAGACCAGGACCGGGGCAACAGCTTATTCAGAGCAACTTGGTTGGTTGTTGGAGTTTTAGGTCCTGGCAACATCTAGGGTCATATCATGACAGGTACCAACTTTTGACAGTGTGCACTCATGGCAGCTTTATAGTGCTGCCCCACTGGGAAATCAGGCCACAGGCAGCATGACCAGATATCCCACTCAGTCACATTATCCTGATTCTGAGCTAACCAGTCCTTCCCCTAACCTATTTAATCAGAGCACCAGGCTAGAAAGCGACAAGTACACATTTTATACATCATTGGTTTGACTCGATTGGGAATTGAACACCCAATCTCCCACATGCGAGGCCTGCACTCTACCGATTCGGCCACCGCACCTGGTCACACAATCGGTAGAACGAGGGCCTCGCATGCGGGAGATCGGGAGTTTGGTTTCCGTTTGAGTCAAACAAATGACTTATAAATTTGATACTTGTCGCTAGGTTCCTAGCCTGGCGCTCAGCATTAATAGGATAGGCCAAAGACTGGTTAGCTCAGTGTCAGGATGTGACTGAGTGAGATATCGGGTCATGGTGCCAGCAGCCTGATTTCCCAGTATGGCGGCACTATAAAGTCACCATGAGTGTGTACTGTCACAATTCAGTACCCATCCTGATATGACCTTAGATGTTGCCAGGAGATAAAACTCCAACAACCAACCAACCGGAAGTTACGGTGCCTTCCCACAGGATGACGTCACTCACCAGTGGGTCTGTCGCTCTGTGTCGTCTGCTGCCGGCGTCTGTTCCATACGTCACCATGGTTACGGAGCCTGGCGTCTCTCGGCGTTCTTAAACCTAGCTGTCTAAGAGACGTCCAATTAGCGCCAGCCCTCAGCGTCTGTTCACAGGGGGCGCCTCCCGTACAGGCAAGGCTCACTTCCGGTACCACAGTGGTCACGTGGCCGGCGCACCGACGTGACTTCCGGTCGTGCTGTAGCTGAATGGAGCAGCACGCCGGGAACAGGGGGACGTCGAGGGTCTGCAGGCTTTGTTTCCACGTTCTCAGTCTTAGAGACAGCTCAGGTATTCACTGAGGGATGGGGGCTGAGGGGCAGCTGATGTGTGCTCAGTATTAGGGCTCAACGCTGAGTCAGTGTGTGTGAGTGTGAGAATGTGAGTGAGTGAGTGAGAGTAAGAGTATGTGAGTGTGAGTGAGTGTGTGAGGGTGACTGAGTGAGGGTGAGTGAGTGTGTGTGGCTATGTATATGAGGGAGAGCATGTGTATGTGTGAGGGTGCGAGGGTGTGTGAGTATGAGTGTATTAGTGTCAGTATGACGGTGAGTGTGTGAGCATGAATGTGTGAGTGTGTGAGGGTGAGTGTGTGAGGATGAGTGTGTGAGGGTGAGTGTGTGAGGGTGAGTGTGAGGGGGTGAGTGTGTGAGTTTGAGTGTGAGTTTGAGTGTGCGAGTTTGAGTGTGTGAGTTTGAGTGTGTGAGTTTGAGTGTGTGAGTTTGAGTGTGTGAGGGAGAGTGTGTAACGGAGAGTGTGTGAGGGAGAGTGTGTGAGTTTGAATGTTTGAGTTTGAGTGTTTGGGGTTGAGTGAGTGTGAGTTTGAGTGTGTGAGGGTGAGTGTGTGAGTTTGAGTGTGAGTTTGAGTGGTGTGACTTAGTGTGTGAGGTTAGTGAGTACGAGTGTGAGTTTCAGTGTGTAAGTTAGTGTGTGAGGTAGTGAGTTCGAATGTGTGGTAGTTGTGTTTGAGTTAGTGTCTGCACAGGTTAGTGAGTTTGCGTGTGTGAGTCAGTGTGTGAGGTTAGTGAGCTTGAGTGTGAGTTTGAGTGTGTGAGTCAGTGTTTGAGGTTAGTGAGTTTGAGTGTGTGAGTCAGTGTCTGAGGTTAGTCAGTTTGCGTGTGTGAGTCAGTGTGTGAGGTTAGTGAGTTTGCGTGTGTGAGTCAGTGTGTGAGGTTAGTGATTTGAGTGTGAGTTTGAGTGTGTGAGGGTGAGTGTGTGAGTTTGAGTGTGAGTTTGAGTGAGTGTGAGTTTGAGTGTGTGAAGGTGAGTGTGTGAGTTTGAGTGTTTGAGTGTGAGTTTGAGTGTGTGAGGGTGAGTGTGTGAGTTTGAGTGTTTGAGTTTGAGTGAGTGTGAGTTTGAGTGTGTGAAGGTGAGTGTGTGAGTTTGAGTGTTTGAGTTTGAGTGAGTGTGAGTTTGAGTGTGTGAGGGTGAGTGTGTGAGTTTGAATGTTTGAGTGAGTGTGAGTTTGAATGTGTGAGTTTTAGTGTGTGAGGGTGAGTGTATGAGGGTGAGTGTGGGTTTGAATGTGTGAGAGTCTGAGTGTATGAGTAGCTCACGATCTCGGCCTTGTGGTCGTGTCGCGTCGACAGTTGCAGTCACTGAGCTGCTCTCAATGAACACGTGGTAACCTGACAGTGCCACTCAAAATGTGTTTAATGTGGGTCTTTGTGCGTGAGTGTGTGCGTGAGTGTCTGTGTGCTTGAGTGTGTGTGTGAGTGTGAGTGAGTGTGTGTGTGTGTGTGTGTGTGAATGTATGTGGGTCTGTGTGAGTGTGTGAATGTGTGAGTGAGTGGGACTGCGGGTGTGAGTGGCTATATATTTGTCTGTGTGAGTATCCATGTATGTGAGTCGGCATGTGTGTGTGTGTGTATGTGCGTGGGTGGGTGTGGGTGAATGTGAATGTGAATGAGGATGAGGATGGTCGGGAGGGGCATAGATCAATAGCTAAACTGACAACCAATTATTGCCCCGGGCACTCAGATCCAACACGAGCATGTCGGGCTGCGCCGAATGTGAGACCCCCCCCCCCCCCCACACACACACACTCCCCCGCCTCCAGCGGGAGGCCGTCGCCCGACTCACAGCGTCTCACAGCGTCTCCCGGGACAATTAGCAACGATGCGGGCCCGGCGTCTGGCCGACGCCGGGCGGACCGGGCCAGCCGGGGGCCAGTTCGCCGATGCGACTGAAAACTCCCCCAGAACAAACACACACTGGGCGCCCTGTCTATAGACCAATTTCAATGTTTATAAACATCGTGTATCCGCGCTCAGCTTGGCTGCAGAACGAAGACACACTGTGATTGAGTTTGCCAGTACGCGCAGTGAAAAACGTCAGTTTTATTCAAAATTAATGGAAATCCAGAACCCTAACCGTATTAATTTAATATAATCTTTTTGTTAAACATGTTTTCTATATGTGTTCCAAGCGGTTTTTGTCTAGGTGGTGTGGTTTAATGCCCGGTACACACCTACCGTATACGATTCGCGCACTAAAACTGGATGGCCGACGCAACCCGTCACGACTCGGTCCATCCCGTTTGCGACTTAAAACTGATGGCAGTGGGTGCTCACATATACCGATCGGGTGTGCGCACATATACCGTCCGTTTCGCGACTGCGTTCCACGAACCTGGTGTATTTAGCGGGAACTACACTCGCATCAGCGCCTCCTAGCAGTTGTTGATCGGCCGTCGGTCAGCAACGCTAGATGGCGCCAAGTTGTTTTTTATCGCTGCGACTGGCGTCGGGGCCGCGAACCTCTTTGAGCCGTTTAAACTGAGCAGCAACATGGCGCCGCGTTCAACTGCTCAAAAGAGAGCCGTGGCTATTGCGCTTGCTTTGCTTGTCGTACGCCGTCGCCGACGACGTCGGAAGATTGCTAGAAATGTGTGGGTTCGGCCACACATCGCTCAAAGATCGGAGCTAGGAGCATTCAATGCCCTGATGGTTGGTCTACGCAGGGACGAGCCAAAGGCCTTCACCAACTTCAGCCGTATGCCGTCGGATCAGTTCGACGAGTTGTTGCACCTGGTAGAGGGTCGTATCGCGTGCCAAAACACCCGATATCGAGCGTCGATATCGGCGGCGGAGAGGTTGGCCGTCACGCTGCGATTCCTGGCAACTGGTAAGGACTTAACTTTATTTTCAACATATTTGTCTCCCTGTCCGATCACGATATCGTTGCTCTGAGCTCACATTTAAATATATTCAAATTTAAATAAACCAAAATTTAAATAAACCAAAATTTAAATAAACCGATATATCTAACCAAATAATTTAATTTTGTTTGTAGGTGAATCCTTCCGGAGTCTCAGCTACCTGTTTCGTGTGGGCGCAACCACCATCGGCCAAATTGTCCCCGAGACCTGCGACGCCATCTACCAGTCGCTGAAGAAAGAATACTTCAAGGTAAGATTGTTTTATATGGATTTATTGAATTTCACACAACTGTAATAGAATACTGTAACAAGTATAGAATACAGTAACAACAACTCTGCCACAGCAGAATCAGAATCAATCTTTAGCACTGTGCATACACACAGTGTGAGTAAAATATAATGGAACCAACTAAAACTAAGGTAGTATGTAAGGTTAATCAGATTGCAACATGCTTACGAATTAAATTGACCCAGTAATGGGCCTTTGAGATACATCTTTAAACGCGACTAAAAAACGTTAACCAACTTATTGCAACATGTTTACGATTGAAAATGACCCAGTAACGGGTCTCTTAGCTACATCTTTAAACGTGACTAATGGAACCGACTACAGAACGTTAACCAACTAATTAAAATGTATAACTCTGAATATTGATCCAACATGTTTACGAAAGAAAAGGACCTAGTAACGGCCCTATGAGCTACATCTTTGTCTTGAATAGTGGAACCGACTAAAAAACGCTAACCGACTAATTTATTTTAATTTTCATACTCGGAATATTGATCCGATTCCAACATGTTAACGAACGAAAAGCCACCACCGGCCCTATGCGCACTGGGCCTATGCTCGTCGGCCCCCGATGGTCCGGGTCTGTTTTCACTGTCCGCCTGCGGGGTTCTGTTGCGCGCCCCGTTTTGCGCCGCGATAATTTTCATGTTCCCGCGGAAGCAAGCCTGATCAATGTCATTCTGCACTACCATCAACACTTCTGGATCAGTGATGGTTCGTAGCCTATTGGTAACATGTTTGCCGAAAGTCGTAAGCGCGTCGTCTGGAGGGGCATGTGTGTCTTCCAGGTTCTTGATAACCAGGTGCATGAGATCGTCATCTCCTCCGTCGCCCTCCCATCTTTTGCGGTTTTTTTGGTTCACCCAATCTTGGCTGGACATTGGGGTGCTGGTGTTGGTGCGGAAGGATCCTACCTCTGGGGGATCGTCGGCGACGATACTCAGATTTCGCGATGACACACTCGGGGTATCGGCGTCAGTCCCTGTCTCCTCGTCGGCTTTTTCAGCCGTCTCGTCACGGTTTACCTGCGAGCGTGAATAGAGAAACAATTTAGTTTGTCGCCAAAAACTTGTAACTTTATTTCTTATTTTCTTTATTTAAAGTGTCGTTGTATTTTTGTTTTTGCAGACCCCGTCGAGCCCGGAGGAGTGGAGGAAAGTCGCTGACCAGTTTCAGGCTAGATGGAACTTCCCCAACTGTATCGGCGCCCTGGACGGGAAGCACATACACATCAAACCCCCAGCACACTCCGGGTCGACATACTACAACTACAAGCACACGTTCAGCATAGTGCTGATGGCCCTAGTTGACGCCGACTATCGGTTCATCTTTGTAGATGTGGGATGCAACGGCCGGGTTAGTCACGGGGGCGTGTTTTCCGGATGCACCCTTCAAGAGGCTCTGGAGAACCACACCGAGTCGTTCCCACCCCCCCAACCACTACCCGGGGATGATCGGCCTTTGGGGCATTACATTGTGGCGGACGATGCCTTTCCCCTCAAAGATTACTTGATGAAGCCGTTCAGCCACAGAGACATGCGCATGGATCACCGGATCTTTAATTATCGGCTGTCGCGCGCCCGACGTGTTGTTGAAAACGCGTTCGGAATCCTGTCCAACAGGTTCCGAGTGTTTTTGACGAACATAGCATTAGCGCCAGACAAAGTCGAGAAGATCGTCATGGCGGGCTGCGCCCTACACAATTTCCTGCGGGAAAAGATCGGCACCACAGCAACAGCTGACTACAAAGACCCTGCGACGCACTCGGTTACTCCCGGGTCATGGAGAAACGATCGCGTGCTACGTCAGGCGACATTCCCATCGGGGACCAACACAACGCAACGGGCCAAGACACAACAGGATTATCTCGTCGAATATGTAAACTCAGCGACAGGGTCAGTCCCGTGGTAGTCGGCCATGATCTAGACTGTATATATGGCTTAAATAGTGTACAACTTTTGGACTACCAGCAAGACTTCTCGATCTGTGCTCATACGTAGTCTATATTTGTATATTTTGTAAATAAAATGTGTATAAATTGTAAATAAACCATTACTTTATAATTTTGAAGTTTTAATTAGATAATTAGATAAGTATCGTTACCTCAGCACTTTCTTGACTGCATCTTGGCGACGGTAGTTGGTGGTTGCTGACACTCTGCCGTCGCTGCAAATGTGGTGCCAGGAACGACAGCGACATCTGGATCCATTTTTGACGGGCGGTCAGACGCTTCCCTGCAGAACCCGAGGCCGCTTGTTTCCGAAAGCGTGTGTATTGGGTTCTGAGATTCGTCATGCGTTTCTGGATGGACGTCGCTGTAAAAACAAATTATACCCGTCTTGTATTGTATTGTATAAAACTTTTCGGCATGTTGACATACAACGCGAGCCGTTTCACGATTATAACAATTTTGTGGGTCATTTAGCTGATTATTTATGGCCATTATGGCCGTTCCGCGATTATGTTTCGCGATTAGAAAACAGGTAATTTGCAGTAGCCTTTGTTGTAAACTTTTCAACGACACAAAAACTGGCTTTTTCGTGAATAAGACAAATAAAGAAAGAACACTTATTCTCTACTGATGTGTTACTGTTACCCCGCTAACTTTGACTTGAAAACCAATGCCCGTTCAACACAACAATAACCAATAACTTAATGTAATTTTCATGTGAGAGAGACGACCTAGCAGAAGCCATTTTCAACCACCGGCGCATTTCACAACTATGATGACAAACAATAAATACTATATTATCAGGAAAAACGGGCGTACCTGACTGTCCAATTTCTGCGGAGATCGCCGCCAACGCACCAACTTTCTTCACTCGGTTGGAATACTCTTGGCACGACACATCAAACAGACACGGCAGAGTTTGCCACATCTCTACCATTGCTACCCCCGCCTCGTTCGTCCAGTCCGCCATTTTGCATCGTTTTTGTATGGACACGGTCACATGACCCTTCCCGGCCCGGTGATTGGCTGATGCGTTAAAACCCCGACGCGATCGATCGCCGACTAGCACACACCTACCGTATACGATACGACTGACCGCTCACATATACCGATTCTCGAACGGGCCGATTCGTTTTTCGAATCGGTTGCGATTCGAGTTGTAAGCCCTAAAAGTTAGTTTTATACGCGAATCGCAAGCGTCTAGTGTGCGCGGGGGTCGCACACCTAACGACTAAAACTCAGTTTTATGCGCGAAACGGGCAGTTTTAGATCGTATACGGGAGGTGTGTACTAGGCATTAGAGATATTTAACTTTTTCTGTATGAAGATTGCTGACGGCCATTGACAATGCATTGAGTTTGCCGGTATGGGCAATGCAAAACATCAGTTTTATTCAAAATTAATTGAAATCCAGAACCCTAACCTTATCAATTTAATATAATCTTTTTGTAAAAGATGTTTTCTATATGTGCTCCAAGCGGTATGTGTCTAGGTGATGTGGTTTTAGAGATATTTAACTTTTTCTGTATGAAGATTGCTCATAGCCATTGAGTTTGCAGTGTGACACTGTGTCGTCCTGCAGCCAAAATGTGCGCACTGACCTAGATATGTATGCTGACGTCATATGAAATAGGTCTATATGAAGCCTCTTTAACATACCACACGCGGTGCCCAACTCGGTAGAGCGCGGGCCTCTCAGGTGGAAGGTCGGGAGTTGGTTCCCAGTCGAGTGAAACCAATGACTTATAAAATTGTTACTTGTCGCTTCCTCGCCTGGCGCTCAGCATTAATAGGATAGGACAAGGACTAGTTAGCTCAGTGTCAGGATAGTATGACCATGCAGGATATCAGGTCATGGTGCCAGCAGCCTGGTCTACAAAGTGGCCATGAGTGCGCACTGTTAGACATGACCTTAGATGTTGCCAGGACGTGAAACTCCAACCACCAACCCGTTAACTCACCACATGACAGATGTGCCACGTCTCGGCCTTAGCAGCACTGGGAGCCGGCGTGGCGCCCCCTGGTGTGTGAAAATGGCGCCAAAACTACACCACGCCAAAACTACACCACGCCAAGAACCCACCAATAAACCGGATGGAGTAGCCGAATTGATACAGCGCAGGTTTCCCGTGCGGAAGGTCGGGAGATTGAATGCTAGCAGAGTCAAACCAATGACTTATCAAATTGATACTTTTCGCTACCGAGCCTGGCGCTCGGCATTAATAGGATAGGACAAGGACTGATTAGCACAGTATCGGGATAACGTGACAATGCAGGATATTAGGTCATGGTGCCAGCGGCCTGGTCTCCCAGTTGGGAAGCACTACAAAGTGGCCATGAGTGCGCACTGTCAGAAGTCGGTACCCATCCTGATTACCTTATATGTTGCTAAGACAATAAACAAACAACAAACAAACCAACCAATAAGCGAGTCGAAGCGCCTTACCAGACTAAAGCTAAGATTCCATATACGCAGTGTGCGGCATGCGAATGCGAATGTGGTATATGCGGCATAGATATATGCCAACCCCCAATAGCCAATGTTTACTTTTTGTGCTGGGGATCGTTAAACATACAAACACACCAAAAAAATACCCATGATATTTTTTTAAGGTTTTTTGCTCCAATTTTGTGAAGGAAGATCAAAGTTACAGCAGTAAGCGCATTCGCACCGATCGGTCCATGGGTCGATCCATTTGCCGCATTCGCATTCGCGTTCACATTCGGACGCATCACTATTCATTTACATGCTTTTTGATTTTTTGCCGCATTCGCATGCCGCATGCCACATGCCGTGTATATGGAATCTTTGCTTAATCCTCAACTTTGTAATTCAACGGGGACAACTTCTATTTTCATGACAAGAACAACATGCAACTAAATATGCCATCCTTTGGTTTCCATCATCCCGAGTCGTCACACCTTCAAATAGAACACCCCGAGGTGAACCTAAAAATACACGGGCCGTGTGCAAAACAATCCGACTCCAATGCCCCAGGTCTTGACTGAGGGTATCAGGAGCATTTATGCTGGTACCTGTGTGTGGCTGTAGTGAGATCATGTACTGAAAGCTACTTTGTTTCTTTTTGTATATAACGTAAAAGACCATCCAGATTAAAATGGACATATAGCTAAATTATGCAATCATAAAATACATTAAAGCCCATCTTGCTGTAGTTATATTGGTTTTTTTGTTGTAAAGTTTTGGATTAAGCCACCACTTTTTCTACCCCGAACACATTCGTTTATGCTACTCAAGGTTGTAGGGTCTGCGCATGTGCAAACAAGTGTCTGGGATGGTCCAGGTGATTACTCGATTACGGCCTATCGGGCCTATGCTTTACATTCACTTTCAACTCATATAATAAACTCGTGGAACCTGGTGACTAAACTTGGTACGGTTCTTGCCATACACTTGTTTCTAATGGAGCCTGCAGTGAAATTATCCAAGCAAAAATGCTACATTAGATAAAATATCACTTCTTGCCCACCCACTGACACCAGAAATACAGCTTTGCCGCGTTTGTTCAGCTATTAACAAAATAACACCCTCTATAAACTAAAGATCCGGGAGAGCACGCTGAGACTAGCGGCACCGGAAGTACCGGTGCTGGTACCAGCAGACCGCCAGAGGAGGTCAGCACGGACCTGCCACCAGTGTCTACTGTAGTAATCTCACTCATGGCTTATTGCTCGTTATTCACCTCCTACTTAATGTGCTAATTCAACCTATTATCGCCCCCCTCTTTTCTCTCCATCCTCCACGGAGCATTTAGTCACACTAGTATTTCTGCCAGCGAACTGTTAGCATAGTAGGCTCCTCCACCCCCTCGCCCCCGTTCTGATCCAGTAGGCGTAGCTTCCCCCCCCCCCGCCCCCCCATCCGCCTGTCCATTCTAGTGGACTGTGAGGATGTCGATGTGGAACACCCTGACACCCTGCTCGAGTGGACACCCCAGCCCCGGCTGTACGCCTCCACACCCCGCCAGGTGGCGCCACCAGGCTGGTCTGCGCGTCAAATAAACAGACTGATAGACAATAAGTATTGTGTGCATAGCTAATGTCGCTTAGATGGCATTAAACAACACCAAGTAAACCTTCCCAGCATTGTGTGTATAGCCAAGGTCGCTTAGGTGGCACACAGCACAACGCCAAATAAACCTCTGCATTGTGTGTATAGCCAGTGTCGCTTAGGTGGCACAATGCACAACACCAAATAAACCTCTGCATTGTGTGTATAGTCAGTGTCGCTTAGGTGGCACAACGCCCAACACCAAATAAACCTCCTTTGTGTGCATAGCCAGCGTCGCTTAGGTGGCACAACGCACAACACCAAATAAACCTCAGCATTGTGTGTATAACCAGTGTCACTTAGATGGCACAGAGCACAACGCCAAATCAACCTCAGCATTGTGTGTATAGCCAGTGTCACTTACATGGCATGAAACAACACCAAATAAACCTCAGCATTGTGTGTATAGCCAGTGTTACTTACTTAAGGAGCACAAAGCACAACGCCAAACAAACCGCAGCTCCCCAGCATTGTGTGCATATCTTCTATCGCTTAGTGCCAGGCTAGGAAGTGACAAGTATCAATTTTATAAGTCATTGGTTTGACTCGGCCAGGATTTCTAGCACGCCGTAATTACCAATCCCAGCACCACCCTCATGTATTCGTCAGTTGGTTGGTTGGTTGTTGGAGTTTTACATCCTGGCAAAATCTAAGGTCATATGTGGACGGGTACCTACAGACTTGGGACAGTGTGCACTCATGGCGACTTTATAGTGCTGCCCCACTGGGAGATCAAGTCATCAGCACAATGACCTGATATCCCACTCAGTCACATTATCCTGACACTGAGCCAACCAATCCTCGCCCTATCCTAATGATACCGAGTGCCTGGCTAGGAAGCGACAAGTAAACATTTTTAAGTCATCAATTTGACTTGACCAGGATTAGTCGATATGACCTTAGATGTTGATAGGACGTAAAACAACAAACAAACACCAGCGAACCAGGGCCATAGAAGCCTCATTTTCGATCACACATGAATAAGGTCAATTCGAAACAGCCCCGTCTATCGGCCGACCGGGCAGCCATCACTTCTGTACACAGATAGGGAGGAAGCCGCCAGGGGGGCGCCACCAGAGGGCGCCACTTACGGGCGCCCGGGGACCAGCGATCAATAGGAACCAGCGCACAAACGCCTCCAGTGGTGCGACTGTCTGCTCACGTCTGTGAGCATCCTCCAGTGTGACTGCAGGGCCGTGTGTGTGGGTGTTAGTGTGGGAGTGTGTGGGTGTGTGAGTGTGTGCCTGAGTGTGTGTGTGTGTGTTTTACGTCCTGGCAACATCTAAGGTCATATCAGGATGGGTATGCAGTGTATGTGTGTGTATATGTCTATGGATCAGGTGTGTATGTGGTGTTGGGTCCATGTATATGTGTGTGCCTGTGTGTGTGTCTGTGTGATTATGTGTGTCTGTGTGTGCATGTATGTACTTGTGTGTGTATCTGTGTCTGTATTCATATCTGTATATGTACTTGTGTCTGTGTGTCAGGGTCCTGTGCATGTGTGTATGTGTTTGTGTACCTGTGTGTCAGTGTGGGTACTTGTGTCTGTGTGTATGTAGACTGTATGATTTGTGTCTGTATGTAGGTGTGATTTGTGTCTATATGTATGTTCATGTGGGTGTTTGGGTCTGTATCTGTGTGTGTCTGTATATGTGTCCATGTGGGTGTATGTGTCTGTATCTGTGTGTGTGTGGCTGCGTGTGTCTGTAGTTGTGTCCATGTGAGTGGCTGGCTATGTATATGTGTCCATGTGGCTGTCTGTGTCTGTGTCCATGTGGCTGTGTGTGTCTGTGTCCATGTGGCTGTCTCTGTCTGTGTCGGTGTCCATGTGGCTGCCTGTGTCTGTGTCTGTGGCCATGTTGCTGTCTGTGTCTGTGTGTGTGCCCATTTTGCTGTCTGTGTCTGTGTGTGTGGCTGCATGTGTCTGTATATGTGTCCATGTTGCTGTCTGTATCTGTGGGTGTGGCTACATGTGTCTGTGTCCATGTGGGTGTCTGTGTCTGTATTTGTGTGTGTGGGTATCTGTGTCCATGTGGCTGCATGTGTCTGTGTCTGTGTCCATGTGGGTGTCTGTGTCTGTATCTGTGTGTGTGGGTATCTGTGTCCATGTGGCTGCATGTGTCTGTGTCTGTGCCCATGTGGGTGTCTGTGTCTGTGTCCATGTAGCTGCCTGTATCTGTATCTGTGGGTGTGGCTGCATGTGTCTGTGTCTGTGTCCATGTGGGTGGGTGTCTGTATCTGTGTGTGTGGGTATCTGTGTCCATGTGGCTGCATGTGTCTGTATCTCTGTCCATGTGGGTGTCCGTGTCTGTGTCCATGTGGCTGCATGTGTCTGTATATGTGTCCATGTGGGTGTATGTGTCTGTATCTGTGGGTGTGGCTGCATGTGTCTGTATATGTGTCCATGTGGCTGATTGTGTATGTATATGTGTGCGTGGCTGCCTGTGTCTGTATTTGTGTCCATGTGGGTGGCTGTGTCTGTATATGTGTCCATGTGGCTGCCTCTGTCTGTGTCCATGTTGCTGTCTGTGTCTGTATCTGTGTCCATGTGGGTGGATGTGTCTGTATCTGTATGTGTGGCTGTATGTGTCTGTATCTGTGTCCATGTGGGTGGATGTGTCTGTATCTGTGTCTGTGGCTGCATGTGTCTGTATCTGTGTCCATGTGGGTGGATGTGATTAGATCTGTGTGTGTGTATCTGTGTCCATGTGGCTATATGTGTCTGTATATGTAACCATGTGGGTGTCTGTGTTTGTATATGTGTCCATGTGGGTGTGTCTGTACCTGTGTCCATGTGGCTGTCTCTATCTGGATCTGTGTTCATGTGGCTGTCTCTATCTGTATCTGTGTACATATGGCTGTCTGTATCTGTGTCTGTATATGTGTCCATGTGGGTGTTTGTATCTGTGTCCATGTGGCGGTCTGTCTGTGTCCATGTGGCTGTCTGTGTCTGTATCTGTATCCATGTGGCTGCCTGTGTCTGTATCTGTGTCCATGTGGCTGTCTGTATCTGTATCTGTGTCCATGTGGCTGTCTGTGTATCTGTGTCCATGTGTCTGCATCTGTATCTGTGTCCATGTGGCTGTCTGTATCTGTGTCCATGTGGCTGTCTGTATCTGTATCTGTGTCCATGTGGCTGTCTGTGCAGGAGTCTCTATCTGTGTGCCTGTGTGGGTGATTTATGTGTGCATGTATGTGTGTGGATGGTTGTTGTTTTACATCCTATCAACATCTAAGGTATGTGTGTGCATCGCTGTGTCCATTTGGGTGATTTGTGTCTGTATCTCTATCTGTGTATTCGTATATGCGTGTACTTGTGTCTGTTTCTGTGAGGGTGTCGGTATAGCTGTGCATGTATGTGTGTGTGTTTGTATCTCGGTCCATTCGGGTGATTTGTGTGTGTACGTGTTTGTGTCTGTGGCTGTGTGCGCATGTTGGTGGTGCGCTTGTCTGTGTACGTGTTCGTGTGTGTGTCTGTATGTGTCTGTGTGTGCATGTTGGTTCAGCACTTGTCTGAGTATGTGATCGTGCATGTGTCTGTGGCTGTGTGCGCATCTTGGTCGTGCGCTTGTCTGTGTATGTGTTCGTGCAAGTGTCTGTATGTGTCTGTGGCTGTGTGTGCGTGTTGGTGGTGCGCTTGTCTGTGTACATGTTTGTGCATGTGTCTGTATGTGTCTGTGGCTGTGTGTGCATGTTGGTCGTGTGCATGTTGGTCGTGTGCTTGATTGTGTATGTGTTCTTGCATTTGTCTATATGTGTCTGTGGCTGTGTGTGCATGTTGGTCGAGCGCCTGTCTGCATGTGTTCATGCGTGTCTGTATGTGTCTGTGGCTGTGTGTGCGTGTTGGTGGTGCGCTTGTCTGTCAATGTGTTCGTCCGTGTCTGTGTCTGTGGCTGTGTGTGCGTGTTGGTTGTGCGCTTGTCTGTGTGATGAAATCAGTGTATGCTGCAGGACGTCACAGTGAATTAACTACATACATGTTTAAACTGTATCTGCTCCTTGAGGGCTTCACCCCCCCCCCCCCCGCCCCCGCCGGGTGTGTTTTTGTGTGTGGGGTTGGGGTGTGGGGTGTGAGTGTGTGTGTGTGTATCTGTGTGTGTACATGAAGTCACAGTTAATTAACTGCATACATGTTTAAACTGCCTATCTGCTCCTGTTCATCACACCCCCCTCCCCCGGCTGTAGTGTGTGTGTGTACATGTGTGTCTGCAGCTGTGTATGTGCGTGTGTGGATCTGTGTGTGTGTGTGGGTGTCTGTATCTGTGTCTTGTTTCCTCGTCGCCTGCCCCAACACTCCCAATGATGGCTGGCCCCCTTATATACCCAGGCCCACACTCACTAGGCCACCACCACTCCCTCCTGGGACTCACTTCGCGTCAACCTTTTCCACCCACCTCCATTCTCTCACATTACAATTGATATGGTCATTATCTTACTCGCATGCATGTCAAATTGACTACTCAGCAAATAACCATCAATGGACCAAAATGTAATCTCCCAAAATAAACCTTTTAATTTCACTTTGGAGTCCATATTGGTCTAATGACATATGTTCCCGTATCCATTCTGAATAGGATATAAGGTAGAAGGCTAGGCGTGAAAAACATTTATTGTGTGGCTGGGCGAAAAACAAAATGATCCACCTATAGAGTAAACAAATTTTAATTCCCTGAGGCTGCCTTCGCACCTCTTCCTTTGTCTGCCTTGTCTTCTTCCCCTTTTCACTGCGCCTTGCAAGATGGTTTTGTCCAGACCTGATGAATGGGTACTATGGCCATATCATTACAGTTTGCAACTCTTTACGATTATCGGGAGATCTTTGTGTGGTCCAATTGCCTGCCGGATCTTGGCATGGATTCCTCATTGGTAACACGATTCTCTGTATGAGACGTGTAATATCTTGCGTTATAAATACTACATCCATTAGGAAATATGTGTGCCAGTAACTAACTGTTAGACAGGCGGCGGCCTAATCGGGAGAGCACGGGCTTCCTGTGCAGAAGGCCGGGAGTTCGAATCCCAGCCCAGTCAAACCAATGACTTATCAAATAATGCTATCTAGCCTGGTCCTCGGCATTAATAGGATAGGCAGTGCGCACTCATGGCAACTTCATAGTGTTGCCCCACTGGGAAACCAGGCCACCAGCACCTTGACCCGATATCCCACTCAGTCACAGTATCCTTACACTGAGCCAACCACTCCTTGCCATATCCTAATAATGCCGAGTCATTGGTTTGACTCGACCAGGGTTCGAACCCCTCTGGTGAGAGTCTTTGTATGAGATGTGTAGTATATTGTGGTATAAATGCTACATCCATTTGGTTTGTTTTTGTTGTTTCACGTCCTAGCAACATCCAAGGTAATAATACCCAGTAGTGCCAGTAACTTGTCAATGATCACGGCTGGCAGACCAGAGCCTTTGGTGTTGATAAAAGACATTATTGAGAAGAATAAATGGCTACAAGGACGACCAGCCTCTACTCACCCAGTCCTCCCTCTGGAGCTGCTCCAACACGGCTACAAGGACGACCAGCCTCTACTCACCCAGTCCTCCCTCTGGAGCTGCTCCAACACGGCTACAAGGACCACCAGCCTCTACTCACCCAGTCCTCCCTCTGGAGCTGCTCCAACACGGCTACAAGGACCACCAGCCTCTACTCACCCAGTCCTCCCTCTGGAGCTGCTCCAACACGGCTACAAGGACCACCAGCCTCTACTCACCCAGTCCTCCCTCTGGAGCTGCTCCAACACGGCTACAAGGACCGCCAGCCTCTACTCACCCAGTCCTCCCTCTGGAGCTGCTCCAACACGGCTACAAGGACCACCAGCCTCTACTCACCCAGTCCTCCCTCTGGAGCTGCTCCAACACGGCTACAAAGACCGCCAGCCTCTACTCACCCAGTCCTCCCTCTGGAGCTGCTCCAACATGGCTACAAGGACCACCAGCCTCTACTCACTCAGTCCTCCCTCTGGAGCTGCTCCAACACGGCTACAAAGACCACCAGCCTCTACTCACCCAGTCCTCCCTCTGGAGCTGCCCCAACACGGCTACAAGGACCACCAGCCTCTACTCACCCAGTCCTCCCTCTGGAGCTGCTCCAACACGGCTACAAGGATGACCAGCCTCTACTCACCCAGTCCTCCCTCTGGAGCTGCTCCAACACGGCTACAAGGACCACCAGCCTCTACTCACCCAGTCCTCCCTCTGGAGCTGCTCCAACACGGACGCGTCCACCTCGTCAGACGCAGCGCCTCCGGACGACTTGAGTTTCTAAACAGAAAAAAGAAGGAAAGTTTGTTTTATTTAGTGACACCTCTAGAGCACATCGATTTTTATCATCGGCTATTGGACATCATTCTGACATATTTCTTTGGAGGAAGCCCGCTGCTACAACATAGGCTACTCTTTCCTATAAGCAACAAGGTTTTTTTATATGCACTTTCCAACAGACAGGACAGCACATACCCCAGCCTTTGATGGACCATTGGAAAATAGCCCAAACTGTAAATGGGTAAACTGAGAAGGATCGATGGGATGACTCACACCTTCACAGGTGTACACTCTACCGCCTGAGCTACATCCCACTCCCTGACTTGAGGTTCTGAAATGGAACAAACGATATGTTAACCGGAAGTGACCCCAGTGACCTCAGAGAGGAGCTGAACCTGCCACACTTACAGCTGGAAGTGACCTCAGAGAGGAGCTGAACCTGCCCAACTTACAGCCGGGAGTGACCTTACTGACCTCAGAGAGGAGCTGAACCTGCCCCACTTCCCAAACGATCCCATGTGGATGTTAGTACTAGAGGGTTGAAAGTGTTCTCCGGGGAAAAAAGCGGAAATGCAGATATTCTCCCATAGGCTTAGCATCGCCAGGGAATCGCGGAAAATTTCTGGAAGTCTGGTTTCATATATATTGGTAGACACTGAAAGTGCTGCGCCGTTTAAAGCATGTATTAGTAGTATATGCTGATAGTGCTGTGGCTTTTGGTGCATTTATTAGTAGTATATGCTGATAGTGATGCAGGGTCTGCACCACATATTAGTATACGCTGATGGTGCTGCGAGATTGAAAAATCCCGGAAATCCGCTAAGTCGCGGAGATCTTTCATCCCTGGTACTACAGTACTAACATAGTACATAGTACCTTATAGTGCATCTATTCATAAAGGCAAAACACAGTTTGAAACTGATCATGTATCTCAAGCTAAACAAAAGCATCAGCAGAGAAAAGATCATCTCCTTCATCCACCAGACTCTCTAACGGCAGCTACACACGCATATCCAATGTGCCACCACACATTCCGAGCACAAAATGACTCATCGGTCATCAATGAGTTCATAAGAAATGATTTCATTGACACCACCAATGGACAACCAAGAAGAAAACTAACATAGTAGAGTGCCTCGCTTTGGGAAGTATCCACTGTTACCCAGAGGTAACACCGTACTGATGACCTTAGATGTTGCCAGGACGTAAAGCTCCAACAACCAACCAACCCAGAGGTAACACTTCGTAGCTCTGCTGAACGGTCTGACCTTTGTGAGTGCATTAATAATTACTTCGTAGTTCTTCCGACACCCGCGTGGTGGCGCACTTAGCGCGTGGATTTACGCATGCACACAAAAGGGTGATGAGCCGAGCGACCGCAGCTCTGGGATACAGAGCCGTAAGAAGGGCATTACACCCCCTCAGTAACCATGGCAACATAACAGGCCGTGACACCCCGAGGACGCTTCAACGATCAATGGTCACGTGACCACATGGACGCAAACAGGGCGCGAAGCCAGCCACGTGACCACGGTCAGGTGACTGCTTCCGCGTCTCGGTGCGATGAAAAGGAAAGCTTGTTTCATTTAACGACGCTTCTAGAGCACAGTGATTTTCCTATCGTCGGCTATTGGACGTCAAACATATATGGTCATGGCGACTATATGGCACTGCCCCATTGGGAAACCAGGCCACCATCACCATGACCTGATATCCAACTCAGTCACACTATCCTGATAGTGAGCTAACCAGTCCTCGCCCTATCCTAGTAAGGCCGAGTACCAGGCTAGGTAGTGACAAGTATCAATTGTGTAAGTCATTGGTTTGACTCAACTGCGAGTCGAACTCCTGACCTTCTGCAAGGGAAGCCTGTGCTCTACCGATTGGGCCACCGCGGCCGGTGTTTTGTTAAGATACATTAAATATTCATACTCATAGACACAAAACATGATAAAATCATGTGACCATACCATTAACCTTAAACAGGATTAACTTGATATTCTCACATTTCCTAAAATCTCAATAAGCCCATATATGGGCATAGCCTTACACTGTTCGGATAAACAGCGACAATGATGCAGAAATCAGTATTCTGTGAGAACAAAAGATGTATACGTTAAAAAAGCCAGCATCACCTATATACAGTCAAACCTCTCTAACCGACCACCTCAACTACTCCTCTATATCGATCGCTTTAGTTGGGTCCCAAACGATCGCCCATCACCTTTGCCAATTTGGATTTCCACCGCTGTGTATAACTTACAGCATCATCAAAGGCCAGTTGCTCTCATAGCATGTTTATGTGGTGTGGGACGTTAAAAATCACTTGGGTCAGTAAAAGTGTAGACTCAGGCTTTCTATCGACCAATTGTCTAATGGTCCATTCAGACTTATCCATGATAGGCAGTATAAATCTTCAAGAAAGATTGTAACGATAAAAAAGCTCCCTAAACCGACCACCTCCCTAAATGGACCATTTAAAGTCGGTCCCACGGTCGGTCAATTTAGAGAGGTTTTCGTGTAATTACAAATGGAGGTGACTATAATTAAAATGGCGGCCTGTTGCTAGTGTCTGCACAGACACCGGCCTTGAGAAGTGCCATCATTTTAGTATGCTGGTCCGGAGATAAATCTGGGAATGAAGAGGCGAGGGAGGTGACCTAATAACGACGGCAGTTATCTCAGCCGAGCCTGTCACTCATTAGGTTAGTTTTACGCAACACTCACCTTTGAGATAAACAAGCTTACGGAAGCAACTAAAAGCCGCATAATCTGATAAAAGCATGACATTTTGTAAACTAAACTGCTGACCTAGCTTTGGTTAGATCTAACTGCAGATGGTATAAGGCGTGCTGATTAGATCGGTGTAAATGCAATGCTAGATAAACGATGAATATGTGGGTGTGCTTATATAAATATTTCTTCAGCAGAACACAGCTAAAATATTTGTTAAAAAATTAACTCAATTGGAATCTTCTCTCATCATCATCATGCTGTCGGTCACGATGCGACAAAGACTGCTTTCATTACTTGACTGTCGCTCTCCATTTAACTCTGCTGTGAGAGTTGCGTCCATGAGTCGGTCTTAATGTCTCTCAGCTTCAGGTTTCTCTTGATGGTTTTGTGTGTGGTTGTACATTTCATGAAAGCTGCCTGCAAAAGTGTTGAAGTGCTGCTGGCTTTTGCAAGTTACCAGCGGCACTCTCTTGGGGAGCAAATAGAGGTTTCACACCGGAAAGAACATGTCAAGACAGGCGCAAAACTATTTGTCCCTGCAGTAGCTGGTCGGGAGATGTTGGGAGTTCCATACATGAACCGCCCTTAATGCTGCCACAGTGACATGGTTTTCTGTTTAGGGTTTGCTCCCTTAGGCTTCGGTTCTGTCAAGAACCTGTACCACAAGGCAGTGGTTTACAACTCTGCAAGGCAGGGGCTTCAGACTCCCTGAGGTATTGCTATACCTGCAATACCTGCATACCATATCTTCTCTATTGGCAAGTTTAATTGAACGCAGAAGGTCTGGTGTCGGCTGCTGCCGCCTAGCGTGTAACCAGAGGAATCCGCCCAGAAAGTCCCCCCATTGAGAGCATTAACTGACCATTTAAAAGACTGAATTCCAGGGGGGAAAGTGTAGTAGTCTGCACTGACCTATTAGGCAAGGCAACACATAGACATGTGGGCATGGATAGGGTGGTGACATCAGGGAGCCTAGGTGGTGTAACGCAGGTTGGCAACATTGTAAAATAAAAAACAGGAAGATCTTAAGGTATGTTGGGGGGGGGGGGGGGGTCTCGGGTACTCACCCAGAAACTTGTTTACAAATAATCCGTAAGATTTATATAATATTACTATCTTAGTGGTATGGCAGAGTTGCCAACATTGGAAAATGAAAATCGGCGTAAGGTGATGATGGGACATAAAATACCATACACCTTACACCGAAACCCTAAGGGTTGGCAACCCGGGTAATCGTTAGCACACTAGCCCGGAATGCAAGAGGTGTGGGTTCTATTCCCGCTCTAGGCGCAATATTTCCCATTTTCATCACCCCCATGACACTATGTTTCCAACCGCAAATTAGAGAAGCTATTTGAATATCACTTCGTAAAGCGCTCCCAGCATAAGGTGAGAAAGTAGAGTGCGCCACAAAGGTTTGTTTGTTGTTGTTTTATATCCTAGCAACATCTAAGGTCATATCAGGACGGATACCGGCTTGTGACAGTACGCATTCATGGCGATTTTATAGTGCTGCCCCACTGGGAAATCAGGCCGCTGGCATCATGACCTGATATCCCACTCAGTCACATTATGCTGACACTGAGCTAACCAGCCCTTTCCCTATCCTAATAATGCCAAGCACCAGGCTAGAAAGCGACAAGTATAAATTTTTAAGTCATTGGTTTGAGTTGTCGGGTGGTGGATGACACGGGCTCGAAAATAAATTATATTGCCCCGAAAAGAAAGGAGACAAATGCAATCAACTCAAGCCACAGACTAATCTGGTGACAAGCCAGGTCTCTTCTGAGGTCTCTCAATATGTGGTGGCTGAAAAGCAGGCCAGCCACCACGTGGTGCGGGGGGTAGGGGGTGCAAGTCCAAGCACTCGGCAGTGGTCGGGGAGAATCAAGGATGGCGGCACTAATAGGAGACCAGGCCGTCAGCACCTTGACCTGATATCCCACCCAGTCACACTATCCTGAATCTGAGCTAAGCAGTCCTTGCCCTACCCGAGTAAGGCCGAACGCCAAGCGAGGTAGCAACAAGTCAATTTTGTAAGTCATTGGTTTGACTCGGCCTGCATTCGAACTCCAGACCTTCAACATGGGACGCTTGCGGGATGCTTGCTTCAGGAGTGCTTTAAAAAGTGGCCTCACTTGTGGGTTGAAGAGTGGCTTCAGTTGTGGGTTAAAGAGTGGCTTCACTTGTGGGTTGAAGAGTGGCTTCACTTGTGGGTTAAAGAGTGGCTCCACTTGTGGGTTAAACAGTGGCTTCCCTTGGGGGTTAAACAGTGGCTTCCCTTGGGGGTTAAACAGTGGCTTCCCTTGGGGGTTAAACAGTGGATTTACTTGTGGGTTAAACAGTGGCTTCCCTTGGGGGTTAAACAGTGGCTTCCCTTGAGGGTTAAACAGTGGCTTCCCTTGTGGGTTAAACAGTGGCTTCCCTTGGGGGTTAAACAGTGGCTTTACTTGTGGGTTAAACAGTGGCTTCCCTTGGGGGTTAAACAGTGGCTTCACTTGAGGGTTAAACAGTGGCTTCCCTTGTGGGTTAAACAGTGGCTTTACTTGTGTGTTAAACAGTGGCTTCCCTTGGGGGTTAAACAGTGGCTTTACTTGTGGGTTAAACAGTGGCTTCCCTTGTGGGTTAAACAGTGGCTTCCCTTGAGGGTTAAACAGTGGCTTCCCTTGGGGGTTAAACAGTGGCTTCCCTTGAGGGTTAAACAGTGGCTTTACTTGTGGGTTAAACAGTGGCTTCCCTTGTGTGTTAAACAGTGGCTTCCCTTGGGGGTTAAACAGTGGCTTTACTTGTGGGTTAAACAGTGGCTTCCATTGGGGGTTAAACAGTGGCTTCCCTTGGGGGTTAAACAGTGGCTTCCCTTGTGTGTTAAACAGTGGCTTCACTTGTCGGTTGAAAAATGGCTTCACTTATGGGTTAAACAGTTGCTTCACTTATGGGTTAAAGAGTGGCTTCACTTGTGGGTTGAATAGTGGCTTCAGTTGTGGCTTCACTTATTGCTTAAATTGTGACTTCATGTGTGGCTTAAAGGGTGGCTTCAATGGAAGTCTAAAGTGTGGCTTCTGTAGACGCTTAAATAATGTGTGGCTTCCGTGGAGGCTTAAAGAGTGGCTTCACTCAGGAATTAAAGCATCGCTTCATTTGTGAATAAAAGTGTGACTTCACTTGTGCATTAAAAGCTTGCTTCAAGTGTGGCTTAAAGAGTGACTTCACTCAGGAATCCATGAAGCACAATTCCATAGACTCATCAGCGCCCCCACTGAATATATCAAATGTGATGATTTTAGTGAAGGCCTCATTACGAGCACCATTACTGGCTTCAATACTGGCTTCAATACTAACAGTAACACTGGCTTCAAGACTGGCTTCAAGGCTGGCATGACCAGATGGGATGGCCCAATGAGCCGAGCATCCATCTCCTGTTTTGGGAGATTAGGGGGATTCAAACCCATGGGTTCGTGGTTTCAAACCCTGGTCGAGTCAAACAAATGACTTAAAAATTTATACTTGTTGCTTCCTAGCCAGGCGCTTGGCATTAGTAGGATAGGGCAAGGACTGGTTGGCTCAGTGTTAGGATAATGTGACTGAGTGGGATATCAAGGCATGGTGCTGGCAGCCTGGTCTCCCAGTGGGGCAGCACTGTAAAGTCACCATGAGTGTGCACTGTCACAAGTCGGTAGCCATCCCAATATGACCTTAGATGTTGCTAGGATGTAAAACAGTAACAAACAAACATCAACGCAGCCAGTAACATTGGCTTCACTGTTAGAAATACAGGCTTCAACACTGGTGGGATCATTGTCTTCATCGTTAATAAAACTGCCTTCAAAACTGGCTTCAAGACAGGTTTCAAGACTGCTTTCAGTTTGAGACTTAATAGCAGCATCACAGGTGAAATGAAGGGGGAAGAGTTTATGGTATTATCTGGTGTTCATGACGGCCGGAACACAGTAATATTATATCATGATAATCTCACACAGACAAGCCCCGGTGCTTTCTGTTGTCCACTCTTTTCACAGGGATTTTATCATCCATTATTTAGCGGAATAAGAAACAAGTCTCCTTTGTTGACATTGCTAACAATTCCTCAATCGTTTTGTTCCAAATACCAGCGGAGGCTGCGTTCCACAGATAGTTGCCATGGAGATAAGAATTGGTGGAAGCCATGAGCAGGTTGGCTTTGGGGCAGTGGTCGCGGATTCATTGCGGAGATATCTGTTGATGATTGACCAGGTGGTGTGGCCGAATCGGTAGAGCGCTGGCCTCGCATGCGGGAGATCGGGAGTTCGGTTCCCGGTCGAGTCAAACCAATGACTTATAAAATTGATACTTATTGCTTCCTAGCCTGGCACTCGGCATTAGAAAGATAGGGCAAGGACTGGTTGGCTCCATGTCAGGATAATGTGACTGTGTGGGATATCGGGTCATGGTGCAGCTGGTCTGATTTCACAGTGGGACAGCATGCACTATGAAGTCACCATGAGTGCGCACTGTCGCAAGTCAATACCTGTTCTGATATGACCTTAGATGGTGCCAGTACGTAAAACTCCAATGACTATCTGTTGATGATTTAGTGAAACGGTGTTAAGGGAACTGGCTGTTTTTTTCTAGCATCAGTTGCCCGGATGATGATGGAGGTACACATACCACAGGGTGGCCGATCCAGACCCATACATCCGGGTCTTAGTGGTCTCATGTGACACCCGGCAACCAGCCATCACACAACCACCACTACCAAACCAATGTGTATCGCCACTACCACCCTGTACCACTGTAACCACCACTACCAAACCAATGTGTACCGCCACTACCACCCTGTACCACTGTAACCACCACTACCAAACCAACGTTTACCACCACTACCACCATGTACCACTGTAACCACCACTACCAAACCAACGTGTACTGCCACTACCATCCTGTACCACTGTAACCACGACTACCAAACCAATGTGTACTGCCACTACCATCCTGTACCACTGTAACCACGACTACCAAACCAAAGTGTACCACCACTACCACTGTAACCACCACTACCAAACCAACGTGTACCGCCACTACCACCCTGTACCACTGTAACTGCCACTACCAAAACAATGTGTATCGCTACTACCACCCTGTACCATTGTAACCACCACTACCAAACCAATGTGTACCACTGTAACCAGCACTACCAAACCAACGTGTACTGCCACTACCACCCTGCACCACCCAGCACTATACCAGTACTACCACCAAGCACTGTACCAGTACTACCACCCACCACTGTACCAGTAGTACCAGCCAGCACTGTACCACTGTAACCACCACTACCACACCACCCTGTACCATTGAAACCAGCACTACCAAACCAATGTGTACTGCCACTACCATCCTGTACCACTGTAACCACCACTACCAAACCAACGTGTACTGCCACTACCACCCTGCACCACTGTAACCACCACTACAAAACAACATGTACCACCACTACTACCCTGTACCACTGTAACCAGCACTACCAAACCAATGTGTACTGCCACTACCATCCTGTACCACTGTAGCCACCACTACCAAACCAACGTGTACCACCACTACCACCCAGCACAAACCACTACTACCACCGTGTACCACTGCAACCACCACTACCACACCACCATGTACCACTGTAACCACCACTACCACACCACCATGTACCACTGTAACCACCACTACCACACCACCATGTACCACTGTAACCACCACTACCACACCACCCTGTACCCCTGTAACCACCACTACCACTTCACCCTGTACCACTGTAACCACCACTACCACACTACCCTATACCCCTGTAACCACCACTACCACACCAACCTGTACCACTGTAACCACCACGACCACACCGCCCTGTACCCCGGAAACCATGACTACCACACACCCCTGTACCACTGTAACCACGACTACCACACCACACTGTACCACTGTAACCACCCTCTACCCTGTAACTACCACTACCACACCAACCTGTACCCCTGCAAACACCACTACCACACTACCCTGCACCACTGTAACCACCACTACCACACCACCCTGTACCCCTGTAACCACCACTACCACACCACCCTGTACCACTGGAACCACCACTACCACACCACCCTGTACCCCTGTAACCACCACTACCACACCACCCTGTACCACTGGAACCACCAGTACCACACTACCCTGTACCACTGTAACCACCACTACCACACCACCCTGTACCCCTGCAAACACCACTACCACACCACCCTGTACCCCTGTAACCACCACTACCACACCACCCTGTACCCCTGTAACCACCACTACCACACCACCCTGTACCCACCACTACCACACCACCCTGTACCCCCTGCCCTATCCATCACCTACCATCATTAAGGACTCTTCCATACCACTCTTACTTCTTCAATCCGCTGTGATACTTACTGCCCTACTCCTGCTCTCTATCTATCTTCACCCCCCCCGCCTCCTCCCCCACCGAGGATTCATCTCATTTCCTCCTGTCTCGTCTCAATGGGGGCATTCGACTGGGCCCTTTCTATCCGCAAGATTTACGGATGGAATGGATGGAGCCACGTACATACATCTGAATCATCGGTATAGGAACCCACTTCCGGTCCCAGTCGAATAGGAATTTGTTCGGAAATATTTTGATATTCGGATAGAGAGGCCCAGTCGAATGCCCCCATTGTCGCCTGGCCAGGCCTCATCCTGGTCCCCACGCTTCCAACCGCTCATCCTGGCCCCGCCCCTCCCACCCCTCACCCTGGCCCCAGCCTCATCCTGGTCCTCACGCCTCCCACCGCTCATCCTGGCCACTGTCCTCCCACCAGTCCACCACCTCATCCTGGTCCCTGCCTTTCCCACCTCTCATCCTGGTCCCCGCACCTCTCCCTCATCCTGGCCCCTACCACCCTGTACCACTGCCTCATCCTGGTCCCCATCTCTCCCACCCCTCAACCTGGTCCACCATCTCTCCCACACCTCATCCTGGCCCCTGCCCCTCCCTCCGTTCATCCTGGTGCCCGCCCACACAGTCTCGCCCCCAATGACACGCCCCTCCTCCCCTACGCCCCTCACGCCGGTAGAGACAGCTCGGGTAACCTCCACTCGCCAGTTTCTGCAAACACAGCCCACAATTCCATTGTCTTAAACAAACATTCGACCACAATCCGCCGCCATTGCGTCCAGTGACGTCAAAGCGCCCACACTTTTTGTCTTTTTTTTGTGATGGGTGTATTTATGCTGCCCATAACGATTAAGTCTAATGACTTGTTTTCGCCGCTAGACAATAATAGTCTTGTGACTCCCGTTCTTTTTATCACTTTCAGTTGTTGTGTAGCTAACTGCTGCATGCATTCTTTCTCTGTTTGTAAGCATTCTTCCACATCCCCCAAACCTCTGTGAGTTTGTTCGTCCTACAATCGCTTGGCTAGGTTCATTTGGGGTTTTCACACTAGCAACATCTAATGTCACATTCAAGGGGGTTCCGACTTGTGACAGTTCGCACTCATGGCGACTTTATAGTGCTATCCCACTTTGAAATCATGCCACCAGGACCAGGACCCAATATTCCACTCAGTCGCATTATCCTGACACCGAGCTAACCAGTCCTTGTCCTATCCTATCCTATTAATGCCAAACACCACGCTAGGAAGCGACACATATCAATTTGTGTTCTCTGTGGTGGAGTGGTCAGATTGTCTGACTTTTTTCTAGGTCGGACTCCGAATCTGAAGGTCAGTGGTTCGATTCCCCATGCCACCTCTGCCAATTCGGATTGCCACCACTGTGTATAACTTACACGTCATCAAAGGCCAGTTGCTCTCATACCATGTCTATGTTGTGTGGGAGGAAAAAAAATCCCTTAGGTCGGTAAAAGTGTAGGCTCAGGATTTCTATCGACAAACTGTCTAATGGTGAAAACAAGTCTTTTCAGACTTCTCCATAATAGGCAGTATAAATCTTCAAGAAACAAATTTGTACGTTATTGGTTTGACTCGACTGGGAGGCCTATGCTCTACCGATTCGCCCATTGCACCCGGTAATTGTTGACGAAACAGAACACTAGTCCCGTATACACACAGATCAAAATTAAAAAGCTTCAGCCGACCTGGGAGCCCCTGCCCCTCGCCCGATGGATGGGCGATAATAGGGCGGTGAATTAGGGATGTATGCACTGGAAGTGGATGGCGAATCGAACGCTGTTTATTAACTAAGTGGCAAAGGATTATACAAAAACAAACACAAAGCAATCTGAGGCTCCAGCTGGGTAGGGGTGTACCGTGATGTGTGTAATGATGAGTAGGCAGCCGAAGTACTGTACTGTAAGGGGTGTATGGTGTACGAGAAACACCACCTGCAAAATCACCAGCAACAACACCACCAACACAACCATGAGTAGGCAGCCGAAGTACCCTACTGTAAGGGGTGTACGGTGTACCAGAAACACCACCAGCAACACCAGCAACAACACCAGCAACACAACCATGAGTAGGCAGCCGAAGTACCCTACTGTAAGGGGTGTACGGTGTACCAGAAACACCACCAACAACACCAGCAACACAACCATGAGTAGGCAGCAGAAGTACCATACAGTAAGGGGTGTATGGTGTACCAGAAACAGCACCAGCAACAACACCAGCAACACAACCATGAGTAGGCAGCAGAAGTACCATACAGTAAGGGGTGTACGGTGTACCAGAATCACCACCGGAGTAACACCAGCAACACAACCATGAGTAGGCCACAGATGTACCTTACTGTAAGGGGTTATGGTGTACCAGAAACACCACCAGCAACAGCACCAGCAACAACACCAGCAACACAACCATGAGTAGGCAGCCGAAGTACCCTACTATAAGGGGTGTACGATGTACCAGAAACACCACCAGCAACACCAGCAAAAACACCAGCAACACAACCATGAGTAGGCAGCAGACGTACCGTACTGTAAGGGGTGTATGGTGTACCAGAAACACAAGCAACACAACCATGAGTAGGCAGCAGAAGTACCATACAGTAAGGGGTGTACGGTGTACCAGAATCACCACCGGAGTAACACCAGCAACACAACCATGAGTAGGCCACAGATGTACCTTACTGTAAGGGGTTATGGTGTACCAGAAACACCACCAGCAACAGCACCAGCAACAGCACCACCAGCAACACAACCATGAGTAGGCAGCAGAAGTACCGTACTGTAAGGAGATGTACGGTATATCAGAAACACCACCAGCAACAACACCAGCAACACAACCATGAGTAGGTAGCCGAAGTAATGTACTGTAAGGAGATGTACTGTGTACCAGAAACACCACCAGCAACACAACCATGAGTAGGCAGCAGAAGTACCGTACTGTAAGGAGATGTACTGTGTACCAGAAACACCACCAGCAACAACAACACAACCATGAGTAGGCAGCAGAAGTACTGTACTGTAAGGAGATGTACTGTGTACCAGAAACACCACCAGCAACAACAACACAACCATGAGGAGGCAGCAGAAGTACTGTACTGTAAGGAGATGTACTGTGTACCAGAAACAACACAGTCAACAAAACCATGAGTAGGCAGCAGAAGTACTGTAATGTAAGGAGATGTACGGTGTACCAGAAACACCACCAGCAACAACACCAGCAACACAACCATGAGTAGGCAGCAGAAGTACTGTACTGTAAGGGTGTATGGTGTACTAGAAACACCACCAGCAAGACCACCATGAGTAGGCAGCAGAAGTACCGTACTGTAAGGAGATGTATGGTGTACTAGAAACACCACCAGCAACAACAACACAACCATGAGGAGGCAGCAGAAGTACTGTACTGTAAGGAGATGTACTGTGTACCAGAAACACCACCAGCAACAACAACACAACCATGAGTAGGCAGCAGAAGTACTGTACTGTAAGGAGATGTACTGTGTACCAGAAACAACACCAGCAACAACACAGTCAACAAAACCATGAGTAGGCAGCAGAAGTACTGTAATGTAAGGAGATGTACAGTGTACCAGAAACACCACCAGCAACAACACCAGCAACACAACCATGAGTAGGCAGCAGAAGTACTGTACTGTAAGGGGTGTATGGTGTACTAGAAACACCACCAGCAACACAACCATGAGTAGGCAGCAGAAGTACCGTACTGTAAGGAGATGTATGGTGTACTAGAAACACCACCAGCAAGACCACCAGCAACACAACCATGAGTAGGCAGCAGAAGTACCGTACTGTAAGGAGATGTACGGTGTACCAGAAACACCACCAGCAACAACACCATCAACACCACCATGAGTAGGCAGCAGAAGTACCGTACTGTAAGGAGAATGTACGGTGTACCAGCAACACCACCAGCAACACCAGAACCAGCACCACCAGCATATATATACAGCGTTCAGTTCTGAACTGAATTTATTTGACCTATCCAAATTCTGAGATGTTTGCATAACCTATTTGTATTTGACTACCGAGTTAATAGCGAGGTATTCATCGATTTAAGCACATTTTTGTTAGTGGTGATTGCGTAATGCCATGTCCGAAGCCATGATGGCGAGAAGTGTTCAAATCTTATTCTGTCATTATTATCTCGCCATCGCATTTACCCAGAATCTAAAGGCACACAATCACCTGCGTCAGAAAGCTTTTGAAGTTAAAAACTCACAATTACAAAAAAACATTCGAGACCAGGTAAAATTCTAGATAAAAGTTGAAGATATCGTTCTTCCTTAATTGCTGAAAATTGGTTTATTGATCTATATAACTATTATAAGGCGGCATAGTCCTGCCACCCTCAAGACGGCTAGGATCGCTTCTTGTTTTACACCAATTAAAAGTTCACTCTTGCATTGTAATATTGTTGGTACAAGGCCATAAAATCTACGCAGTTTAATCAAATGTGTTTGAGTGTCAGTGGGGTCTGACACCCAATACAGCTGGGCAGTGATACCTTGGTTCGCTCCCATCACCTTCCCAACACATCTTCAGTTATATAAACAGGGAAATTATGCAAATATCTGCTGCAAAGCATTTCTCGGAATAGAGAAGCCAGTTATACTACTAGTCCATACCAAGTGTCTTCATGCGAAAAGTAAATTTGCAAAGGAGATTTGGTTGCTATCGTCTTTTCATAGATTTTCGAAAATGACAATTTTACATTTGTTCACAGAGCCCGACCTCTGACCTCCCTTACGCTCACCTACACCCCCCACCCCTTTTTTAAATTTTAATTTTTTTAATTATTATAGTATTATATATTAACCATCACCATGTTGCCATAGCAACCAAACTCAAATTCAATGAAGTGAACAGACTCAAAGAAACCATTATTTTCAGCATATTGCCATGCATATGAATAAACAGAACTACGATATATTGGATTGGAAAACACGGTGGAAACGCACGAATTAATCCACACGTTGGTACTTCTGGGTGATGGGGTCAAAAGTTTAACTTCACACACACAAACTTCACATGCCATGTAACCGTGAAATGGTGGTTAACAGTAATGTTGTTGATGGTTATGTCATAGATGGTAATGTCAAAGATGGTAATGTTGTAGATGGTAATGTCATAGATGGTAATGTCGTAGATGGTAATGTCGTAGATGGTAATGTCGTAGATGGTAATGTCGTAGATGGTAATGTCGTAGATGGTAATGTCGTAGATGGTAATGTTGTAGGTAATGTCATAGATGGTAATGTCGTAAATGGTAATGCCGTAGATGGTAATGTCGTAGATGGTAATGTCGTAGATGGTTATGTCATAGATGGTAATGTCATCGATGGTAATGTCGTAGATGGTAATGTCATTGATGGTAATGTTGTTGATGGTAATGTCATTGATGGTAATGTCATTGATGGTAATGTTGTTGATGGTAATGTCGTTGATGGTGATGTCGTTGATGGTAATGTCATTGATGGTAATGCTGTTGATGGTAATGTCGTTGATGGTGATGTCGTTGATGGTAATGTCATTGATGGTAATGTCGTTGATGGTAATGTCGTTGATGGTGATGTCGTTGATGGTAAGGTCGTTGATGGTAATGTCGTTGATGGTAATGTCATTGATGGTAAGGTCGTTGATGGTAAGGTTGTTGATGGTAAGGTCGTTGATTGTACAGACGTTGATGGTAATGTCATTGATGGTAATGTTGTTGATGGTAATGTCGTTGATGGTAATGTCATTGATGGTAATGTCATTGATGGTAATGTTGTTGACGGTAATGTTGTTGATGATAATGTCGTTGATGGTAATGTCATTGATGGAAATGTTGACGCTGCTAATGTTGACAGTAACGTTGGTGACAGTAATGTTATTGGCAATTACATTCAGTGAGACAACACAAACAAAAAACCGCCTCACACACGCCGCCAAATTATTAGTGAGTCGGCCCCAAAGAGGAAGTAAAACTTCACAGGTGCGTGTACGCATGCGCGACGTCAACAACGCAGCACGTGAATGCGCGGGTGGTGACCATGTGCGTGTCACACCTGCACACACGCACGGGCACACGCACGCCAGACAATCTGCGCATGCGCCTACGCAGTGAGACATGACTGCGCCTGCGCAGCGAGGACCTCGCGGGTCCAGTCCTAAACATGCGGTGTCAGGTCCAGACTCCGTGCGCGCAGGCACTTCTGCTGTCACGCGCAGAAAGAACGCTGGGTGCAGCAAAATAAAGGTGGTTATTGTGGACCGCGGCGTGGCGCATGCGCACCCAGAGAAGGAATGCTAAGGGACCGTCTGGAGTTGTCAGCATTTTCACGATCGTACAAAGAGTGCTACTTTCCATGCGCCCTCCCCCCCCCCCCACCCCCCAACTCCTCTCCAAAGTAGTACAGATCAACATTTTTGCATACGATTTAATTTACGCTAGTAATGTAAATTAGATATCAAGATTTTAATCAACGATAAAAGTCATACATTACTGACACCCCCTCCCCCCCCCCCCATTGTACGCTTTGTACGAATGTGAAAATGTTGACAACTTTTGACGTCGCCTAAGTGAAGTTATTACGGGAGGGCCACGGCCAACACACCCCTACCTGGAGGCACCAGCGGTCATAGCCCTGAAAAAACACGCAACTGGTAAGTGATCTGTGTCTGCTTGGAGAGTGCGTAACTACCAGCAGGCAACCTGCATCTGCTTGGAGAGTGTGTAACTACCAGCAGGCAACCTGCATCTGCTTGGAGAGTGTGTAACTACCAGCAGGGAACCTGCTTCTGCTTGGAGAGTGTGTAACTACCAGCAGGGAACCTGCATCTGCTTGGAGAGTGTGTAACTACCAGCAGGGAACCTGCTTCTGCTTGGAGAGTGTGTAACTACCAGCAGGGAACCTGCATCTGCTTGGAGAGTGTGTAACTACCAGCAGGGAACCTGCTTCTGCTTGGAGAGTGTGTAACTACCAGCAGGGAACCTGCATCTGCTTGGAGAGTGCGTAACTACCAGCAGGGAACCTGCTTCTGCTTGGAGAGTGTGTAACTACCAGCAGGGAACCTGCATCTGCTTGGAGAGTGTGTAACTACCAGCAGGGAACCTGCTTCTGCTTGGAGAGTGTGTAACTACCAGCAGGGAACCTGCATCTGCTTGGAGAGTGTGTAACTACCAGCAGGGAACCTGCTTCTGCTTGGAGAGTGTGTAACTACCAGCAGGCAACCTGCATCTGCTTGGAGATGTGTAATACCAGCAGGCACCTGCATCTGCTTGGAGAGTGTGTAACTACCAGCAGGCAACCTGCATCTGCTTGGAGAGTGTGTAACTACCAGCAGGCAACCTGCATCTGCTTGGAGAGTGTGTAACTACCAGCAGGCAACCTGCATCTGCTTGGAGAGTGTGTAACTACCAGCAGGCAACCTGCGTCTGCTTGGAGAGTGTGTAACTACCGCAGGCAACCTGCTTCTGCTTGGAGAGTGTGTAACTACCAGCAGGCAACCTGCATCTGCTTGGAGAGTGTGTAACTACCAGCAGGCAACCTGCATCTGCTTGGAGAGTGTGTAACTACCAGCATGCAACCTGCATCTGCTTGGAGAGTGTGTAACTACCAGCAGGCAACCTGCTTCTGCTTGGAGAGTGTGTAACTACCAGCAGGCAACTTGCATCTGCTTGGAGAGTGTGTAACTACCGGCAGGCAACCTGCTTCTGCTTGGAGAGTGTGTAACTACCAGCAGGAAACCTGCATCTGCTTGGAGAGTGTGCAACTACCAGCAGGCAACCTGCATCTGCTTGGAGAGTGTGTAACTACCAGCAGGGAACCTGCATCTACTTGGAGAGTGTGTAACTACCAGCAGGCAACCTGCGTCTGCTTGGAGAGTGCGTAACTACCAGCAGGCAACCTGCATCTGCTTGGAGAGTGCGTAACTACCAGCAGGCAACCTGCATCTGCTTGGAGAGTGCGTAACTACCAGCAGGGAACCTTAAAGCTACACAGTCCCATTAAAGCAGCACATTCTCTAAACCAAAACACTTACCCACACTTTATCCTATATCCAACTTCAGCCCCAGTCACACTATGGCTTGCGAACACTGGCGACCACTTTGCGACCAAAAGGCCGACTGGTCACTCCCTAACTGGTCACCAACTGGTTGCTGACTGGTCGAAGCGCTGAATGTGGTCGGCGACCTCCTTGCGACCATTTTGGTCACAAGGAGGTTTTTAGTGTAGCACCTGCAACGTCCTTGAATCAAAATGGTCGCCCGAAGATCCTCGAGAGGTCGGCGATATGTCAGCAACCGGTCGCAAACCATTGTTTTTCCTGCCTTTCTTTTTGCTTTGGTCTCAAGGAGGTTGCTGGCTTTTGGTTGCAAAGTGGTCTCAAACCGTAGTGTGACTGAGGCCTTTAAATATATGTGCACTTATTAAATATTTATTGCTGTACAAAAGAAGTACCCAACTAGCCTAATCTACATTACCCGCTAATCCTAATGCTAAGGCTGGAAGACGAATGCTTACCCACATAACCTAATCTAGATAACCGCGTCTCCTTATTTTATGTTCACCAACACGAAGAAGCCGCTATGGCTGCAAGACGAGCATTTCACCAGCTGACATCTTATTTTTACGGAAGAAAGTAAAAAGCGAAGAAAACAATGATGACGTTACCTCCTTTTCCTTTGAAATCTTGTCCAGGAAGCTGATGAGTTCGAGCGCCTCAGTGACAAGGGCGCGACACACCGCCTTGTAGTGGGAGGCGGCGTCAGCCGGGTTCGGCTGGTGGGCACTGCATATCTGCAACACACAGACACCTCATTGTATTACTAATACTACACACTGCATATCTACAACACACCAACATCTCATTGCATTACTACACACTGCATATCTACAACACACCAACACCTCATTGTATTACTACACACTGCATATCTACAACACACCAACACCTCATTGTATTACTACACACTGCATATCTACAACACACCAACATCTCATTGTATTACTACACACTGCATATCTACAACACACCAACACCTCACTGTATTACTACAGACTGCATATCTACAACACACCAATACCTCATTCTGTACACCAGCCTGCCTTTACAAGGCTTCTGTACACCAGCCTGCCTTTACACGGCTTCTGTACACCAGCCTGCATTATACAACGTCCATCCTCATACACTCTCACCCCTCCCATCACTCCCTCTCATACACCCTCAAACCCCTCCCATACACCCCCCCTCCCCCCCCCCCACCCACACACCCTTTGTTTAATAACAGTTTGCCGGGAATGAGTGGGTAAGTCTCAGGTAAATCGCGGATATAAGGAGTCCAATGCTATCCACAGGGTGTGTAATGGTTCAATAGAATATAGCTGGTTGAGAGTGACATGTACTTTTTTTTTTTAAGTCGTTGGTTTGACTGGTTCAGACACACTGAGAGCAGGCACCGATTGTTACCCTCTGTCAGTAGTGCGGACAAAGTGGTGTTTGGTGGTGGCGCCACCTATGAGTAGTGTGAGAGTATCACTACCATCTTTCACCTTACTTGTAGTCACCAAACACCACTTTGCCTGCACTACTGACAGAGGGTTAACAATCGGTGCCTGCTCTCCTAGTCTCAGTGTGCCCAACCCTGTCATCAGGACGGGCACCGACTTGTGACAGTGCGCACTCATGGCGATTTTATAGTGCTGCCCCACTTGGAGACCAGGCCATCAGTACCATGACCTGATACCCCACTCAGTCACATTATCCTGGCACTGAGCCAACACATCCTTGCCCTATCCTAATAATGCCGAGCACCAGGCTAGGAAGTGACAAGTATCAATCTTTAAGTCATTGGTTTGACTCGACCAGGGTTCGAACCCACGAGGCCATGGGTTCGGATACCCCGATCTCCCAAAACGGGAAACGGACGCTCAACTCATTCAGCCATCCCCGTCTGGTCACACCAATCAGTCAGTCAGTCTCACCCAGCTGTCGACAGTATTGGGATGGGGCAAGGACTGGCCGGCTCAATCTCAGTATAATATGACTGAGTGGGATATCGTTTCATGGCACTGAGGGAATGATATCCCAATGAGGCAGCACTATAAAGTCAGCATGAGTGAGTGCGTATTGTCACAAGTCAGCGGGTGCGCCTCTCGTCCATGGCGCCGGAATGCGCAGTTTGTTTGTTGGGGTTTTCTGTGCTAGCAACATTTATACTTGTCACTACCTAGACTGGCCTGGAATTCGGCATCACTAGGATAGGGCAAGGAGCGGTAGAGTGCGGAAGACCAATCACCCGCGATTGAAATTTCCCCGGTGCTTAATCAACATGAAATTTTCCGCCGTCTAATCAACAAAACCAACAAAACAAAAAACTGTAAATACCTCATAAGCCTACATACCTATTTGTTCCAATGAAAGCTACTAAATAAATGCATGCCTAGATAACGCAGCGGCACTCACCGAAATGACCTCGGCGAGTGTGATCTTGGCCACGGGCTGCTGAAGGTCATGCATATCCTCGTCTCCAGCGTCGAAGCCCTCGTCGCCGTCCTCCACCTCGTTCCGGAAGCCGTCCTCGTCGTCGCTCTCACTTCCGGTCATGCGCTCTATGAGGCCCTCCAGGGCAGGGCTGAGACGCTGCTCCTCTGTCTCCCCGAGCCCCCAGTCCAGGGCCTGGAACACCACCACGCCCAGCGCCTGCACCAGCTGCAACAGACAAGGTCACTGGTAAGGTCAATGTCAATGTCAAAGTAAAGTTTGTTTTATTTAACTACGCCTCTAGAGCACATTGATTTTTATCATCGGCTATTGTACGTCAAACATATGGTCATTCTGACATATTTCTTTCAAGGAAACCCGGTGCCGCCACATAGGCTATTTTTTCTGATAAGCAGCAAGGGGTCTTTTTTATATGCACTTTCCAACAGACAGGACAGCACATACCACAGCCGTTGATGAACCAGTTGTGGACTACTGGTTGGAACGGAAAATAGCCCAAACTGCAAATGTGTCCACTGAGCAGGATTGATGAGATGACCCACACCTTCATAGGTGGACACTCTCCTGCCTGAGCTACGTCCTGTCCCGGTTAAGGTCGAGCAGGACTCGGCGCAAATCCACTAGTGCTATTACTACAACTACAACAAGAACTGTTACAACAACGATTAGTATTACAAAGATAATATTATTGGCACAAAAATGCATGTGTGAAGTGGGCTAGCGTGCTACCTTTTCTAGAGGAAGGGGCTTCTACTATTTGAATAAAGACCTTTTCTGGGGGGATTCTATTATTCAAGGAAGGTCTTTTCTGAAGGGGCTTCTACTATCTCAGTAAGGACCTTTTCTTGGGGGACGTCTACTATTTGAATAAGGACCTTTCTGAAAGGACTTCTACTATCTGACTAAAGACCTTTCCTGAAGGGGCTTCTACTATTTGAGTAAGGACCTTTTCTGAAGGGCTTTTACCATCTGAGTAAAGCCCTTTTCTGAAGGGCCGCTATTTAACGAAAGCCGTTTTCTGAAAACCCTTCTACTATTTCAGTAAGGACCTTTTCTGAAGGTGCTTCTACTTGAGTAAAGACCTTTCCCGACAGGCGCTAACATTGAAGGGCTAGGCTTAGCTTATTTGAGAGGACGACTATCGGTTGAAACAGGATGACATGACTTTTAAATTAGAAGTAGACAGGTGGATGCCTGACAACAAGGGAGACGTCGTGAAAGAAGTCTGAGAACCGGAAGTGGACTAGTCCATTACACGCTGGTGTAGAGGGGTGATCGGTCTGGAACCTGGAAGGGCTGCAGCGATGGTGCAATGACTGACGGTTGGTTGGTTGTTGGAGTTTTACATCCTGGCAACACCTAAGGTCATATCAGGACAGGTACCGACTTAGGACTGTGCACTCATGGATAGTGCTGCCCCACTGGGAGACCATGCCGCAAGTACCATGACTTGTTATCCCTACTCGGTCAGATTAGCCTGACACCGAGCCTACCAGGTCCTTGCCCTATCCTATTAATGCTGAGCGCCAGGCTAGGAAGCGACAAGTATCAATTTTGTAAGTCATTGTTTTGACTCGACCGGGAATTGAACTTCCAACATTCCGGATGGGAGGCCTGCGCTCTACAGATTCGGCTGTCGCGTCCTGTCAATGACTGATGATTCAGCAGAATCAGATGGGACGATCGAATCGCTGAGAGCTCTGGCTGGCTTCTGGTATGGGAGGTCACGAGTTCAAACCCCAGCCGAGTCAAACCAATGACTTACATAATTGATAGTTGTTGCTACCTAGCCTGGCGCTCGGCATTAATAGGATATAGCACAAGGACTGGTTAGTTCAGTATCAGGATAATGTGACTGAATGTGATAACAAGTCATGGAGCCAGTGGCCTGATTTCCTAGTGGGCAGCACTATAAAGTCGCCACGAGTGTGCACTGGCACATGTCAGTACCCGTCCAGATATGATCATAGATGTTCCTAGGATATAAAAACAACAACAAAATGAATAATTTTGTAATCATATAATGATTTAGTACAGGACATATTTTTTTTATTCGTGATCACTCTTGTAGGTGACACCAAAACCAACATACTTACGATTGTTTGATTGTTTGTTTGTTTGTTGTTTTACATCCTAGCAACATCTAAGGTCATATCAGGACGGGTACCGACTTGTGACAGTGTGCACTCATGCTGACTTTATAGTGCTGCCCCACTGGAAGACCAGGCCACCAGCAACATGATCTGATATCCCACTCAGTCACATTATCCTGACACTGAGCCAACCAGTCCTTGCCCTATCCTAATAATGCCAAGCGCCAGGCTAGGAAGCAACAAGTATCAATTTTTAAGTCATTGGTTTGACTCGACCGGGGGTTCGAACCCACAACCCCACCATCTACCAACACGGAAGACGGACGCTCAAACTCATTCGGCCATCCCGTTTGGTCACATACTTACGATATATAAAAAGAGCATGCACTCGTGCTACTAGTCGTAGCTTTGTTGTTTACTTAAGGGCCTGTCACACTACGACTTATGGCCTTAGCGTATGCAGACGTATGTGATTTTCGACCAACACGTCAGCATACGTCGCCATACATTATGTTTATGTTGGGCATACGTTGGGTATGCTTGGGGATACGGCGTCATAGGTTGTCTTTTGTCGGTGTGCAGCAAGGCGCTAAAAAATTGTTGTGCATGTTCAAAATTGTCCACGTTCCTCATACGCTAGGTGTACACTAGGTGTACATCGATGTACTTTAGGAGCACATTAGGGGTAGGTCGCGATATGTTGGGACACATTAGGCATACGTTCAGCCTGTTGGGAATGTGCAGTCCGTGTACGGCCAATGGATGCCTAACCTACTCCTTACGTACTTCGAAAGTATGTGTGCCATATCTCCAGCATACTTAACTTATACGCCATACTTCTAGCGATGAAGTAATGTACATAGCGTTGGTCAGTGTACCATGAGCGTATGCGAGCATTTTGCAAACGTTTTGCGAGGCACATGAACGCTCTCATACGCTAGCAATAGGTCAGAGATACGTCCTGCATATGTTACGTACATTGTGTGTATGCCCATTTTTATCCCCCGCCGATGAAAAGTTCGACGAATGCCTACATACTGGCAAATTGTCGTATGTTGAGCACGCGCTGACACCGTAGTGTGACAGGGCCTTTAGATACTAAAAAGGAGTTTATTCATTGAGGTTTTATGTCCTAGCAATTTCTCGGGTTATATCAAGTCGGATACCAACTAATAACCAACTAATAACAAGACATATGTGAGGGATTTATAGTGTTGCCCCCTTAAGCGCCCACTCAGTTAAACTGAGCGAACCAGTCCTTGCATCCTCTTGCTGTATTTGTTGTTTTACATCCTGGCAACAGCTAAGGTCATATCAAAACAGGTACCGACTTGTGACAGTACGTACTCATGATGGCTTTATAGTGCTGCCCTACTGGAAGACCAGGACACCTGCACCATGACCTGATATTCCACTCAGTCACATTATCCTAATACTGATCAAACCAATCATTGTCCTATCCTAGTACTGGCGAGCACCATGCTAGGTAACGACGAGTATCAATTTTATCAGTCATTGGTTTGACTTGGCCGGGGTTCGTACCCATGACCTCCCACCTGCTCTTACCGATTCAACGAGCACGTCCGATGCCCTTAAATCCTAGTAATGCAGAGTGCCAAACTAAATGACGAAAAGCATCAATTTTATAGGCCCATAATTTCACCTTAGTTATCGCACCCATCACCTTCCGGACAGGAAAGGAAACCCTAACAACTAAACTAAACCATCCGGTCTAGCTTTGAAAAGCACATTACAAACCATTACAAACTATTTTCACCACAAAATATATTTCTATTTCAAGCCAACATCCCCTTTCCCACTGTCACCCCCCCCCCCCACACACACACCAAACGGAATGGCCGAATGAGTTGAACGTCTCCCGTTTTGGTAGATCGTGGGATTCGAACCCAGGGGTTCAGACCTGGCCAAGTCAAACCAATGACTTAAAAATTAATACTTGTTGCTACCTAGCCTGGTGCTCTGCATTAATATGATATGCAAACATCAGTTTCAGGATAATGTGACTGAGTAGGATATTAGGTCATGGTGCTGGTGGGCCAGCACTAGATTTGATTTGATTGGTGGTTGCTTTACGCCGTTTCGGCAGCATAGGCCATATTCACGGCGAGAAATGTTTGCCTTTGTTCAAAGGGTCAGCACTATAAAGTAGCCATGAATGCGCACTGTCACAAGTCGGTACCCACCTGATATGAGCTTAGATGTTGCCAGGACGTAAAACTCCACCCCCCCCCCCACACACACACACACTTGTAGAGTCAACCACAGCCCAGTATATAACGCGCCCACGTCAAATGTCACCTGGAGTTTGGGTGGTGAGTGGGGTTGGGGTTGGGGATGGGGGGGGGGGGGGAAGGGAGGGTGAGGTGAGGTGAGGGGGGCTGACGGCTAACCGGAAATGCGTCTAAAACACAAATCTCGTCCATTGCCACCGTGCGCGTGATTTACGCCCCATCACGTGACCGTCGATACCGGAAGTTGGCCGGGGATTGAGGGCCAGCTTCCGCCCGCCATGAGACGTCCACTCTCCCAGCGTCAGAGAGTCTGAGACAAATACTCACAGGGCACATTCACATCTCAGGATAGAGTAGTTCACAGCTTCTCACAGCTTCTCACAGCTTCTCACAGCAGCTCAGCTCAGAGTATCTCAGAGTATCTCAGGTCACAGCAGGTCAGCATCAATTCACCAGATCTGTGGCGCCAGGCGTGGCTGGGTGAGAGTATTGTTCGGATAGTTTTGTTCGTTCATGTCTTATTTCTCCAGAACAGAAAGTTGTGCTAAGATGTGTTTGCTGGTGAAAAGGCTTTTATTTTGCATTTTGTAATTGACTGCTCTGTTAAAGTGCTTCACCAACAGTATATGGTTACTTGATGCAGGTGCATGACTGACAGTGCATAGCCACTTCACTCAGGTACATGACTGATAGTGAAGTTTGTTTTATTTAACGACGCCTCTAGAGCACATTGATTTTTATCATCGGGTACTGGATGTCAAACATATGGTCATTCTGACATATTTCTTTGTTGGAAACCCGCTGCCGCCACATAGGCTACTCTTTCCGATCAGCAGCAAGGGTACTTTTATATGCACTTTCCCACAGACAGGACAGCACATACCACAGCCTTTGATGAACCAGTTGTGGACTACTGGTTGGTATGGAAAATAGGCCAAACTGCAAATGTGTCCACTGAGCAGGATCGATAGGATGACCCACACCTTTACAGGTGGACACTCTCCCGCCTGGACTACGTCCCGCTCCCTGACTGATAGCGGATGACCACTTTCCTGAGGTACAGGACTGACAGTGCATGACCACTTTACTGAGGTACATGACTGACAGTGCCTAATTATTGTACTGTTACATGACTGATTGTGCATGCCAACTTTACTCAGGTACATGACCGAAAGTGCCTAACTATTGTACTGCTACATGAGTGACTGTGCATGGACACTTTACTCAGATACATGACTGACAGTGCCTAATTATTGTACTGTTACATGACTGACTGTGCATGACCACCTTACTCAGGTACATGACTGACAGTGCCTAACTATTGTACTGTTACATGACTGACTGTGCATGACCACCTTACTCAGGTACATGACTGACAGTGCCTAATTATTGTACTGTTACATGACTGACTGTGCATGGCCACTTTACTCAGATACAGGACCGGCAGTGCCTGGTTACATGACTACGATTCATGACCTGTGCCTGCAGGGTGCGGCCGGCATGCCCTGTCTGAGCTGCACAGACACCAGGGAGGAGCAGAGAGCGGCACACAAAACCACACGCCGTGACCTGTCCTGACCTCTGACCCCGCCCACTGCCTCCTGGTGTGAGGCTGTGCAGGGAGGCGACGGACAGAGGGTGCAAGAGGTGTGGGAAGCAGGAGGAGCACGCCCAGCACAGACAGCATGCACCACACACCATTTAACATGCAGTTACTGTACACCTTACACACATACCGTACACACTGCCCATGTACCATACACCATACACACATACCATACACCCTGCACATGTACCATATACCTTACACACATACCGTACACCCTGCACATGTGCCATACACCATACAGACGTACCATACACCCTGCATATGGACCATACACCTTACACACATACCATACACCTTACACATACCATGCACACATAACATAATCATACACACATCATATACCCTGCATACGTAACATACACCTCACCCCACATACCATACACCATGCACACATACACCACATACACTACACACATACCACACACCGTACACACATACCACACACAGTACACACATACAACAAACCCTGCACTCACACCTGACCTTCCTGCCCATGGCACAAAGCTACAGTTGTAGTACTATTAGCTTTCTCCACCCCCTCCCCCTGCCCCCCCCCCCACCTGCAAATCAATGTGCGCGTTCTGCCCCTTGCGCCTGCGCACTGCTGGCAGCCAGCCATGCCTGCCACCAGTCTGTGGGCGCGTACAACTAAAAACACAACCTGGCACCGGTCTGTGGGCGCATATAACTAACAACACATGACACCGGTCCGTGGGCGCGTACAACCAACAATACAATCTGGCATCAGTCTATGGGCATGTACAACAAACAACACAACCTGGCACCGGTATGTGGGCCCATGCAACCAACAACACATGGTCAACACAACCTGGCACCAGTCTGTGGGTGCGTACAACTAACAGCACAACCTGGCACCGGTATGTGGGTGCATACAAATAACAACACAACCTGGCACCGGTATGTGGGTGCATAAACCAACAACACAACATGGCACCGGTATGTGGGTGCATAAACCAACAACACAACCTGGCACCCGTATGTGGGTGCATACAACTAACAACACAACCTGGCACCGGTATGTGGGCCTGTACAACAAACAACATAACCTGGCACCGGTATGTGGGCCTGTACAACAAACAACATAACCTGGCACCGGTATGTGGGCCCATGCAACCAACAACACATGGTCAACACAACCTGGCACCAGTCTGTGGGTGCGTACAACTAACAGCACAACCTGGCACCGGTATGTGGGTGCATACAAATAACAACACAACCTGGCACCGGTATGTGGGTGCATAAACCAACAACACAACCTGGCACCGGTATGTGGGTGCATAAACCAACAACACAACCTGGCACCCGTATGTGGGTGCATACAACTAACAACATAACCTGGCACCGATATGTGGGCCTGTACAACAAACAACATAACCTGGGACCGGTATGTGGGCCTGTACAACAAACAACATAACCTGGCACCGGTATGTGGGCCTGTACAACAAACAACATAACCTGGCACCGGTATGTGGGCCTGTACAACAAACAACATAACCTGGCACCGGTATGTGGGCCTGTACAACAAACAACATGGCACCGGTTGTGGGGTACAACAACACAAACCTGGCACCGGTATGTGGGTGTACAACAAACAACATAACCTGGCACCGGTATGTGGGCCTGTACAACAAACAACATAACCTGGCACCGGTATGTGGGCCTGTACAACAAACAACATAACCTGGCACCGGTATGTGGGCCTGTACAACTAACAACACAACCTGGCACCGGTATGTGGGCCTGTACAACAAACAACATAACCTGGCACCGGTATGTGGGTGCATAAACCAACAACACAACCTGGCACCGGTATGTGGGTGCATAAACCAACAACACAACCTGGCACCGGTATGTGGGCGCATACAACTAACAACACAACCTGGCACCGGTATGTGGGCGCATACAACTAACAACATAACCTGGCCCTGGTATGTGGGGGCATACAACTAACAATACAACCTGGCACCGGTATGTGGGTGCATACAACTAACAACACAACCTGGCACTGGTATGTGGGCCTGTACAACAAACAACATAACCTGGCACCGGTATGTGGGCGCATACAACTAACAACACAACCTGGCACTGGTATGTGGGGGCATACAACTAACAACACAACCTGGCACTGGTATGTGGGCGCATAAACTAACAACACAACCTCGCACTGGTATGTGGACTCGCACAACTAACAACACAACCTGGCACCAGGATGTGGGCTCGCACAACTAACAACACAACCTGGCACCAGTATGTGGACGTGTACAACTAACAACACAACCTGGCACCGGTATGTTGGCGCATACAACTAACAACAGAACCTGGTACCGCTATGTGGGTGCACACAACTAACAACACAACCTGGCACCAGTATTTGGGCGCATACAACTAACAACACAACATGGCACTGGTATGTGGGCTCGCACAACTAACAACACAACCTGGCATCGGTATGTGGGCTCGCACAACTAACAACACAACCTGGGACCAGTATGTGGGTGCATACAACTAACACCACTGGTCTGTGGGCACATACAACCAACAACACAACCTGGCCCCGATCTGCAGGCCTGTACAACCAACAACACAACCTGGCACCGGTATGTGGGCCCGTGCAACCAACAACACACGGTCAACACAACCTGGCACCAGTCTGTGGAACTAACACACTGTCAACACAACCTGACACTGGCCTGTCAACACAACCTAACACACTAACAACACAACCTGGCACCGTATGTGGGCCTGCACAACAAACAACAACAACCTGGCACCAACCTGGCACCAGTCTGGGGGCCTGTACAACCGACAACACAACCTGGCGCCGGTGTGTGGGCACATACAACCAACAACATGCAGTCAACACAACCAGGCACTGGTCTGTGGAACTAACAACACACAGTCAACACAACCTCGTACCTTTCTGTGGGCGCGCACAACTAAAAACACAACCTGTTTGTGGCTACAGGCAGGTTGGATGTTCATTGGTTGGTTGAAGAATGCCTAGTGCTGATTGGAGGAGCTGATCAGGTGTGACAGCCATCTTGGATTCATGAGACTATATAATAATAAAACAAGAAAGCTCCTTCTGGTTCCTTCTGCACACTCTATACTCTGCCTTTCTTCTACTTGCCTGCAGTGATTTCCTATTTAGCCTACCTACACAACCACAGCTGCCAGCCGTCGACTTTACACTGGCACCGGTCTGTGGGCCTGAACAAACAACAACACAACATGGTGCTGGTCTGTGTGCCCATGCAACCAACAACACACAGTCAACACAACCTGTCACCGGTCTGTGGAACTAACAACAGACAGTCAACACAACCTGACACCAGTCTGTGGGCATGTACAACTAACAACACAACTTGGCACCGGTTGGTGGGCTTCTACAACCAACAACACAACCTGGCACCGGTATGTGGGCCCATGCAACCAACAACACGCAGTCAACACAACCTGGCCCCAGTCTTTGGAACTAACGCAGTCAATGCAACCTGGCACCGGTCTGTGGGCCTGTACAACCAACAACACAACCGGACACCGGTCTGTGGGCGCGTACAACTAACAACACAATCTGGCACCTGTATATGGGCCCATGCAACCAACAACACATGGAACCGGTCTGTGAGCCCGTGTAACTAACAACACAACCTGGTCTGTGGAACTAACAACACACAGTCAACACAACCTGTCACCGGTCTGTGGAACCAACAACACAGTCAACACAACCTGGCATCGGTCTGTGGAACTAACAACACAGTCAACACAACCTGACACCGGTCTGTGGGCCCATGGAACTGACAACACAACCTGGCACCGGTATTTGGGCCCATGTAACTAACAACACAACATGGCACCGGGCTGTGGAACTAACAACACAATCAACACAACCTGGTACCGGTCTGTGGTACTAACAACACAGTCAACACAACCTGGCACCAGTCTATGCACCTGTGCAACCAACATGCAGTCAACACAACCCAGGTCAGCACCGAACACGGGGCGCAGAATGCTGAGTCAGCAGCCAGCGAAGGTCTGCTGGATTAAGCGGTTATTGCCCTATATCGGCTTAGTGTCCTCAGGGCCTCAGCAGTGAGCACCAGTCGAGACGAAGCTGAAGCAAATACGCACACGATATACGCTCCAGTGACTGAAACCATGGTTACAAGGGATATCAGGTGATGGTGCTGGTCTGCCAGTGGGGCAGAACTATAAAATCTCCATAAGCGCGCACTGTCACAAGTCAGTACCCACCCTGATATGACCCTAGATGTTGCCAGGACATAAAACTACAATAACCAACAAACCACCAACCCATCCCCCGTTTTGAGCCTTACCAATCGACTAACTTCTTTCCTGTACTTCAGTACATACCCTTTCTCAAATTTAAATTAGTTATTTGTTAAAGTAATATCAGGAAATGGTATCAGACTGCAGCACTGATGCCAGTTTGATCACACTGGGCAGGTCGCCACTCATCATCATCATCATTACTTGACTGCCGCTCTCCATTTAGTTCTCTGCTGTGAGAGTGATGTCCATGAGTCGGTCTTAATGTCTCTCAGCTTCAAGTTTCTCTTGATGGTATCCTTGAACCGGAGACGAAGGCGCCCTCTCTTTCTGTAACCAGAAGACAGTTGAGAGTAGAGGATCTGCTTTGGTAGCCTGTCTGATGACATCCTCATGAGGTGTCCAGTCCACCGGAGATTCTTTTTTGATCAGCAGATCTTCCATAGAGGGCAGCCCTGTCCGTTTGAGTATTTCCTTAATTGTCATTTTGTCCTTCCAGGTTAGCTCATGATTGAACACAGATGTTGCATCATGAAGGCATGCAGCTTTTTCACCTGTCGTCTGTACACTGTCCAGGCCTCGGATCCTGGCGAAGATCTTGCCTGCTACGGAAAGAAGAGAGATTCCTCTACAGTTCCCGCAGTCTGTTCAATCACCTTTCTTCTAGATGGTTACAATGCTGGCATCCTTCCATGCTTGGGGTACAGAACCCTCCTCCCAGGCATTGATGATTAGTTGGTGCAGTCTGTTGAACAGATTGTCTCCTCCGTGCTTCCATACTTCAGCAGGAATTCCATCACCCCCAGGTGCTTTGCCATCTTTCAGGCTGGCGATTGCTCTAGCCAACTCATCCATAGTTGGAATCTCATCGAGGCATGTTCTGGTAATGCGCTGCTGGATGTTGTCCAGAGCTTCGTGATCTATGTCACCAGGGACGTTGAGTAGCTTCTGGAAGTGTTCACTCCATCTTGCCACAATGCTCCTGCTGTCAGAAAAGGTCTCCATTCCATCTGTTGATTTCAGGTGAACAGGTCCTTTCTTCACAGGTCCCCACACTTCCTTCAGTCCATTGCAGAAGCCCTTCATGTTGTTTCTGTCTGCAGCTCTCTGCAGCTCCTCTGCCTTCATTTCCCACCAGTCTGACTTCAGTGCACAGGTGCATTTTTGTAGATCGCCAGTCACTGTACTGGATATCACCATCGAGTATGGGGTATCAACATTATTTAGGCGCTAAAAGAACATGACTAGGTAGCTGGCGTGAGTTTATTTTGAAGGTTTATTTGTTATGGTTTTATGTCTAAGGCCATATCAGGACGGGAACAGACTTGTCACAGTGCACACTCATGGCGACATTATACAGTTTCCCAACTGGGAGACCAGACGGCCAGCACCATGACCGGATTTCCTACTCAGTCACATTAACCTAACACTGAGCTAACCAGTCATTGTCCTATCCTAGTCATGCTAAGTTACAGGCTAGGTAGGAACAAGTATCAATTTTGTAAGTCGTTGGTTCGACTCGGGCGGGATTCGAATTCCCTAAATGTTGCAAATGTAGCACCAAAAAAACTAACATAACTACTAACAGCTAAGATGACAAGGCTGCTACCAAATTGAGACTATTGCTGTTCAGCGATGAAAACAAGCCGTGATGCGACTTACTCATTATGGACAGGGTAAATAAACCACCACACACAGGAAGCCTGCGCTCTACCGACTCGGCCACCATGTCTGGTCTTCTTTTGAAGTTTGACACCATTACTTTGTTGCAAACCGTCGACAAACTCTTAGTACACCGACCACCCCATGTCGTGTCTGGGCGGGTAAAGCCTTAATCCTCCAGACCGCCAGAGGAGGCCCCCCCACCTCATCAACAAGCCATCGAGCGTCTCCACCAACGTGTGACATGTGCAGGGTCCATAAACATGTGAAGATATAGAATTCAAGGTTATTTCAAGTCTTTTCCAGGCTGTTTTTAATAGGAATTCAAGACTATTATTGTCATTTGAATTTCAGGGGGGGAAACAACAACGGCAAGTGCCGATTTCAGACTAATTTAGATCAGTGGGGTTCTAGACTTTTCAAGACTTAATTACCCCAAATAGGTTAAATTCAGGGCTTTTAAATGCCTTGAAATGGGGCAAATGAAGTTCAAGACTTTTCAAGACTTTCCAGGCTCTGTATGGACCCTGCACGTGTTAGTATGGCAACGCGCCTCGTCAGCAATCACGTCATCCCCAACTCGGATATCAGAGCCACAATTGTGACTAAACTGACATCACTTCTGCCAGAGCTACCTACGAATCCCAGAGGGCGCCACCAGCGTTTTAGCATATACAGACATGTCGCCATCAGCATTAATGCTTCCTTATAGAAACAAAAGAAGTGACCTAGATATGGGCAATGTGTGCATCCGAGAGACACAGAGCATGACCTAGTTAGGGATACTGCGTGTAGCTGAGAAATAAAGCATGACCTAGTTATGGGAAATCGTGCAACCGACAAGAGACAGAACATGACCTAGTTATGGGCAATATGTGCATCCGAGAGAAACAGACCATGACCTAGTTATGGATAATGTTTCTGAGAGAAAGAGAGCATAACCTAGTTAGGGATAACGTGTGTAGCTGATAAAATAGAGCATAACCTAGTTATGAGCAATATGTGCATCTGAGAGAAACAGAACATGACCTAGTTATGGATAATGTTTCTGAGAGAAACAGCATCACCTAGATATGGGAAATGCGTGCATCGGAGAGAAACAGATCATGACCGAGTTATAGGCAATATATGTCTGACAGCAGTGAATGAAATAGTTAGCATGAAATAGTTAGGTGGAATGTGTGTCTGAGACAATCCCACTTTATTTCATAGGCACGACAAAAACAAATCCATGAAATTTTTTATCTTTGAATGGACGCACATCCATGCGTCTGCACTGACGCAGTGCGCATCTATTGGGACATATACGGTATTATTTACCCGTCCTGATATGGCCTTACATGTTGCTAGGACGTAGAACAACAACAATCAAACAAACATTATTTTAAATTAGTGATGAACTATGGCGAGAGTTGGATCCAAGTGAATTAAAGAGTCGGTGTCTGTAAATAATGAGGTCTGGAAAGAAGTCTATATCACATCACTAACGTAATCGGCTACAACAACGGACCCATCCAGATGAAAAGGTTGTCGCCAACTTGGTTGCCATGGTATCCAGGGGATGAGGGGATCTCAAGGCAGCCGAATAAAGGCCGAAAGGCTGGAGTCTGAGTGGCAGGAGGAAGTGGCCAGTCGGCAATTAAGACCCTGGCCCTCTCCCCCCACCCCCACCTTATTTGGGGGATGCGTCCTACTTCAGGAGGTCACGTGGTGCTACAGCTACTGTTCATATTTATAGCCCTCCGCTGTGCGCACCTATCAGGAATGGCACCAGTGTGATGGCCCTTTACAAACGCTGTCTTGTCAATCACTAGCTCTCATGGTTTTGGCTGTTTGGATGTTACTAAACATACAATTAGATTTAGGCACCCTTATTTCTAATCACATAGTTATACAGGAATGAAAGCGGTCTCCGGTAAAAAGTGTGGTAATCAAGCCGAGACCTTGGCGTCACCTAGCGGTTCCGGCAGAAACACGCCATGGTTATTACCAAAACGGTGACTTTCCACGAAAACGCGGGTCCCCCCCCCCCTCCCGACCCCCCACCCCCTACAGGGTTAGCACTGTCAGAGAATTGCATAAATTGCCGGAAGTCAGGTTTCAATTATTCGTTTTCTTCTTTTTTGGAAGGGTGGGGAGGAGATGGTGGGGGTCAGTATTTTTTAAATGATTTCAATGGAATTACATAAACATCAATTTCAGTGCATACACTCCATATGTAGTTCTTACATCGTCTTCCGAATAACGGAAGCCAAGTGACGGGGAGATATAAATAGCCTGCACCAGTCGTGTCCCAGTCACTTGCTATCCGGACCGCACTTTGTACACACCGCTCTTCTATCTCCTCTCTGCTGGCCATGCTCCTCCTTGAAAATGTCTGAAAAGAGTTCCAGGAGGAGGAGCCCACTCGCATTTCACTTTCTACTCTTATTCTGTCTGTGTCTTTGGCTCGCTGGCTGGTCACCATAGAGTAAAGAGACACAGCCCTTTGACTCAACTCTCCTCATTTCTCTGTCCTATAATCTACCCTCTCCCCATCCTGATATGACATTAGATGTTGCTAGGACATAAAACAACAACAAACAAACAAACTACCCTCTCTTTTTTCTCCTGGGCTTACTTCTCCCCCTGATCAAAGGAGTTGTTTGCTTGGGTGGGGCCCTGTACCTTATCGTTTCTCTCGCTTCGTTCTTGTTGCTGGAACCTGCTGGACCCACCTTTACCCATCCCTTCCTCCTGAACCCTTGCTGCTGTTACTGGATACGAGTGCACCGCTACCACCGGACTGGAGTGATTCGGGGCCGCTCCAACGATTCATTCTTTTGAATGTTGTAAAGACATCCCCAGCTTCTACAACCGTCCCACCTGAAGATTAATCTTCAACCAAAGATTGGACCGATTTATTGGGGCCTTTCTATGTTGCTGTAGTTTTGCAGATGGTAACCATCATAAGGTTAAAAAAAAAAGAAAAAAAAAGCAAGTGTCCCAGTCAGTCACAAGCCGGCAGTCGGACCAGCAGCACGTGTAGTGTGGACACAAGAGAAGTGAAGAACTTTCTAGTGGATATACATGACATGTAGTACACACACTGGATATATACATTGGATATTGGATATAGTATAACATTGAAGTTATATATTACTTGACAAGTATTAGTGGCTTTTGGCAGAGGTAAGTGTACATTGTTTGAATGTAGACTGTAGTTTATTATTATTAGGGTGTCTTTGTAAGAGACTCAATAGGCCCATACACTAGGTATGTACCAAACCGCCGATCAGCGGCGGATATTTTCTTACCACAAAACTGATCCAGCAAATCCCACTTTGTGGAGGGGTGTAGAAAAACGCTTCTATGGTCGGTTTGCATTGGTCAATCTTGGGTATTCCTAGTATATTATGTAGTAGGGGCATCCCTTTACAGCTTAAAATATTTCAATTTAGTCAAGTTTTGCTCCAATAACAACTTCAGAAGTTTCACTCAATTTCAACCTGCAAATTCACACTTTTATAGGAATCTGAAACATAAAAAGTAGACTGTGGTGAATATTATTCTTATTCTTATATACTGTTGAGTTTGAGGAAATTGCCCAATATCCCACTCAGTCACATTGGTCATAAAAGACAGTAAGAATATGCCTCATTTGTACTTTATTACCTACTTCAGATTGTACACTTTCTCATTGTCTCTCATTTATTTGATCTCAATCAAATCTTTTTTCTCCACCCCTGCCTTCTATTCCTCCGTCGTCGCGTGTCATCCTGACACTGGCTAACCAGTTGACGTAGACATAATACGTAACTATGCTGCACAGATTATGTGCTTACAAAAGTTGAATTGCAGCTAGCCTGATGCATTTTTAACAGGTTTGTTTTTAAATTACAAAAATAAAATCAGGGCGATTTTTCACGCAGGGGCGGGGACGATCATCAATTTTTTGTTGGGTTTAATGGCCGAGTAAATGTAGGTAAGCTTTTGGTGGGTCGAGCTGGGCATGCCCACGTGACCCGCTAACTATAGCCGTGTTCACACCCACAACTTTAGGCTGAACTAGATAAGGCGAACTAGAGGAGGCGAACTAGGCGTGAAAGTGAGCCGTGTCCACACTTGCAGTACTTGGGTCGGTTTAAGGCGGAAATCGATATCTGCGCATGAGCAAGTCCATACTAACCAGCGCCACTTTCGGTTAGTCGACGTCGCCATGAGAGAGTGTGGGTTCGACCTAGATATGTATGGACTGAATCGTATTGTTTTGGAACGGTCAAAACTTCTGCTGGGCAGTGAAAACCTCAAATTAATGATGAAAAAAATATCTGTACACCTCTAGCCGGTTCATAGATCAAATTATATTATATAGTGTGACGTGCTTAATCCGCTTCAAGTAAACCGCTACCATCCTGACAATCAAGGTGGGCCGACTTAAGCTAGTTCGCCTCATATATACTACCTCGCGAAGTGGTTTACTTGAAGCAAACTAGATGAGGTGACTTAGCCTTAAGTCGCCTCAGCGTAGTGTCCACACGACCAATTTGAGTCGAACTAAAGGAGGCGAATTAGTTAAGCCGACTTAACTCACCCGTGTAAACAGGGCTTATGTCTTACACAGGTAGTCTGTACCTACTGGTGAATTAAAGTTGGACAGTGCGATGACTTTGTGTTTCTCTCATTTTTCTGAGATAAATATATTAGATTGATTGCTATAACCTTCCTACTTTTAGTTTCAAGTAACTTTTATTATAAATAACTTTTATTATAAATAGCTAACTATGGAGATATTTGAAGTGCAAACATGCGGAATTAATTTTGGCAAGGACACCAAAACTCTGACACCATAGGCGTCTACAGTACCAGGTTCTCATAAATTGCCTCAGCATTCCCTTCTATGTGGTCACAAATGTTTAATATATACAGCAGTATCCAATTTAAATATGTAGAATCTAGATAATTGTCTTGGTTTTGAAAATTGTATATTTTCATCGGACTATGCAGCTTTAACTACCATCCAGGCCTTTCTCGCAGAGTCTGGTCCCTGGTAATGTTTTGGAGAATGGTCGCCGAGCCCTTCTTGCAGACGCTGGTTCCCTCGAAGGTGTGGCGAGTATATGATAGGAGAGTGGAAAGGGCATCGAAGTTATTGGTAGGAGAGTGGAAGAGTGTAAAAGACAGTAAGAATATGGTAGGATATTGGAAAAGACAGTGGGAACACGGTAAGAGTGGAAATGGAGGTTACTTTAGGGTAGGAGAGTGGAAGGTGTCGTCAGATCCCGCTGGGGGCACTGTTACAGTGTTAGTGCGAGCACCTCAATGCTGCGTGTGAATAACAATTCCCCAACCAGCAGTAAGCTGTTAGTGCGGGGGTGGTAAGATGCCTGTCTGTACGCGATGATTCACAACTCGGGTAGTCTGACCTAAAGCATGGCGTCTCTGTGACATTTGTAAACATGCACGGTCAACATCTCTGTACACCATGACTCACAACTCGGGTAGTCTGACCTAAAGCACAGTGACTCTCTGTGACATTTGTAAACATGCACCGCCAACGTCTTCAGCCTCAACTTAACAACCTCCGTGCTATTCAACCATGTGTGACCCCGCCTTGTTACTGTAGAACTCCCTCCTCCCCGACCTGATACACCCACACCCACACACCCATACACCCATAGATCTATACACACATCTACATCTACACCCACACACACTTCCATGCCCACCCATTCACACCTATGGCTACACCTCCAAACACACATCAGTACCGACACCAACACAGCTAAACACAAATATACACCCACACATGGACACACAAATATACACCCACACATCCACACATCCCCCACACCCGCACATACGCACACCCACTTCTACACCCACACATGGAAAAACATATCAATCACATACCAAGACAGCTAAACACAAATATACACCTACCCATCTATACGTACATACACAGCTGCACATGGACAAACAAATATACACCCACACATACATACACCCACACATCGAAACACACATCAATATAGACACACCAACAGCGCTAAACACAAATATACACCCACACATGTACACACTAATAAGTAATATACACCCACACATCTACACATACACATACCCACACACATCTATACACACAAGTATACAGCGACACATCCACACAAACTCACATATCTATGCAAACATACACATCTACACATAAATCGACACCCACAAATATACATCCACATATATCTACACATACACCCACCCACATATATAAACATAAATCTACACCCACACACCTCCCCCATATATCCACACCCATACACCTATGTATATGAACCCACCCACATCCACACACCCCCACACACCCTCCCCCTACCCCACCACCACTTCCCGCACCCCACAATCCGGTACCGGGTTAGGTCGAGGGCGGATATCTGAGAAATAAATGTCACCGCAACCTTTCCATCATGGTGGAGCCACCTGGCGGGCGCCACCCGCATCAGACGCCGCCTCAGCCTCGTTCTGGTACCACTAATGGCGTCCTGTGTGCTCGCCCGACCACACGGCTCGCTTTAAGGCATACTTCAAGGAACAGAATTCAAAAGCTGCTTCCATTCTGTCTTCAAAGAGTTCTGGCTTGAATGAGTCAGAGTGCTTGCATTAATTACATTGACGTTGTCGCAGTAAATAGGAAAGGGTATATCATGTCTAGATTAGCATCCTGTGTGTGTGTGTATAAGTGCATTGCCTGCATGTATGTAATTGTAAGCAGGTAAGCATCTAAGGTCATATCAAGATGGGCACCGACTTGTGACAGTGCGCACTCATGGCGACTTTAGAGTGCTGCCCACTGGGAGACCAGGACACCAACAACATGACCTGATATCACACTCAGTCATATTATCCTGACACTGAGCTAACCAGTCATTGCCCTATCTTAATAATGCCAAGCGCCAGGCTAGGAAGCGACAAGTATCAATTTTATAAGTCATTGGTTTGACTCGACCGAGAACCGAACACCCGATCTCCCGCACGTGAGGCCCGCGCTTTACCGATTCGGCCACTGCGTCCGGTTAAAGGATTGGGAATGAGAGAACAATCCCCCCCCCTCCCTACCTCTCCCTCCTCCCCCCACAACCAGGCATCCATACACGCCGGGTCCCAGCTTCAGTCACTCACAGGTACCAGCGGACAATAACACGGAATACCTGTATTGCTGACGCCGGGGCTTTTCCCACCAGGTGGCGTGTTAAGCAGATATCTATTATCAGGGGCGTAGCTACATTGTCACACTGTAACCACATGCGAACGATTTCTCTAAGCGTCATATTTTTCCACGCTAAATATTCTATATAAGGCCAAATAAAACAAAACTGATGATCGTCCTTTTGAAATAAAAATCAGGGTCGAGCGGGCCCTTTCTATTTATATTATTTATTTTTTATGTAGACTTTATACGTGACCAGCCGCTATGGCCAAATGAGTTGAGTGCCCGCCTCCCATTCTGGTAGATCGGGAGATTCGAACTCGTGGACCCTGGCCGAGTCAAACCAATGACGTAAAAATGTATATGAATGTTGAATTGTAGCTAGCCTGACACATTTTAAACAGTTTTATCAAAAATATATTAAAATAATTCAAATTCAGGGGCAGGCGACTTTTAAATCAGGGGCGGGGACGATCACCAATTCTTTTTTTTAATTTGACCTAAAATACTCTTTAAAAAAAAAAAAAATTGTGCTTACAATTTTGTTATTTGCGGCTACGCCCGTGATTATAGAGCTTATCCAGCTTCCCCTACAATTGTAGCCGAGTTCTACACCAGAAGGCCTACTCCGCAACAAACAGTCAAATCCACAAAGAACCAATACTGTTGAAATTCGGTAATATTGGGAAATATCGGGGCACCATGACCCGATATCCGACTCAATCACATTATCCTGACACTGAGCCAACCAGTCCTTGCTGTATCCTATTAATGCTGAGCACCAAGCTAGATAACGGCGAGTATATAATAATAATAATAATAATAATAATAATAATAATAATAATAATAATAATAATAATATATTAAATATTTATTTCCACATGATCAATGTACACACAACTTGATATTTATATCAGTAATTTTTTCACATGAAAAAGGAGAAAGCAGAACTACAATACTTTTGAGGTGTTTTCCCTTTTTAAAAATAACACAGATACTTTACTTATCAATTTTATAATTCAACGGTTGGACTCGACCGGGAGCCGAACTCCCGACCTTCCGCGCGCGACGCACGCGCTTTACCGATTAGGCCACCGCGCCCGGTATTTGTTCGTTGGCTGAGTTGTTGTGTCTGCTGTTGCTTAGACCCTGGTGGAAACTTGTCTAAGCATATCTAAGAACGTGTCTAAGCATGTCTAAGAACGTGCCTAAGCATGTCTAAGAACGTGTCTAAACATGTCTAAGAACGTGTCTAAGCATGTCTAAGAACGTGTCTAAACATGTTGGGAGTTGTCTAAGCATGTTGGGAGTTGTTCGCATGTAGCCATGTAAGCAAAAGCGGAAGACGACAGATCAATTGCACACAACTGAAATTTCCCATGCTTAACAGATGAATACATTTGTGTAAAATGCAGGCTGTAGGATTTCACGGTAACGATCGTTACCGGGAGCGTCTCATTACCGTGCTGGGGAAACTACGGAACGGAAATTGTGTTTCCCATGATATTAATAAAATGCAAGGCAATTTCTTTTCAAATATTAAATTAAACGCTTCAGACGGTTGTTTTCATTACATTGTAGACGATTAAAGGTATATGTACAATTTCTGCACAGGTTTTGAGTTTCTGTCATTTCTCTGAGATAAATATTAGGTTGATTGTTATAATCTACCCTACTTTAGTTTGAAGTAACTTTTATTTTAAGTGACTACCTTTTGAGATATTTGAAGTGAAGCCATGCAAAATTAATCTTGGTAAGCCCACCAAAGCTTTAACACCACAGGCTTCTTCTTCATTAACATCTTCGATTCAATTGCCTCAGTATTCCCTTCTGTGTGGCAACAAATTGTAAAAATATACGGTCTTTCGGTCGTGAAAGACGAGCTTGGCATCATATCAATATCTCAGGCGATGGATTTAGGGACCATTGTTAAGTAATAGCGACACAATGTGTGCCCACTTGCTGTGTGACATATAAATAACTATGTGGAAATGTTAGGGCGCGCAGTGACCGGTATTGCGGTATGATGTCCAGATATTAAGATATGGTTATTAATATGGAGCAGGAGCATATATTAATGTTTATTGTAACTGTATGATGACTATTTGTTACCACGGGACCACTGGGTAAGCACACCCAGCCATTCTGCATATATTAGGGACACCACCTGCACTGGGGTGGAGTGACAGGTGTCTCTCTTGGGCGCCCCCCCCCCCCTCCCAGGCTGCAGAGGTGTCTGATTGGCTGGCTGTGTGAGCCCAGTCACCCTTGTACTCCTTGCACTTGCTATGCAGACACACTCACTCTAAGAGATACCAAAAGAAGCAGTTCACCACTGAGCTGTGCGTAACACCGATGGGACTTAAGTTCAATGGGCTGTAGGCACTGATTAGAATAAACAAGCAGGAACGATGTGGGTCTGTGTGGCAGGTTGTAAGTGACTTAGGGTGGCAGGTGAACAAGAGTTGTAGCAATAAAACTCAACCTTATCACTGTCAATCTTGCATGATTTGTCTTCCCTTTCTTGCTTATGAGCTGTTTTGGTATTTATTGGGTGCAGACTGGTAGACAGTTAGCAGGATCCTCCTGATAGTGAGTATGAAGATGAGTATCTGGGGCGGCCAAACCACGTATTCTTCAAAATATTTAATAAGTGCACCAGTATCTAAGTTAGATATATAGAATCAAATCTAGATAATTGTTTTCGTTTTGAAAATCTTATGTTTTATGAAAATGTTATGGTCTCAGCTTTAAGTTTAAGCCAGATAGAGTCTGTAGGCGGTCAGTTGGAAGAAAGCCCTCCAGGTGGCGCCACTAGTACTGACAGCGGGAACACGCAAGCATCTCAAGTTATCAACCTTTCAAATTATTTGTCTACCAACATCGAAAAACACCTTTAATAACATGCATATTAGTAAAAAGGTGCCACCATTTTTATAGACACCAACCACTATGTGCTACAACTACCAAGCAGAACTTTACCATGCCCCAAATAGTTTATCCCATTATTACTACTGTCGGGGGGGGGGGGGGGGTAGTGAGGGAAATGAGAAATATTGTGCCTAGAGCAGGAATCGAACCCACATCTCTTGCCATCTGGGCTAGTGTGCTAACCATTACACCACCTAAGCTCCCTGATGTCATCACCCTATCCATCTATTTGGCTCCTCGCCTGAGCTGTCAGCTTGGGGGGGGGGGGGGGGGGGGGGGGTGCGGGGTATAGCTGGTGCTGTGGAGAGTGGGAGGTGCCACAGGCCCGTTGGTCACAGGAATTTTATTTGAAATAAATAGGGCGGGTGTTGGGCCAGCCAGAGAGATAGTCCACTCCAAAATGTATTTGATTGTTTGTCGTGTGTTCATAGAAATAATGTAATATATTACAATGCGATTACCATTGTTATTTATATTCACATAAACAAATTATACAATACTTATGTAGGTCACGGCTTGCATGGGATGCCTTCCGATTGCTAGTCTCAAAGCAAGGCCAGAAAGTGAGTCAGAGTAATGGGCCTGTCACACTACGACGCTTCTCGCCGGCGCACCGTCAGCGCGCAAAATATCTTCTACACGTCGAGACATGTCCAACTTTTCGGCGGTTTGGGGAAAAAGTTTGGCATCAGTGCGGCACGTTATTCGCGCGCGGCCAACAGGAGTCGACGCGTGAGGAAAAAAAAGTAAAAGTTTGGCGCGACGTCTTCATATGACCTTAGATGTAGCTAGGACGTAAAACAACAAAGCAACAGTTTGGCGCAACATGTAAGAACGACCGTCACGCGCATGGCGACTGCCTAGCATTCGCATAACGTTATTCCAGCGCTGTCGACGAGCTTCTGACATCGCCATAATATTGGCAACCGCGCGTTGAAGCGCGTCACATTTTTTTGACATGCTTAAAACATCTAGCGACCTGCTACGGTCGCTGACGTCCTCCGGCGACTGTCAAGGTCCAGGATAGTGTACCGACGTTCGCATAACGTCCCCCTAACGTTTCCAGACGTTTCACCAAAAAATCACACACGTCGACGCGCGTTGGAGAGAAACGTCGTAGTGTGACAGGGCCATAAAGCTCGTTTATTTAACTATGGATCTAGACCACATTGATTTTCATCATCGGCTATTGGATGTCAAACATATGGTCATTCTGACATATTTCTTTGGAGGAAAGCTGCTGCCGCCACATAGGCTACTCTTTCCGATTAGCGGCAAATGGTGAAAGTGGGTCAAATGCACCACTATCAAACACCTCTATAAATACACCACAAAACAAAAGTACAGCGTTCCTGTACCTTGGACCATTGTCTGTTTGTTTGCTTGTTTGTTGTGGTTGTATATCCTAGCAACATCCTAGGTTATATCAAGACGGGTCATCCGATGGACAATCAGATAACAACCAACAAAAGTGTTACAAGTACATTGAAAACTTGTCCACACAAGGCGGGGGTTCGCTCACCACGGGGGTCCCTAAAGACAGGGTGGATTGTCGTTGATTCTGTATGAACTTTGACCCGATTAGATCGAACGTGTGACGACATGCTAAATTGGTTGGTTGTTGGAGTGTTACGTCCTTGCAACATCTAAGGTCATATCAGGATGGAACGACACGCTAAATGTATGGGATGTTAAAAAAGAACATATTATTATTATTAAAATCTTTAAATTTAGAAATAAATGTCGTTGTTAGTTAATGCCTTCTTAAAGTTGGCAAGTAATTACGCCAGAACGAGGTATAACAATGAGGAATTGTCCCATTTTAATGATGATGATGATGATGATGATAATAATATTCAATTAGTTGCTGATCACTTACCTCATATTCACTGTTAATTGGTTCTGTGGCTCCATCTGGAAAATATAAAAAGATAAATTTATATAAATTAGCGATAATATAATATAAGAAAGAGAATATGTGTGTGTTGTTGTTTTACGTCCTAGCAACGTCCTGTTTTATGTCCTGTTGTATGCACTGACGCCACACAGAGCGAACCGGAAACAGGTGACGGATGATCAACTTTCGGTTTCTCGTACACCAGCGGAAGTGGTGGGTGATGGAGGGGTTGGTAGCGATGTGGGTTTGATTGGTTGGTTGTTTTACGTCCTGGCAACATATAAGGTCATATCAGGACGGGTACCGACTTGTGACAGTGTGTCCTCATGGTGACTTTATAGTGATGCTCCACTGAGGACCAGGCCACTGGTACCATGACGCAATATCCCACTCAGTCACATTATCCTGACACTGAGCTAACCAGTCCTTGCCCGATCCTATTAATGGCGAGCGCCAAGCTAGGAAGCGACACGTATCAATTTGATAAGTCATTGGTTTGACTCGACCGGGAACCGAACTCCCGACCTTCCGTACACGAGGCTCGCGCTCTACCGATTCGGCCACCGCGCCCTGTGATGTGGGTTTGATGGTGGATGGATGAGGTCAAAGAAGTTAATTAATATTTGTGGTAGGATGTATCTTGTATACAAGTGAATTGTATTGTACGCACACCTTCTGCTTTGTCAAATGGTACTTGTATCAAATTGTAAAATATTCCAATAATGATGCATTGGTGGGGGAATGCAAATGTTCTATTTGTGAAACAGGTATACATGACCAGGTGCATAGATGTGTTTATGTAGTTGCTGGTGGTGCTTGATTGATAGGTAAATAGACATTGTGGTGCTAGTAAGATAGTGTGTAAGGGGCACTCAGAGCCCTACACACTACCCCCTCCCCCTCTGCTAGTCAGGATCACCACACTCAGCTCAAGGCAGGTGGTGGCCAGGGGAGCCACACAGCTTGGTGGTGGTGGGCAGATCACTGTAACCATGGGGACCGGGAATGCTTGTTTCTCATTGGTGGAGCTAGAAATGCTTGTTTCTCATTGGGAGAATAGGGTGGGGTGATGCTCTATACTGAATCCATGTACCATATAAATAATAAACCAGAGGGCTTGACTCGCTCTCTTCTTTCACCCTTTATACTCTTTCTTTCTCTTTGCCCGTATTGACTTCACTATAGCCTGCCTACACAACCACAGATTCGAGCCGTGGACATTACAATATGAAGGCACTAGAACATAGTTCCAAAGCGAGTATGTAAATACTTGTGCATTTTTAATTAAACGCCATTGTAGATACTTGTGTGCATCATAATAATAGTTTTTACATCCAATCGCCGATGATAACAATCAATGTGCTCTAGAGGCGTCGTTAAATAAAACAAGCTTTACATAATAATAGTCCCCTTCGACCGCCACAGCAGGTTTCTTCCCTAGAACCACCAGACGGCATTGACTGAATGAGTGGAGCGTCCGTCTCCTGGTTTGGGAGATCGGGGGATCCGAACCTGTGGCTTTGAACCATAGTCGAGTCAAACCAATGACTTAAAAATTGATACTTGTCGCTTCCTAACCAGGTGCTCTGCATTATTAGGATAGAGCAAGGACTGGTTAGCTCAGTGTCAGGATAATGTGACGGAGTGGGATATCAGGTCATGGTGCTGATAACATGGTCTCTCAGTGGGGCAGCACTATAGAGTCACCATGAGTGTGCACTGTCACAAATTTGTACCCATCCGGATATGACCGTAGACATTGCTAGGACGTAAAACAACAACAAAGAACAATCCCCAGAACCACTTAATCTCTCCCCGGGGTCCTGTCCTGATATGACCGTAGTTGTTGCTAGGACGTAAAACAACAACAAACTCCCGGGGGACTTCTCCACCCGCAGTCGGCAGCAGGACTGTGCCTCTGCTGCATTCAGATCGATATGGCGTATATAAATAGAATCTAGAACCCGATGTGCGCGATATTAAAATGTCTGCTGGCATCCAACAGTACGACCTGGCAGCTCGCATCTCATGTTGCTGGTTTAAGTCCTAGCAACACTTCCTCCTCTTCTGTCCGCCCCCTAATGTTGCTAGGACGTAAAACAAAAAAAAACAGATATTTCCTCTTCCCCCCCCCCCTCTCGCATCGATCAGATGAGATGGCCAAATGAGTTGAGCATCCGTCTCCTGTTTTGAGAGATTGGGGGATCCGAACACATGAGTTCATGGGTTCGAACTCTAGTCGAGTCAAACTAATGACTTAAAGATTGATACTTGACACTTCCTAGCCTGGCACTCAGCATTAATAGGATAGGGCAAGGACTGGCTAGCTCAGTGCCAGGATAATGTGGCTGAGTGGGATATCAGGTGATGGTGCTGGTGGCTGGTCTACCAGTGGGGCAGCACTATAAAGTTGCCATGAGTGTGCACTGTCATAAGTTGGTACCCGTCCTGATATGACCTTAGATGTTGCTAGGATGTAAAACAGCAAACAAACAATCCAGCAGTACGACCTGGCAGCTCGCAGATCATTTTACGGTTTTTAGTCCCAGCAACACTTCCTCTTCTCCCCCCCCCCTAATGTTGCTAGGACGCCAAACAACAAATAAACAGATATTAACCCCCTCCCCCCCTTATCGGATCAACATCGGGACCCTGTGTCCTCTTTATCCCCGCCCCCCCCCCCCACACACACTCCCATCCTTCCCATATCCTGATATGACCGTAGATGTTGCCAGGACATAAAACTTGGCGCTCGTCATTAATAGCATATGGCAAGGACTGGTTAGCTCAGTGTCAGGATAATGTGACTGAGTGATGGTGCCAGTGGCCTCATTTCCCATCGCGGCAGCACTATATAGTCACCATGAGTGCGCTCTGCCACAAGTCGGTACTGATATGACCTTAGATGTTGGCAGGATGCAAAATAGCTCAAACTGCAAATGGGTCCACTGAACAGGATCGATCGGATGACCCACACCTTCACAGGTGAACATTCTACCGCCTGAGCTACGTCCCGCTCCCCCGCTGGTGTACGAGAAACCGGAAGTTGATCGTCCGTCACCTGTTTCCGGTTCGCTCTGTGTGGCGTCAGTGTAGACAAATAATCACAGAGCCAACGGGTGGTTAGATGATCCTGACAGGCGTCCTCTGGTTGGTTGTTTGAGTTTTACGTGCTGGCAACATCTAAGGCCATATCAGTGCACTCATGGTGACTTTATAATGCTGCCCCACTGGGAAATCAGGCCGACAGCACCATGACCCGATATCCCACCCAGTCACATTATCCGGACACTGAGCGAACCAGTCCTTGCCCTTTCCTATTAATCTGAGCACCAGGCTAGGTAGCGACAAGTATCAATGTTATAAGTCATTGGTTTGACTCGACCGGGAACCGAATTCCCGATCTCCCGCACGCGAGGCCTGCGCTGTACCGATTCGGCCAACGCGTCCGGTAATGAGTCCTCTGAGTTACCGTCTGCTGAAGCTGGGCCCCGGTGTAAAGATTTCAAATTCCCCCCATATTCAAGTTCCCCCCCGGGAACTTGAAAACGTTTTCAACTTCCTCCCTCGTTTTAACTTTCCCTCCCCCCGGGGATTATAATCCACACCATCTTAAATAAAATAAAAATGAACTACGGCCTGAGATACACACAGAGACATACACAATTCTCTTATTTTATGAAATTTGGTGAAATATTAGATTTTTCGTGAACTTTAATTTTTTTTCCCGTTAAATTCGTTATTTTTCTGGAAATTGTCTGGAAATTTTGTATTTTCCGTGAAATTTTCGATTTGTTTAACTTTTCAATTTGTTGTGCTTTTTTGAATAATTAAAAAAATATCAAATTTTTGTGTGAGATTCTTTATTTTCATGAAATATACATTTTGTTGGTGATTTTTTTGCGTGAAATTGTTCGATTAACAAAAAATCTTTTTGGGGAAATTTTGGTGACTACTATTACTATTTTTCATAAATTTCCGATCTTTTTAAAACTTTTATATTTTTGTGGAATTTTATTTATTTTTAAACAATTTTAAATTCCCAGAGGGGGGAATTTGAAAATAGGGGGAGGAATCTGAAAACTGTTTTTAATTTCCCCCCGGGAATCTGAAAACGTTTTTAATTTCCACAGAGGGAAGTTAAGAACGTTTTCAGATTCCCGGGTGGGAACTTGGGAAGGGGGGGGGAAGTTGAAATTGTATTCCTGTAGGGGGGAATTTGAGAATAGGGGGAGGAATCTGAAAACTGTTTTTAATTTCCCCCCGGGAATCTGAAAACGTTTTTAATTTCCCTGGAGGGAAGTTAAGAACGTTTTCAGATTCCCAGGGGGGGGGGGGACTTAGGAAGGGGGAAGTTGAAATTGTATTCCTGGAGGGGGGAATTTGAAAATAGGGGGAGGAATCTGAAAACTGTTTTTAAGTTCCCCCCCAGGAATCTGAAAACGTTTTTAAGTTCCCCGGAGGCGTGTTTACACACCCGGAAGTGGGGCACGGGTCCCTCCCTGCCCTGTCACCAGACGGGATGGCCAAATGAGTTGAGCGTCCGTCTCCCGTTTTGGTAGATCGTGGGATTCGAACCCATGGGTCAGAGTTAAAATCCCGGCCGAGTCAAACCAATGACTTAAAAATTTATACTTGTCACTTCCTAGTCAGGCGCTCAGCATTATCAGGATAGGGCAAAGACTGATTGGCTCAGTTTCAGGATAATGTGACTGAGTGGGATAGTAGGTCATGGTGCTGGCAGCCTGGTCTCCCAGTGGGGCAGCACTATAAAGTCACCATGAGTGCGCACCGTCACAAGTCGGTCGCCGTCCTGATATGACCTTAGTGTCACTTCCCTATTCCTTAAAGTTGCATAGTCCGATGGCTGTGAGTTTCTGTCATTTTCTGAGATAAATACATTAAATTGATCATTATAAGCTACTTTACTTTAGGTTGAAGTAACTTTTAGTTTAAATGGCTAACTTTGGGGATATTTGAAGTGACAACATGCCAAATTAATTTTGGCAAGCACGCCAAAACTCTGATGTCATAGGCTTATGCAGTAACAGGTTCTATTAAATTGACTCCCCATGCCCTTCTATGTGACAATAAATGCTTAATAACTGCACCAGTATCTACGATAAATGTGTAGAATCAAATCTAGGTCAGTGTTTTGGTTTTGAAAATTTGATGCTTCATCGGACTATGCAACTGTAACATTCCACACGACTACCCAGTCCCTCTTCACGACCCACACGCCCAGTCACAGCTCACCATCCAATTATCAGTAACGTTTTATCTGGGCATTTACTTATCGGGTGGTCCTTGACTTTTGTCAGACTGGAGGGCCGAATGAGTTGAGCTTCCGTCTCCCGATTTGGTAGATCGTGGGATTCGAACCCGCAGGTTCGAACCCTGATCGAGTCAAACCAATGACTTCAAAATTTATACTTGTTGCTTCCTAGCCACGCGCTCAGCATTATTAGGACAGGGCAAGGATTGGTTAGCGGAAGTTTACTTACGCGGGCACATGCTTCCCCGTGACTTCATAGCCCACACTATTTATATAATAATAATAATAATAATAATCATCTCCGTGAATATGGCCTATGTTGCTGACAGTGGCACGGCGTAAAGCAACCACCATCCAATCAAAAAATCATCAATCAATAATAATAATAATAATAACAATAATAATAGACTTACCAGAGCACCCTTACTCAGGAGATGGTAGAAGGCACTACATAATATTAATAGAACCAGTGTATGACACATTTACAACCTGAGTAATAATACCGAAGCAGGCAAACATTGTATTCACCAGAAAGAAGACAGACGTGAACAGCCGATCCTGACCACGCATGAGCAATCACACTCGGACACGAGCTTCAAAACGCACGCGCATGCGCCACACCTTACCGTGAATACTAATACTGGCAGCCTAAATTATCTTCCCTTTTTCTCCTCTTTTTGCAGAAACAATAATTAATGTCAACACACGGTAGACAAAGGTCAAGGACGCTCCCGCCACAATAGCCACAGCGAACCTTAAATACCAGCACCCTGAGTAGTTGTCGTTGGCAGTTTTACGTCCTGGCAACATCTAAGGTCATATCAGGACAAGTATCGACTTGTGACAGTGCACTCATGGCGACTTCATATTGTTGCCCCACTGGGAGACCAGGCCACCAGCACCATGACACAACATCACACTCAGTCACATTATCCTGACACCTGTCCTATCCTAATAATGCCGAGCGCCTGGCTAGGAAGCGACAAAGTATAGATGTTTAAGTCATTGGTTTGACTCGAGCAATCCACCTACCCACGCCTCCCTGTGTATGTGGCATTTACGGTTCACTAATCAATCTCTCAGGTTTTTGAGTCTCACAAATCCGCTTATCCATTTCAGAGATAATTGAAATGGCAAATATGGTATTCAATATATGCTAATTAGCATTAAGTTAATAATGAGGTATCCTGCACCGTTAAACAAATATCTGTTCCCCCCCCCCCCCTTTTCTTCAAAACAGTCAATGTCTCAAACATGTAGTGGTAAAAGTCTAACCTAGTCAATTAATGCCCGGTACACACCTCCTGTATAAAACCTAAAACTGCCCGTTTTGCGACTAAGTTTGAGTTTTAGTCGGTTTCAGTCTTTAGGTGTGTGACCCCCTAACACACCTGAGCCTTCCGATTCGCGACTTAAAACTCAGTTTTAGGGCTTAAGACTGGAATCTTATAAGATTCGAAAAATGAATCGGGCAGTTTTAGGTTTTATATGGGAGGTGTGTACTGGGAATTAGTCGGGAAACGGGACGGGTCGGGTTGTGGCGGGTCGCGTCGGGCAGTCAGTTTTAGCACATGAATCGTATATGGGAGGTGTGTACCAGGCTTAAATCCCCTTAAAGCTTAAATAACCTCGCTAATCCATGCCACAACAGAACCTATCCAATCCAAACCCCTTACAATAGTTACATAAACAAATAACCTAGCCAATACATTCCCTTACACAATCAAATAACCTAGCCAATCCAAGCCCCTTACACAATCAAATAATCTATCTAATCACCATTCCTTCCGCAATCAATCAAATAATTGAAATAACACATGCCCTCAACACAATCAAATAACCTAACTAATCCCTGCCCATTTCACAATCCTAGCCAATCCTCATTTCTTACACAATCAAATAACCTAACTAATCCCTGCCCATTTCACAATCCTAGCCTATCCTCATTTCTAACACAATCAAATAACCTACCTAACCCCTGCCCATTTCACAATCCTAGCCAATCCTCATTTCTAACACAATCAAATAACTTAAGCAGCCATGTTTCTTACACAATAAAATGACCTAGCCTTACACAACCAAATAAATTAGCCGACCCACTCCCGGAGACGGCCACATCATAGTAGGTCGTGACCTTTGACTCCTACGCCTCCCAACCAAAGGTCACAGAGGTCATTGGCAGAGGTCATGAAGCCCCAAGATCCCACAAGTCCCGCTCCGTCTCCATCCGCACACAAGTAATTACAATTACACGTAATTGCATGGCCAGCATCACTAACTATTCGACGACAAATCGGGCTAATAGTACAGTATTGCCTTTGTAGTTATAATTGGTGTCAGCAGCGAATGAGATGTTCAAAAGTAACGCCTGTTTTATTTAACAACACCTCCAGAGCACATTGATTTATATACTTCAACCATATGGTCATTCTGACATTTGTTTGGAGGTAATGCGCTGCCGATACATAGGCTACTCTTTCCGATAAGCAGCAAGGGGTCGTTATATGCACTTTCCCCACAGACAGGACAGCACATACAGCAGCCTTTGATGAACCAGCTGTTATCCATGATGATCATTAGGACACCACATATGACTTTGCAACCAGTTCTCTCCAGTTTTCTGTTCTCCACTGTCCTCTGGGACCGGCCAAATTCCATTCCCTGATGTTGTCTTCCCACCTCTTCCTTTGTCCGCCTTGTTTTCTTCCCCTGCCTCCTTCACTCTGCCATGTGAAATTTCTAGTTACCATAAACTGTGTGACTTAATTACAAGCAATATTGTGAAATAACTGGAAATGCTCAATCCCTTCACAACACCCCTCAACACTGCAACAGTGCGCTACCTAACAATCCGCTAGAGGTCGCCACTACGGCGCTGCAATGGGATTCTATGCATTTCCTGTGTTACCTATGTGGTAGTCGCTCCATGAGCTCCACCACCACCATGCAGTGACAGCAGAGACTATGCTGTCTAGTGTCGCAGTTCTTCTGCATCAGGTTGTACTATTACTGGATGCCCGGCCACGTTTTGGACACCAGATAATATGACAAAACTCTCCCCTTCATAACTCTTATCTGTTAGCCCATTTAACCAATATTAAAGAAGAATGAAGACAAGTCACTCAGATAAACAGTGGGGAAGTTGTGCTTTATTAACACTGACTTCTGTCCACCTACCAGTGACCTATCATCCACTCCCCTTACCTTCTAGCCACACAAGATATCAGCCCATGGGACAGGAGTCCTATGGCTGTGTTCCACTTAATTAGAATATAGGAATTTTGCCAGCATCAGACAGAGTGTCTGGGGTTCCTGCTCAAGAGTAGGTGTGTCTCACTCAAGAGCCAGGAGTAGAGTGATCTCTCTCCAGGGGGTCTGGAGCAGAGCCTAGAAAATATGATCTTGGTTTGAGGCTAGTGTGGTCAGAGGGCCAATGGGAAGTGGGTGACTGGGCAGTCCTCAGCCAGCCAATCAGGCACCTCCACAGTCTGGGTGGGTGGCACCCCCCCCCCCCAGTAGGGGTGGCTGTCACTCAACCAAGCTGCAGGTGGTGCCCTGTGTGTATATGCAGATTAGGCTGGTGGGCCCACCCAGTGGTCATGTAGGGACAGGTAGCTGCAAACAGTTACAATAGATCTCTGTTAAAATGGTCTTTTCTCCAATTGCACTCTTTATGAATGCATTGAGAAGTATTTCAACACTCATGTACTGTCTCTTATTTAGGAACATCTCTTCATTAATCTTAGGCATCATGTATGAACATATATTTCACATAGCTTATATCATGTCATAATGGGAGTGGGATATTATTACTTTTAGTTTACATAACATCCTCCACACTCCATCACCCAAGAATAATAATGCTGTCTACCAATATACAATTCTAAACCGAAAATCTGTATATTTTTACAAGGTGGTGGCACGCTAGCCAGTGGGCAGGTCCCCATGTGCACTGCCTCTACTGTGTCCGGCTAGCAGCTCCCCCTATCATGAGAGGTTACCCGCGACCTGACTAGCCAGGGAGCGGGTCACTTGGTTCTGTGATGCTGCGGTGAGCAGAGATATTGAATAAACATGGCAAGCATACGTTTCTGCTTGGTCGTCATTATTCCGCGTGCTCTTCACATACAAACCAGGGAGCAACAGGCTGGATGTGGGCTATTTATTATTAACACACATACCTGATGTTGCATATTTTCCATGATGTTTTACTATTTAGAACTATTTGTAATTCCATCTTAGATTTTTGTTTTTGTTCATACATTTGGAGAATACAGATGCTATATGTGTTGGTAGACCATGGGATCATGGGCTCGAACCCTGGTCGAGTCAAACCAATGACTTAAAAATTGATACTTGTCGCTTCCTAGCCAGGCTTATTAGGATAGGGCAAGGACTGGTTGGATCAGTGTCAGGATAATGTGACTGAGTGGGATATCAGGTCATGGTGCTGGCGGCCTGGTCTCCCAGTGGGGCAGCACTATAAAGTCGCAATGAGTGTGGACTGTCACAAGTCGGTACCCATCCTGATATGACCTTAGACGTTGCTAGGACATAAAACAACAACAAACAAACAGATGCTCTATGAGTACGCTCTTTTGGCATACATACCTGTGCTCTATTTTTGCCTGTTTGACTAAATGTAATATTTTTTTAATGTCATCTTTTAGTCGATATGTTTAACCACTATATGACCCCCATTGAACAGGCCATGATCAATTTCCGGTTATTCGGTACAAATGGGAGGGGGGGGCTACCATGTTGTTCTGCGCTAGATTCTATCAAGAATTCCATTAAATCCTGTTAGCTGGTACAAATAGGGATGACAGTGTCACATACTAGGTTCTCTACTGGTTAGCACTACTTCCGGTTACCTGGTACAAATAGAAATAGTCAGTTCAGGAGGTGGATAATGTCGCGGATTAGGTTCTCTTACGGCTAGCACTACTTCCAGTTGCGGATACAAATAAGCGCTGATTCACCATGTGGACAATGTCGCAGACTAGGTTCTCACATGGCTAAGCACTACTTCCGGTTAGCTGGTACAAATAACTGCACTGATTCACCAGATGGACGGTGTCATGGACTAGGTTATCTCACGGTTAGCTGGTACAAATAGCGGTGGTCAGTTCACTATATACACAGTGTCATGAACTAGGTTATCTCATGGTTAGCACTACTTCCGATTAGCTGGTACAAATAGCAGGTCAGTTCACTATATACACAGTGTCATGAACTAGGTTATCTCATGGTTAGCACTACTTCCGATTAGCTGGTACAAATAGCAGGTACACAGTGTCATGGACTAGGTTATCTCATGGCTAGCACTACTTACGATTAGCACAACTTCCGATTAGCTGGTACAAATAGCAGTGGTCAGTTCACGAGGTGGACAATGTCGCAGACTAGGTTATCTCAGGGATAATGGTACCTGTTCACAAGGAGGTTACAACTACTGCACTAAGAACCGTGCTACCAAAATGGTAGCCCGGAGGTCGGCGACCATTTTCATAGGTTGCTTTGATCGCAAGATTTAGTGCCGCTGTGTCTGTGGTCCAAAGTAATCGCAAGCCTTAGTGTGACCGGAGCTTAACTGGTGGGATATTGTGGGTGATTACTTTGTGCAGTGTGTTCCACACAGGACGTCACGTGACCCAGATTCCCAGAACGAGGTTGGGTACACGCTCATCTAGTGTTTTGGGCGCTGCTCGCGGTAATTAGCGCCAATTAGCGCTAATTACCGCCAAGTTACGCTCCTGAGTTACCTAAGTAGCAATGGTCGCCATGTTAATGTGCGTAAGGCTATGAGCTGCTCAGCACTGACCTACTTAGAAGGATATGACCTACTTAGAGTCTTACTTACATCAACGCGCTGTAAGAACCCAGCTTCGATATATTCAAGAAGGCAGCCTCCACCACCAAGCTGTCCTCTGACGGAAGTGGGAAGAACGAATGTTGTGGTAATGGATTGGTATTTATAATGCCATGTGGAAAGGGTCTTATAGAGGATTTCCACCACGAAGCTTCCCTCTGACAGCAGTGGGGCGAACTACTATTCTGGGTAACAGCTCAGTGTTGACAAAGTTTGTGCAAACGGTCTTAGAGGATTTCCACCGCCAAGTTTCCCTCTGACGGCACTCGGAAGAACCAATACACTGCTTAGTAAATCAATATGCATGCAAAGCGAAAAAGGTCTATTCGAAGAACTTGCAACAGTAAGCGGACAGCGGTGTGGCGACCAGCTATGAGTTGACAGGGTAAGGCTCATCATTATAGGAGGCTAATTAGGTCATGTGACAAGTTCCATAATGTTCACATTTACCAGCATGAGTGGGTGACTGGTTGGTGCTTTACACTCTATCAACAATGGTTGGTTTTTGGAGTTTTACATCCTGGTAACATCTAAGGTCATATCAGGACAGGCACCGACTTGTGACTGCACACTAATGGTGACCTTATAGTGCTGCCCCACTGGGAGACCAGGATGCCTGAACTATGACCTAACATCCCACTCAGTCACATTATCCTGACACTGAGCCAACCAGTCCTTGCCCTATCCTAATAATGCCGAGCAGCTGGCTAGGAAGCGACAAGTATAAATTTTTAAATCATTGGTTTGACTCGATATTGGTTTGAACCAAAGTGTTTGAATCCCACGATTTACCAAAACGGTGGACGGATGTTCAACTCATTCGGCCATCCCGTTTGGGTCGCATGAGTGGGTGCATAATTGGGGTTTTACACTCTATTAACATCTGACAAAATAAGCGGAAATCTGACTTAGTGAATTTTCAACAATTCTCTTTCAGCCCTAAGGACTGTCCACTTCTTCATGGGGGGGGGGGGGGTGAATTGTGAAAAACGCAGATCTTTCAGCCTACACGTTGACTTAGTGCACCTCAGCTCATTTATGTGACCAGTTATTTCAGGGTTTATTGAACATGTGTGGGGGTGGAGGAGGGGGGGGGGGCGAGAGAGTGCAAGGAGGTGGGACGGTACTGCAAATTAGCCACAGGACGTGTTGGCCGAATCAGCCACAGGCTTCCCGTGCGGAAGGTTGGGAGTTTCAACCCCAGTCGAATCAAACTGATGACTTACAAAATCGATACTTGTTGCTACCTAGCCAGATGATCGGCATTACTAGGATAGGGCAAGGACTGGTTTGCTCAATATTATGATAATGTGACTGAGTGCGCTGTCACAAGTCAATACCCGCCCTGATATGACCTTAGATGTTGCCAGGATGTAAAACCCCAACAAACAAACAAATTAGCCACCACATAGGTTTCTAATAGGCTGAACCTCAAGGGAGATTCCCCATGCCATCACCTCTGCCAAACCCCAGTAAGACCCCAGTAAGACATAGAAACCCCAGTCCATTCAGGTAAACCCCAGTGCAGATATGAAAACCTCGGTCCAGTCAGGTAAACCCCAATACAGACATGGGAACACCAGTACAGTAAGGTAAACCCCAGTAAGACATAGAAACCCCAGTCCAGTCAGGTAAACCCCAATACAGATATGAAAACCCCAGTAGTCAGGTAAACCCCAGTACAGATATGAAAACCCCAGTATAGTCAGGTAAACCCCAATACAGATATGAAAACCCCAGTAGTCAGGTAAACCCCAGTACAGATATGACAACCCCAGTACAGTCAGGTAAACCCCAATACAGATATGAAAACCCCAGTAGTCAGGTAAACCCCAGTGTAGATATGAAAACCCCAGTATAGTCAGGTACCCAGTGCACAGACATGGAAACCCCAGTACAGGCAGGTAAACCCCAGTACAGAAATGAGAACCCCAGTAGTCAGATAAACCCCAGTACAGATATGACAACCCCAGTACAGTCAGGTAAACCCCAGTGCACAGATATGAAAATCCCAATATAGTCAGATAAAACCCAGTGCACAGACATGACAACCCCAGTACAGTCAGGTAAACCCCAGTACAATCAGGTAAACCCCAATACAGGCATAAAAACCCCAATATAGTCAGGTAAACCCCAGTACAGACATGACAATCCCAGTACAGATATGGAAACCACAGTCAGGGATGAAAGTGGTCTCCGGGGGAAAAAAAGCGGAAATGCCGATATTCTCCTATAGGTTTCGCAATGTCAGGGAATTGCCGACAATTTCCGGAAGTGGGGTTTCATATATACTGATATATACGTTGATAGTGCTGCACCGTTTGAAGCATGCATTAGTAGTATACGCTGATAGTGCTGCAGCGTCTGCACCACATATTAGTAAACGCTGATGGTGCTGCGGGATTGAAAAATTCCGGAAATCTGCGAAATCGCGGAGATCTTTCATCCCTGCCCAGTACAGTCAGGTAAACCCCAGTACAGACATGGAATCCCCAGTACAGTCAGGTAAACCCCAGTACAGACATGGAATCCCCAGTACAGTCAGGTAACCCCCAGTACAGACATGGAATCCCCAGTACAGTCAGGTAACCCCCAGTACAGACATGGAATCCCCAGTACAGTCAGGTAACCCCAGTACAGACATCCCCAGTACAGTCAGGTAAACCCCAGTACAGACATGGACCTCCAGTCAGGGTAACCCCAGTACAGACATGGAATCCCCAGTACAGTCAGGTAACCCCCAGTACAGACATGGAATCCCCAGTACAGTCAGGTAACCCCCAGTACAGACATGGAATCCCCAGTACAGTCAGGTAAACCCCAGTACAGACATGGAATCCCCAGTACAGTCAGGTAACCCCCAGTACAGACATGGAATCCCCAGTACAGTCAGGTAACCCCCAGTACAGACATGGAATCCCCAGTACAGTCAGGTAACCCCCAGTACAGACATGGAATCCCCAGTACAGTCAGGTAACCCCCAGTACAGACATGGAATCCCCAGTACAGTCAGGTAACCCCCAGTACAGACATGGAATCCCCAGTACAGTCAGGTAAACCCCAGTACAGACATGGAATCCCCAGTACAGTCAGGTAACCCCCAGTACAGACATGGAATCCCCAGTACAGTCAGGTAACCCCAGTACAGACATGAATCCCCAGTACAGTCAGGTAACCCCCAGTACAGACATGGAATCCCCAGTACAGTCAGGTAACCCCCAGTACAGACATGGAATCCCCAGTACAGTCAGGTAAACCCCAGTACAGACATGGAATCCCCAGTACAGTCAGGTAACCCCCAGTACAGGCATGACAACCCCAGTACATTCAGGTAAACCCCAGTTATCATCATCATCATCATCATCGTCATCATCATGCTGTGGGTCGCGATGCGACAAAGACTGCTTTCATTACTTGACTGCCGCTCTCCATTTAGGTACAGACATGGAAACCCCAGTAGTCAGGTACACCCCAGTTCACAGTGAAGTAAACCCCAGTCCAGACGAGGCCGGTCCCTGACACCGTGGCTCCCTGACACCATTGCTCCCTGACAGCGTGGCGCCCTGGCTGTCCGGTGGGCGGGGTCAAATAGAGGGTTAATCCTCCATGCACCGACTGTGTGAGATGAGCACAAGACACGCGAACAGGGGACCAGGCTGAACCACCCGAGGACTGGTCCCCGTGGGACGTGTGAGGGTGGTATGTGAGTATGTAGTGTTGTAAGGGTGCAGTGTGTCTGTATGTGGACATAGTGTCTAGCTGTATATTGTGTAAGTGTGTCTGTTTGGGGACGTGTAGTCTCTAGCTGTGTAGTGTGTAGTTTGTAAGTGGGTAGGGACGCAGTGTGTAGGTGTGTCGTGTGTAGGTATGCAGTGTATAAGTGTGCACAGGTGTGTAGCAAGTGTCTGTCTTGGATATATATATATATAGTATAGTTGTACGGATGATGGATAACTGGTGTTTTCCCGAGATACTAGCCTCGGATAGTAGTGGGTCAGGGAGAAGGAAGCACATCCGGGTCCAGCAATCTTTTACATACTTTTTAAAATTATTTGACTATATGGATACTTATTGTGTTTTCGATTTGGTTCCAGCGAAACATGATAGTCATGGCAGGGTACGCCCCGACCTAGATAAATGGCTTTAAGCTCTAATACATTAATGTGGTCGGAGATTTCATCTTCCATCCACCGGCCACCTGTCGTCTGTTGGTCTCTATGTGCGTCTATTGGCTATCCAAGTGCCTTGTGTGACTAAGTCTCTCGCTGTTTCTAACAAAAACATTTTAAAATGTGTGTAATCTACGAATTTGTTAAGTAAAGTTAGATCTAAAATTAGTCTAACATCTCCATTTGGTTTCGGTCTTAAGAAAATATTCGAGATGAATTCCCCAGCAACGTGTAGTGCTGGTTCTATAATGCCCTTTCCGCAAAACTTAAGATCTTGATTATCTAATGCTTCATGTTCTGAACTGTGAAAACAATATGGGAAAGGTATGCTATTCTTCTATTATCAGGATCCTTACCCCTTCTGCTAGGCTAAGAATAGTGAAGTTATCTGTAACTTTATTCCATTCCGAAAGGTTACCAGCTTGAAATATACAGCTTACTGCTGTTGTTTGAGTTGCCACTTCTATTTGTTCCCTGGGTGGGGTAACAGCTTCTGAGTGTTGAGCTCCCTCTTGAAGGGCTTGTTCCCATTGTTCCAGCCGGATGACTGCCTCTGGCCCCTTCCCCTGGCTTGGAAGCTGAAGTTTGGCCGGTTCTTCAGTTGCGAAAATCCTGCCTCCACTTCTTGAAGCGGTTGGGGTTGCCGTCAGCCAATTTCTTTTTGTCCGTTTCCATGTGTTTTCCGCACTTGGAGCTGGTCTCCACTTGCTTAAACAAGTATTGCAGTTGTCCGCCAAACATTTTGGTCTTGTCCAGCGGCTTTCCCTTGATGGGCTTTGGTGCCAGGAATAGTGGGTGTTAATTCCCATAGTTTTCTGTGATTTTCATGTAACGTGCCACCTCTTTGCCTGTGTCTGTGCAGACCGCCTTGAATACATTCTCAAACCGTCTGTAGGAGAGGAAGTTGCTGGTTGATGTTAGTAGCGCAATCCCCCCATTCATATCGTCACAGAGTGATGAGAACTTGTTCTCCGTCATCATCCTATTTGCGATGTGCACAATCCATATGGAGAGCCATCTCAAACTTCTTCCTCTCCTCGCTAGGTTTCACCTCAGGATCCATCTTTTTGGTGGTGGATTCCGGGATCCCTTTGATTCCCGTAAACTTCTTCGCCATCTTAATAATGACCTCTGCTGGCTTGAAGGTATTAAAGTGCCCTTGGATGGTCTTCTTCATGAGTGTCGTGATGTGAATCTTTTTGCGTCTCTGCACCTTGCACTTTTTGGTTTCTTTGCCACATGATTCTGTGTATTTGCCAGTGTGCTTTGTGTCAGAGTCAGAACTCATCGTCAACGATTTTGAGGACGAGTCCGAGGAGGAGGATTTGTGTTTCCTCCTTTTCTTGGTCGTCTTCTTACTCTTCTTCATGAGGGGCTTCTTTTTTATAAGCCCTCGTGTACTCATCTCCTTCGGAGGAGTTGTCTCTTTTCTTGTGTTTGCACTTCCGTGCCGACACAAACACCTCCTCCTCCGACTCGTCAGTTGAGGCCTGATCCTCAAGAGAGATCCTCCCATTCAGAGTCATCTGAGTCAAGCTTTTTCTTAGAGGAAGCCATTCTCGATGGTAACATTTCCTCCATCTTCTGTTGCACTAGCCTGGCAACCTGCTCGTCTAGGTCAGCTGGCACAGGACCGGTATCGTACCCCCCACCTCCTCAGAATTCCTGGTGACCTTTGTACCCATGCCAGCGGTGTGGTGTCTTCATCAGCACTGAGTGTGTGAGTTGCCTTTGCCAATGAAGCCTATAGGAAAACCCTACTACCTTAAACCTTGCATCACAACTCAATTACAATTCGCGCCTTGTACACAGAAACTAGGTCAATGAAGCCTAATGGAAAAGACTACTAGTACTACTCTAAACCATGCCCCACAAGCTGTGACTTGTATACAGAAACTAGCGGGGGGGGGGGGGAACCCCAATAAATTCTGCAATGTTTTGGGGTTTAGTTTCTTTTTTTAATAGAATATATGTGGTATTTGGGGCTAGCGGTGAATGTGCAGAGACGAGTATTGGGTGGGGAGAATATATGGCATGGGCAGAGTATCGGGCGGGGGGCAGGATATGAGGGCAGGGTTGGCTTGTTACAGTGTGGGGTACAGAGGGCTGGCAGTGCGGGTTGGAACCCGCTGTGTGTGTGGTACAGGGAGGGAAGGAAGTCCTGGGACGCCACCCACCTCCACACACACCTCCACCTCCACCTCCACACACCCACGAGAAGGAAGTACTGGGACGCCACCCACCTCCACACACCTACGAGAAGGAAGTACTGGGATGCCACCAACCTCCACACCCACACACCCACACGAGAAGGAAGTATTGGGACGCCACCCACCTCCACACCCACCCACCCACACGAGAAGGAAGTCCTGGGACGCCACCCACCTCCACACGCACACCCACAGACGAGAAGGAAGCATCGATCTTAGTACAGCAGTACCCAGCATCCATACCGAGGGGTAGGGGGGGTGATAAGCACGAACACTCCGGGCAGAGTCTCTGAGGCACCCTGCTACAGCCAGTCCATGGAAGCGGTAGAGTTTATGTGTGTGTTTGCGTGTGTGTAGTGTTTGCGTGTGTAGTGTTTGTGTGTGAACTGTGTGTGTGTAGTGTTTGTGTATAGTGTTTGTGTATAGTGTTTGTGTATAGTGTTTGTGTGTAGTGTTTGTGTGCATAGTGTTTGTGTGCATAGTGTGTGTGTACATAGTGTTTGTGCATGTAGTGTTTCTGTGCAGTGTTTGTGTGTATAGTGTTTGTGTGTGTGTAGTGTTTGTGCATGTAGTGTTTGTGCATATAGTGTTTCCATGTGTAGTGTTTGTGTGCATAGTGTTTGTAGTTTTCGTGTGTGTACTGTTCGCGTGTAGTGTTTGTATAGACCTGTATTGTTAGTGTGTATAGACTTTGTGTGTGTAGTCTTTGTGTGTGTAATCTGTGTGTTGGGGTTTTACATCCTAGCAACATCTATGGGGTTTTACATCCTAGCAACATCTATTGTCATATCAGGACGTGTATGAAGCAGTATGCCAGGCCCTTGGTACAGCAGCAACGCAACACTATAAACCACCGATGAAAGTTGTCTCTGACAAAAAAAATGCATGCAAAATCAAGCCGAGACCTTAGCGCCAACGACAAATTTCCGCGAAAACGCGGATTTTCGCCCCATAGGATTAGCACTGACAGGGAATCGTGGGGAAAATGCCGGAAGTCAGGATTCAAATGTCCTTGTTGTGACTATGTTATCGCCCATACTAACTCTTTCTTGCTTGGGTTTTATGGCCTAACAACATCTAAGGTCATAAGAGTGGGATATAATATACCAATTCAATTATTTTATTGTAACTCCCTGTAAGGGAGTTTACAATAAACTGAGGTGATACAATAAATGCATACAAATTCATTACAGACAGAAAGGATCCCAGAAAAACGATGCTTATCTAGCTGGTCTCCATGATGTGAGTGGGATATATTCCTCACTGTAATGTCAAAAGAAATCGTGGACAGAGTGAGTGAGCACTGCCAGACAAGTTACAACGTTTACAGGCAGAGATCGAAACAATCGGCCCGGGTGCATAGTCGATGAACAATTAATAACAGATCAGTACAGTAGATGACTTAGAATATCATAAGGCATGAATGCTTCCGATTAATTATACTTGTATAGTGCTTATACATCCCATAAGATATTCAGATTTTGTTTAACGTTAATTGGTTAATATCAAAAATCGTGGAAATCCGCGAAATCGCAGAGATCTTTCATCCCTGATATTTAAACTGAACATCCCGAACTACCCCCCACACCTCCCATACCCCCCCCCCCCATACCTACATTTCTAATTAGACAGTAGGAAAATAGATTTACAAAGGGCAGAAAACTGTTGCTAAAAAAAGTGGTGTGTAAATATAATTGTAAACTTGTAACGGATCGGGCCGGATATCAACAGACACAAACCGGACTTTGCCGGATACCAACAGACTTTTTCGGTTTCTTTCCGTTTCCTCAATCCGGTGATGTGTGACAGAGCCTTTACTGTTGTAAGTCAGGAGCCATCCCGATATGATCTCAGAGGTTATTAGGACATGCAAAGCCAAATGGGGAGGGGGGGGGGAGGGGAGGAGAGGGCGGAGAGGAGAAAGTAGAGGAGAGTATTTGTTTGTTTGTTGTTGTTTTACGTCCTAGCAACATCTAAGGTCATATCAGGACGGGTACCGACTTGTGACAGTGCGCACTCATGGCGACTTTATAGTGCTGTCCCACCGGGAAACCAGGCCGCCGGCACCATGACCTGGTATCCCACTCAGTCACATTATCCTAACACTGAGCACACCAGTCCTTGCCCTATCCTAATAATGCCGAGCGCCTGGCTAGGAAGCGACAAGTATCAATTTTAAAGTCATTGGTTTGACTCGACCGGGACTCGAACCCACGACCCCACGATCTACCAGCACGGGAGACGGACACTCTAACTCATTCGGCCATCCCGTCTGGAGAGTATGGGGAGGGGAGAAGGGACGGGAAAGGCAAGAGGCAAGAGGGAAAGGAAGCGGGGGTTAGACGAGGAAGAATGAGAAGGGGAGAAGAGGAGAGGGAAGAGAGTGATGCATAAGTGGTTTTATTCCGCCGACCCATAACAACAACAGGACAGTCGGCCAACCACAACAACGGCTGCCGCTGGTTCTATCTAACACTGGTAATAAATAGGGAGGGTCCCCAATCTGACTCCAGCCAACAGTAATCGGGACAGGGGTCAACTAGATGACTGCGTCGGCCCAGAGGTCACATGTGGTGTGGGAGGTCACGTGCGCCAGCTGTTCGGCACAAGACTGCACTACGCCCACTGGAAAAAAAATTTTTTCGTTTAAACGTCGCCTTTAGAGCGCATTGATTTTCATCATCGGCTATTGGATGGCAAACATGATCATTCTGACATATTTCTTTGGAGGAAACCGCTTCCGCCACATAGCCTACTATTTCTGATAAGCAGCAAGAGGTCTTTTATATGAACTTTCCCATAGACAGGACAGCACATACCACGGCTTTCATCGGACTACGAATCCAAGAATGCTTTATACATTTGATGTGATGTTGTCTGCCTCCCATCAGTTTAAACCAACAATGCTTTATACATTTGACGTGATGTCATCTGCTGCCCATCAGTTAAAACCAAACAACCCTTTATCCATTGAAGTGATGTCATCTGCTGCCCATCAGTTTAAACCCAACAAGGCTTTATACATTTGATGTGATGTTGTCTGCCTCCCATCAGTTTAAACCCAACAACCCTTTATACATTGAAGTGATGTCATCTGCTGCCCATCAGTTTAAACCCAACAACGCTTTATACATTTGACGTGATGTCGTCTGCCTCCCATCAGTTTAAACCCAACAACGCTCTATATATTTTACGTGCTGTTGTCTGCTGCCCATTAGTTTAAAGTTAAACCCAACAACGCTTTATACATTTGACGTAATGTTGTCTGCTGTCACGACGAGAAGTATCTTTCTAACTCCCGCCTGCACTGAAAAATCCAGGAATCCCCCCACCCCCCCAAATACGGCCATATTTCATCGAGAAAGGGTTTAACTAATTAATAGTCTCCGCCACCACGGGGGCCAAGTTACTAACATTTCCTTATTCGTCATTTTGACAACAGCTTAGAGGTTAAACCAGTGCTCGGTATAACCCCACCTCCACCCAACCCTTCCCACACGACACATTGCAGGGTCCGTACACATATGAACATATGGAATTCAAGGCTATTTCAGGGCTCGTTTTTTTTTAAACCCAGGAATTCAAGACTATTTTCATTCGGATTTCAGGAAAAACAACAAGGGCGAATGGCAATTTCAGACTAATTTAGATCAGTGGGGACAGTTTAATTGAATTCAAAGCTCTTCCAGACTAATTACTCAAAATAGATTAAATTCAAGGTTTTTCAAGGCCTTCACAGACATTGGCATTGTCATGTATTTTATAACAATTTCGCGGCGGGAAAGTTTCCAATAGATTACATCACGGTTCCAGCGGCGCGGTGCATTGTGGGATGGGTCAGAGCAAAACAACCCCCCCAAAAGCACATGGCACATGCTAATACACTGTGCTAATTTCAGCTCATCTCAGCTCTTGTTTGAAACATAGAATACTAACTAAAAATATATATATAATAAATTAAGATATTAATCTGTTATCCAGCATTGCATTTACATCAATATAATCAGCACATCTTATGCCATGTGCATTTAGATTTAGAAAGATCTAGGCACTCAGACTAGTGTTAGAGCCATAGCCAGTGTACTCAATGCATTGTCAATGGCAGTGAGTAATCTCCATACAGAAAAACTAAAATATTGATAAAACCACACCACCTAGACACAAACCGCTTGGAACACATATAGAAAACAGGTTTAACAAAAAGATTATATTAAATTGATAAGGTTAGGGTTTGGGATTTCTATTAATTTTGAATAAAAGTGACGTTTTTCAATGCGCGTATAGGCAAACTTAATGGCCGTACGCCTTTGCTTTGCTCCCAAGGCCGTTTTCAGCGCATGCGCAGTCGGAACCGTGATGTAGTCTATCGGCTCGTAACTAGGTGCGGATGGTTTGTGTTTAATGGTCTCTGATACAATGCAGCACCTGGGGTGGTCTGTCATCAACACAACTCGAGAATGTGACAAAACGGACCAACTCCGCCTAGCTGCAGTTTGTCGTCTGCTGTCGGTTAAATGTCATCTGACTTGCACACAACTTGCTCAATTCCATCAATTTTCACTGGGGGGGAAAAACCCTAGATTCACCCCTAACCAGAGCAGGGGTGGAGAACAACCCGTTAGAAAAAGTAGCGGAAGGCTGGGTAACTGAAATGAGCACAAAACTTATTATTAATCAAAGAAGCAAAATATATTCTTCACATACTTTTCATATTTACCCGCTACTTTTGCTTGAAAAATATAATAAAACATGTACATTAAGAGACTTTAAAAGTCAAATTGAGAGTATTTTGTGGTCGCCATCTTATCTTTTTGAAGTCTCTCCCATTTCGCCAACTCTGTGTCAATACAGATGGACACTGGTCATTAGAACCACTACTTCCACAGTTAATTCATGCATCCGAATCACCCTGAAATACAAAATGGATAACCATACAACACAGCCATCCCACCTAGTCGCAGTCCTGAAGGGTCCAAGGGTGTTCTGGCACACTGGTGTACTATCTAAGGACAGGGCATGGGTGAAAGGATGCTGTAACAAACCACAATGGGATGGGATCCTCTCCCACAGGCCTGTATGTCATCTGCGTAGATGTACATAGTAGGCTAAGCTATTATATACAGGTTAGGAAAAAACTTGAAAATTAAAAAAAAAAAAAAAATAGAAACTACTAACACCCAAAACCGCAAAGGTTGGCCCGAGAAAGATCAGGTAAAGACTCCTGAGTGCGGGACCAGACCAATCCAGTATCACAGCTGTCCAGCGTTGAAAACAAGCACCCTCATGGGAGCTTTATACGTTATGGGCAGAATAAAAAAACTTGTCACAAAAAAAAAAAATCCCATTTGAAACTTGATTGATTGATTGATTGATTGATTGGTGGTTGCTTTACGCCGTTTCGGCAGCATAGGCCATATTCACGGCGAGAAATATTAGTTTTTTGTTCAAACCATCGCTTTTACATGTAAAGGCAGACAATCAATTATGTGCCAATAGACACTCATTAAATTAGAAAGCTCACAATTATATATTTGTGGTCAAGGGAAACAAATTCCCATAGAAAAAGAAAAGTTTTATTATAATTGATAGAATCTATTTAGTAAACTATATGAGGTGATACAGTCCAGCTGCCCTCAAAAAGGCTAAAATGTTTTCCTGTTTTACCTTAGTAAAAAGGCCATGCATACTGTCTGCAGTGTAAAACTTTTGGTGCAGGGCCAAAAAATCAACGCAACTTAGTCAAATGTGTTTGAGTGTCAGCGGGGACTGACACCCAATACATTCAGGGGGAGGTTCCCCCTTGAGCAGAAAAGCATGTGTAAGCCACGAGTGGCCAATACGGCAGCGGCTAAGGACCATTTGGTCCCGCCGACCTCCCGCATGAGTCTGTGGTGGCTTCCATTTGAAGCAGTTTTTGCTCGGATTTAGATAGCTGCCATTTACCCCTAAACAGTAAACTGGATAGGGATGAATATTTTATCTTGCGAAAACCATGCTGCTTCTACGAGTGGTGCAATCTATATAGACTAAATGTCGTCTGCTGATATAATATGACAAACTGTGGTGAGGAGGAGCAACAACAACAACAATAAACAACAAAAGCTTTCCCTTTCTTGTCCTGCCAATGGCGTGTGATATTACCATTCATGGGATTCGAACCCACGGGTTCGAACCCTGGTCGAGTCAAACCAATAACACAAATTGATACTAGTCGCTTCCTAGCCAGACGCTCGGTATTATTAGGATAGGACAAGGACTGGTTGGCTCAAGGTCAGGGATAAACAGTAAGTAAGCCATACAAATCACAAACCAATGAGACACCATACTAAACAAACTACGCACAAAAATATAATCAAAAACCAACAAAATTGGAAACTCCCCGATTTTACACCATAAACAAGTTTACAGAAATTATTGATAAAGGAAATTAATCCATATGAATTATGACCACTACTGCACAGCAACGAAAACAAGTGCATGCACTTAACCGATATGAGGAGAATAAACAGTCACTAAAACACTAATTTTAAATTTTCTAAATAATGTGACTGAGAGGGATATTAGGTCATGGTGCTGGCGGCCTGGTCTCCCAGTGGGGCAACACCATAAAGTCACCGTGAGTGCGCACTCTCACAAGTCGGTACCCATCCTGATATGATCTTAGATGTTGCTAGGGCGTAAAGCTCAAACAACCAACCTATTAGCATGCATCAGTGCCACACCTGTCACTCAGACATTCACCACAGTGGAGTGTGTGTCCCGGTGATTCAGTGGTCAGTTTCCATGGAAACGCTTAGTCAAGACAAGACGCCCGGATGTACATTTTACACACAGCACCAAGAAGTTTGTTTATTGTTTTACGTCCTAGCAACATCTAAGGTCATATCAAGACGGTTACTGACTTATGACAGTGCGCACTCATGGTGACTTTAAAGTGCCACCCCACTGGGGGACCAAGCCGCCAGCACCATGATCTGATATCCCACTCAGTCACATTATCCTGACACTGAGCCCCCAAGTCTTTGCCCTATCCTTATAATGCCGAACGCCTGGCTAGGAAGCGACAAGTATAAATTGTTACGTCATTGGTTTGACTCGACCATGGTTCGAACCCACGGGTTTGGATCCCCCGATCTCCCAAAACAGGAGACGGACACTCAACTCATTCGGCCATCCCGTCTGGTGGGCACCAAGAACACCAGACGGGATGGCCCACTTCTCATAGATTTCAACTCCTACCTGAGTCAAACCAATGGCTTAAATTCTATATGTATCACTAACTAACCATTACAGAGTTTCGGTATGTTGACATGTTACCCATCAAAAATGGTAATCGTGGATCACGAAGCTCCTAGGTAGCTGTGAGATCAATTACATTTGTAAATTACTCACGAACCAGACCAGACAATAAACCACAAACTAAGCTGTTCAGCATTGAAAACAAGTTCTATCATGAACTTATATTGTTATGGACAGGGTAAATAAACCATCACTAAAAAGAAATTTTTTCACAAATCTGGCACTCTGCATTACTAAAATAGGGGCAAGGAGCAGTGGAATGAGGAAGACAATTGTCCGCCATTTAATCAACAAACATAAACCCCAAAGACGTGATCGTTTGCACCCTCATTACCATGACAACTGGTTCATTAAAGGCTGTGGAATGTGCTGTCCTGTCTGTGGAAAGTGGATATAAAAGACCCCTTGCTGCTTATCGGAAAGCGTAGCATATTTGGTGACAGCTGGTTTCTTCCAACAAAAGATATGTCGGAATGACCATATGTTTGATGTCCAATATACAATGATAAAAATCAACACGCTCTAAAGGCGTCATTAAATAAAACAAACTTTCCTTTTTTCCCATTACCATGGTTACTGATGACAACACTTTAACACCCCTCACCAATCTCATCTGCCTCGTTCCGCATGGCTGGTTCCGGACCTAGTCAGTCACCAAGGACAATTGTCTGCTACCCACCTGCCAACACAGTGAATCAACTTGGAGACTATAGAACTATGACGTCATAAACCGGGGTTGAGTATGTTATGTGAGTTGGCAAGGAGATTGCCAAAATTGGGCGCTGTGGTGGTGGTGGTGGTGGTGGTAGTGGTGGTGGTAGTGGTGGTGGTGGTGGTAGTGGTGGTGGTAGTGGAGTGGTGGTGGTAGTAGTGGTAGTGGTAGTAGAGGTGGTGGTAGTGGTGGTGGTGGTGGTGGTGGTAATGGTGGTGGTAGTGGTGGTGGTAGTGGTAGTGGGGCAATATGTAGTGGTGGTGGTGGTGGTGGTGGCAATATGTATCTTCCGAATGACCTTCCCCTGTTCCCTGCAAAAAGACTGAAGCTGTGACCTGTTCTGTTGGTTGGTTGATTGTTGGAGTTTTACGTACCATCAACATCTAAGGTCATATCAGAATGGGTACCGACTTGTGACAGTGTGCAGTGCACTCAGCATTAATAGGACAGGACACGGACTGGTTGGTTGGTTATTGGAGTTTTATGTCACGGCAGCATCTAAGGTCATATCAGGATGGGTACTGACTGTGACAGTGCGCACTCGTGGCTACTTTATAGTGCTTCCCCACTGGGAAATCAGTCTGGGGGTACCATGTCCTGATATTAGGGATAATGTTAATAAGTGGGATATCGGGTCATGGTGCCGGTGTCCTGATTTCCCAGTGGGGCAGCACTATAAAGCCAACATGAGTGCGCACTGTCACAAGTCAGTACCCATCATGATATGACCTTAGATGTTGCTATGACATAAAACAACAACAACAAACAACCTTCCATCACAGCATGGCCAGGGCCTTGACTAGTGGTTGGGTCGACACCAACTGTGGTACCTCTGAAGTGGCGTATTACTATTAGGTGTGTTCCCGTTATGGCCACCATGACTAATGCTAAATAAGTAATAAGTCTGTATCACGGGGCATGAACAATTTAGCGCCTATTCTTGCCAAGTCTTGCCCTCTCCTCTAATCCTAACATAAAAACATCGAATAAAGCCTAAACCTGCAAGACCTCTCCCTGAAAAGCAATCTGAACATGGCTTTTAGTTTACACCCGGTCCTTCAGAACATTGTTTGGATTATAAAGAACATTAGTATTTATGGAGCATCCCTAAAGGCTCTGTCACACCTCGCCACATTGGGGAAACGTAAAGAAACCGAACAAAGTATGTTGATATCCGGCAAAGTCTGGTTTGTGTCCATTGCATATCCGGTGATATCTGGCCTGATCCATTATAAGTTTTGAGCAGGCACAAAACTTGTAACGGATTGCGCCGGGCTGACGTATCCATTACACGTCCGTTGCCGTTTGTTATAGTTCGTTTTGTATACTGAATTGTCCGTTGATCGTTAGATACGTTATCAACCGTTACCGTCCGTTATAGAATCACACCGGACTAGAATATTTTTGTCTGGCTCTATCCGTTTCCTCAATTAAGCGAGGGGCTTTAAGTACCTAAATTTTATATCTGCCCAGCTATGGCAATGTGAGTTGAGCTAATGGACTTGTAGCATGTCGATTTGTCATATTCAGTGCCATCATTTTTTATTATTTTTTTTGCTTTTTGCACCATGAATGCGCATGCGTTTTAACGCTCAGGTGAGAACATCCCACCTAGGAATTTGTAAATGGCTTACGCCTGTGGTGTCTGGTGTGATAATTACAGCCATAGTAAAATGGAGTGAAGCTGTGACACTACTTAGTACTTGCTGGGGTGTGGTGAAGCACAGTTGGTTGTTGTTGGAGTTTTACGTCCTGGCAACATCTAAGGTCATATCATACGGGACAAGCACAGTTGTCACTTCCAAGTCTCGTTGCTTTGACGAGATCTAACACACTTTGCTCACCGGAAACAATTGGTAGAGCGCAAGCTTCCCGTGTGAAAGGTCGGGAGTTCGAATCCCGGCCGAGTCAAACCAATGACTTTTAAAACTAGTACTTGTCGCTACCTGGCCTGGCGCTCGACATTACTAGGAGAAGGATTGGACAAGGACTGGTTAGCAGTGTTACTAACTGTTATGATTATCTGACTGAGTGTTACTAACTGTTATGATTATCTGACTGAGTGGGATATTGGGTCATGGCACCGGTGGCCTGGTTTGCCAGTGGGCCATGAGTGTGCAGTCTCACAGGTGAGCACCTGTCCTGGTGTGACCGTAGACGTTTCTAGGACATAAAACAACAACCAACCTCCATTGGCCCCTTTAGAGGACGGGGATTGGGCTCAAAGCTAACCATTTTCTCTCTACCCCCTCACACCAGCCCGCTTGCCCCTTCCTCCCCGATTTCTCTGACCACGACCCACCAGAAGCCAAATCACTGCCGCCTTCGGTGATGCCCATATAGTGCTGCAAATTTGCAGCCTTCAGTGCACCAACGCGACTGAAAACTCCCCAAAACACAACAACAGTAACAAATAGAATTGTAAGTGGATTATTTCAGAGCTAAAACCATGATCAGGGTTCGCGATCATAACACTTTTCTAGATACCAGATGGGATGGCCGAATGAGTTGAGCATCTGTCTCCTGTTTTGGGAGATAGGGGGATCCGAACCCATGGGATCGTAGGTTCGAACTCTGGTCGAGTCAAACCAATGACTTAAAAATCTATACTTGTCGCTTCCTAGCCAGGCGCTCAGCATTATTAGGATTTGTTTGTTTGTTTGTTTTACGTCCTAGCAACATCTAAGGTCATATAAGGACGGGTACCGACTTGTGACAGTGCGCACCGATGGCGACTTTATAGTGCTGTCCCACTGGGAAACCAGGCCGCCAGCACCATGACCTGGTACCCCACTCAGTCACATTATCCTGACACTGAGCACACCAGTTCTTGCCCTGTCCTAATAATGCCGAGCGCCTGGCTAGGAAGCGACAAGTATCAATTTTTAAGTCATTGGTTTGACTCGATCAGGGTTCGAACCCACGATTTACCAGCCCGGGAGACGGGCGCTCTAACTCATTCGGCCACCCCGTCTTATTAGGACAGGGCAAGGACTGGTGTGCTCGATGTCAGGATAATGTGACAGTGCGATATTGGGTCATGGTGCTGGCAGCATGCCAGTCTCCCAGTGGGGCAGCACGATAAAGTTGCCATGAGTGCGCACTGTCACAAGTCGGTAGCCATCCTGATATGACCTTAGATGTTGCTAGGACGTAAAACAACAAACAAACCTTTCTAGATCTACCTCTCTCAGGTAACGGCTTATGACTAACCTGCTATGGTTACACAAAAGCTACCGCACCAAAACAATTATGTTCACAATTTTTGTTGTACTGAACCATTTTATTTTTCTTTCTTTAAAAAAAAAAGTAAATCACTGTACCAACAATGGCTGGAAGACCAGTGCCTCAATGCTGGCAAAAGATGTCGCTCAGCAGAATAAATATATTTACAACAAAATAAAGGTGGTAAAAGGGGTGAAGCTTGTTACCTAAAGCTGCATAGTCCGATGAAAACATCAAATTTTCAAAACCAAAACAATTATCTAGATTTGATTCTACATATCAAACTTAGATAGAAATGCACTTATTATAATATTAAACATTTGTCGCCACACAGAAGCAATTTAATAGAACCTGTTACTGCAGAAGCCTATGGTGTCAGAGTTTTGCCATACTTGCCTAACTTAATTTTGCATGTTTACACTTCAAATATCTGCAAAGGTAGCCATTTAAAATAAAAGTTACTTCCAACTAAAGTAAGCTAGATAATAACAGTTGGTTGGTTGTTGGAGTTTCATGTCCTGGCAATATCTAAGGTCATATCAGGTTGGGTCGACAGTGCGTAGTCATGGCAACTTTATAGTGCTGCCCCACTGGGAAATCAGGCTGCAAGCACCATGACCCCATATCCCACTCAGTCACATAATCCTGACACTGAGCTACCAGTCCTTGCCCTATCCTATTTATGCCAAGCGCCAAGCTAGGAAGCAACAAGTATCAATTTTGTCCATCATTGGTTTGACTCTACCGGGAATTGAACTCCCGCACAGGGAGGCCTGCGCTCTACCTATTCGGCCACCGCGTTCGGTATAATGATCAACCTAATGTATTTATCTCAGAAAATGACAGAAACCCAAAACCATCGGATTATGCAGCTTTAATAACAAGTATCATAGTCCGTCTGGTATTGGTCAGTTCTTATCATGTCCACATTGTGATAAAGGGACTACGCTGGTTCATACCAGGCTCCTTTAACAAGAATTGATGAGGTTTTATACTGGATCAATGGGAGCCTCAAGTGTCCCCAGAGCTGCGTCTGCACATACAGCATTCAGACACAAGATGGCGGCGCTTCTTGTGCCCGGGACCAGATGGGATGGCCGGATGAGTTGCGCGTCTGTCTCCCATTTTGGTAGATCGTGGGATTCGAACCTGGTCAAGTCAAACCGATGACCTAAAAATGTATACTTGTCGCTTCCTAGCCAAGCGCTCAGCATCATTAGGACTGGGCAAGGACTGGTTGGCTCAGTGTCAGGATAATAGGACTGAGTGGGATATCAGGTAATTGTGCTGGTGGCCTGGTCTCCCAGTGGGACAGCACTATAAAGTCGCCATGAATGCACACTGTCACAAGTCGGTACCGGTCCTGATACGACCTTAGATGTTGCCAAGACGTAAAAAGTCCCAGAACCAACCAGCATGATGTAACTATTTATTCAGAATAATTCATTGCAAACTGTACATTCACCCACCCTGCACCTCAAGTTCCACTGAGACTACAACAAGACACAAGAATACTTGCACAGGAGCACAGGAGTACTAAATAAATGTTTAATTCATGCACCTGATGTGTAGGGTCAAATCTAGCTAAGTGTATAAATGTTTAATTCATGTACTTGTGACATGTAGGGTCAAATCCAGCTAAGTGTATAAATGTGTAATTCATGTACCTGTGACATGTAGGGTCAAATCCAGCTAAGTGCATACATGTTTAATTCATGTACTTGTGACATGTAGGGTCAAATCCAGCTAAGTGCATACATGTTTAATTCATGTACTTGTGACATGTAGGGTCAAATCCAGCTAAGTGTATACATGTTTAATTCATGTACCTGTGACATGTAGGGTCAAATCCAGCTAAGTGTATACATGTTTAATTCATGTACCTGTGACATGGAGGGTCAAATCCAGCTAAGTGTATAAATGTTTAATTCATGCACCTGTGACATGGAGGGTCAAATCCAGCTAAGTGTATAAATGTGTAATTCATGCACCTGTGACATGTAGGGTCAAATCCAGCTAAGTGCATACATGTTTAATTCATGCACCTGTGACATGGAGGGTCAAATCCAGCTAAGTGTATAAATGTTTAATTCATGCACCTGTGACATGTAGGGTCAAATCGAGCTAAGTGTATAAATGTTTAATTCATGTACTTGTGACATGTAGGGTCAAATCGAGCTAAGTGTATACATGTTTAATTCATGTACCTGTGACATGTAGGGTCAAATCTAGCTAAGTGTATAAATGTTTAATTCATGCACCTGTGACATGTAGGGTCAAATCCAGCTAAGTGTATAAATGTTTAATTCATGCACCTGTGACATGTAGGGTCAAATCTAGCTAAGTGTATAAATGTTTAATTCACGTACCTGTGACATGGAGGGTCAAATCCAGCTAAGTGTATAAATGTTTAATTCATGTACTTGTGACATGTAGGGTCAAATCTAGCTAAGTGCATACATGTTTAATTCACGTACCTGTGACATGTAGGGTCAAATCGAGCTAAGTGTATAAATGTTTAATTCATGTACCTGTGACATGTAGGGTCAAATCTAGCTAAGTGCATACATGTTCAATTCATGTACCTGTGACATGTAGGGTCAAATCCAGCTAAGTGTATAAATGTTTAATTCATGTACTTGTGACATGTAGGGTCAAATCGAGCTAAGTGTATAAATGTGTAATTCATGTACTTGTGACATGTAGGGTCAAATCCAGCTAAGTGCATACATGTTTAATTCATGTACCTGTGACATGGAGGGTCAAATCTAGCTAAGTGTATAAATGTGTAATTCATGTACCTGTGACATGTAGGGTCAAATCGAGCTAAGTGCATACATGTTTAATTCATGTACTTGTGAATGTAGGGTCAATCCAGCTAAGTTATAAATGTTTAATTCAGTACCTGTGTGGAGGGTCAAATCTAGCTAAGTGTATAAATGTTTAATTCATACACTTGTGACATGTAGGGTCAAATCAGCTAAGTGTATAAATGTTTAATTCATGCACCTGTGACATGTAGGGTCAAATCCAGCTAAGTGTATAAATGTTTAATTCATGTACCTGTGACATGTAGGGTCAAATCCAGCTAAGTGTATAAATGTGTAATTCATGTACCTGTGACATGTAGGGTCAAATCGAGCTAAGTGTATACATGTTTAATTCATGTACTTGTGACATGTAGGGTCAAATCCAGCTAAGTGCATACATGTTTAATTCATGTACCTGTGACATGGAGGGTCAAATCTAGCTAAGTGTATAAATGTGTAATTCATGTACCTGTGACATGTAGGGTCAAATCGAGCTAAGTGTATACATGTTTAATTCATGTACTTGTGACATGTAGGGTCAAATCCAGCTAAGTGTATACATGTTTAATTCATGTACCTGTGACATGGAGGGTCAAATCTAGCTAAGTGTATAAATGTGTAATTCATGTACCTGTGACATGTAGGGTCAAATCGAGCTAAGTGTATAAATGTTTAATTCATGTACTTGTGACATGTAGGGTCAAATCCACTAGTGTATACATGTTTAATTCATGTACCTGTGACATGGAGGGTCAAATCTAGCTAAGTGTATAAATGTGTAATTCATGTACCTGTGACATGTAGGGTCAAATCGAGCTAAGTGTATACATGTTTAATTCATGTACCTGTGACATGGAGGGTCAAATCCAGCTAAGTGTATAAATGTGTAATTCATGTACCTGTTTAGAAACGTTGGTTGGTTGTTGGAGTTTTACATCCTGGCAACATCTATGGTCATATCAGGACGGGCACCAACTTGTGATGGTGCACTCATGGTGACTTTATAGTGCTGCCCCACTGGGAAGTCAGACCACCAGCACCATGACCCGAAATCCTACTCAGTCACATTATTCTGACACTGAACTAACCAGTGCTTGCCCTATCCTATTAATGCTGAGTGCCAGGCGAGGAAGCAACACGTATCAATTTTATACGTCAGTGGTTTGACTCGACGAGGAACTGAACTCCTGACCTTCCACACGTGAGGCCAGCGCTGTACAGCCCACTATATGTAGGATCAAGTGTATAAGTGTTTAATGAGTGCACCTGTTATGTAGTGTCAAATCTAGCTGAGTGCTTGGGTTTAGAAAAGTACATCCCTTCGTCGGATTGTGCCCCTTTAAGTGGTACCAGTTGGAGAGCACTCATTGGTTCTAATTAATGTTCCCCTTTAATAAGGTTGACCACACATCGATCCAATCAGTTCAGAGATTAGAATCAAACAGCAACAACCCTGCTGTTCAATGCAGTGGGTAATTGCCGCTGGTGCCCAGGGCTGGTCTAATTGGTTTAACCGCCTAATACCGCCCATCACCGCCAGGCGGCGTGGTATATAGCGTCCAATATTGAGAGGCATATTAATAGCAGTTATTATGGGCCAGGCATAAAATACGTCACGCCGAAGACCAGACGGGATGGCCGAATGAGTTGAGCGTCCGTTTCCTGTTTCTGGAGATCCGAACCCATGAGTTTGTGGGGTTCAAACCCTGGCTCTCGGAAAACCAATGACTTCAAAATTGATACTTGTCGCTTCCTAGCGTGGCGCTCGGCATTATTAGGATATGGCAAGGACCGGTTGGCTCAGTGTCAGGATAATGTGACTGAGTGGGATATCAAGTCATGGTGCTGGCAACCTGGTCTCCCAGTGGGGCAGCACTATAAAGTCACTAGGTCGTAAAACAACAACAAACAAATGTCACGCCGAGCTAAGTTAAAACCACGCTTACCCGCCTTTTCTCTTTTCCCACAAATATCACCACTCTTCTAGATGCAACTCTTCATTAAAGTTGCATAGTCCGAGGAAAGCATCACACTTTCGAAACTAAAATACTCATCTGAATGTTATTGTACATATACAAATTATGTGCTGGTTCACTTATTAAACGTGTGTTGGTGCATAGAACTTAGAAGGAAATGCTGAATCAATTTAATAGAACCTGTCACCACTGAAGCCCCATGGTGTCAGAATGTTGACGTGCGTGTCAAAATCTTTGAATCACACATTTCACTCACTGACTATTTGACCCTATATAAATTAATATAATCCACATTAGTATTAATATGACGCAATCGTGCATGGACAATAATAGGCATAGATTTATTCTTAAAATAACAATGATAACAATAACAAAATATAAAAAAAGCATCGGCACAAGCACTGGTTTGTTCTGATGTGACCTTATACATTACTAGGATGTAAAACCCCAGAATAAACCAACCCACACATAATACGCCTGCACATACAAACCCGATCTGAACAACCGGCCTAACCCAAATTATGCAACACTCCTATTCAAGTGCCATCGGCCTAACCGTAAAAAGCTCACCTGTAACTGCACACCGCCCCAAGGCGTGTACTACTACTAGGCTCCAGCGTGCACACACACTAGGCTTGCACGTGCATGTGGCCCAGACAATGAAACACGCACTGACATATATTTAAAACGCACATATTTATAGTCGGCCCACTTGTCGACAACAGGTCTGTCTGTAGACCGCCCCCCCCCCCCCCCATTCCTTTAAATTAGTTTTTATTTAAATAGTGCTACTGGTAACCAAGGTCATGAACATGATACGTTAGGCGAACTTTGTGTTGGGGCTTTGTGCCCTGGCAACATCTAAGGCCATATCATGATGTGTAACACGTTACTCAATTATTTGCAGGTATAGCAATACCTCAGGGAGTTTGACGCCCCTGCCTTGCAGAGTTGTAAACCACTGCCTTGTGGTACAGGTCCTTGACAGAACCGAAGGCTAAGGGAGCAAACCCTAAACAGAAAACCATGTCACTGTGGCAGCATTAAGGGCGGTTGATGTATGGAACTCCCAACATCTCCCGACCAGCCACTGCAGGGACAAATAGTTTTGCCCCTGTCTTGACATGTTCTTGCCGGTGTGAAACCTCTATTTGCTCCCCGAGAGAGTGCCGCTGGTAACTTGCAAAAGTCAGCAGCACTTCAACACTTTTGCAGGCAGCTTTCATGAAATGAATACTCGAACGGATGGGGCTGCCCTCTATGGAAGATCTTCTGATCAAAAAGAATCTCCGGTGACAGGCTACCAAAGCAGATCCTTTATTCTCAACTGTCTTCTGGCTACAGAAAGAGAGGGCGCCCCCATCTCCGGTTCAGGGATACCATCAAGAGAAACTTGAAGCTGAGAGACATTAAGACCGACTCATGGACGCAACTCTCACAGCAGAGAGCTAAATGGAGAGCGGCAGTCAAGTAATGAAAGCAGTCTTTGTCGCATCGCGACCGACAGCATGATGATCATGATGACCGTCTTGTGACAGTGCACGCTCATGGCGATTTTATAGTGCTGCCCCACTGGGAAATCAGGACATCGGCACCATGATTCGATTTCCCACTCAGTCACATTAACCTGATATTGAGCTAACCAGTCCTTCCCCCTATCCTAGTTATGCAGAGTGCCAGGCTGGGCAGCAACAAATACCAATTTAATAAATCATTGGTTTGACTCGACTGGGAATTGAATGCCACACTCTTCGCACGGGAAGCCTGCGCTCTCCCACTCATTGGGAGACCGGACCCCAGGCAGCATGACCTGGGCCGCGTTCAGGGTCCGACTCGGAGGCGCCGCGGAGATGTCTCGGCGATGCTTTTTGGCCTATTTCCGTTCAGAGTGCATCTCGGCGACGCCTCTCTTTTCAGACTGGAGATGAAAAGCGCCTCGAAAATGGCTGCTGCATTCAGTGCTTTCAGCCAATCACACTGCAGCTTTTCCATTGCAAATGGCCACCGCCTATAGGGGGCGGCCATTTTTGAGGCAACAAACTGCTTTCACCGTTCAGACTAGCGTGACGTCAGTTCCACCTCCGAGACAGACCCTGAACGCGGCCCTGATATCCCATTCAGTCACATAATCCTGATGCTGACCAAACCAGTCATTGGCCTATCAAAGTATGATATTAATTCCGAGCACCAGGCGAGGTAGTGACATGTAGTAATTGGTCTGGCTAGGTAGGAGCCCGAACCCAAGACTGCCCACACGGGAAGCCAGTCAGCGCTCTTACCGATTCGGTCATCCTGTTCGGTACCAAGCACAAGAAAGAATAGGTCAAATCCGTTTGCATTATGACGGTATTTAATCAATTTTCCATCATCCCTAGTGGAACTCAAAACGACTCTGAAAACAGGCTATCTTCAATTGGCTCGCACTTCCTTGGACTATGTCGTAGAAAGTCATGGATGGTACCAAAAGAAGTGCAATAACCTCAGAGTTCTATCCATATATGGGTTGCCAAAGGTCAACTTCTGCAATTTAAATTAGTTTGAAAGTTTGAAACCATCTGCCGAATTTTTAAATATTTGAAACCGAATAAGATTTGGTATAGATAGATAAACAATTTGAATACCTTTCTAATACCAATCTTACTATATAGTGCTAGGTAGTGCTAGGTAGTGCAAGGAGCCGCAGACAGAATATTGACACCAACCTATTTGGGCCTTTGGTGACCATCCTAGTTTCACAATGTAACAGTACTAACACCCATGTAGAAACATGACATTGATGTCAATTGAGATACATCACAGAATATATAATCTAATATTGTGCCAAATTTGGGGAAGATCCAACCATTGCTTTAGGTACATCGAATATTTCAAGATATATTTAAATCAATATTTTTGGTTTCAGACACGTTTAATTTGTATTTGCAATCAAAATGCAGCTTTTGATATTTTTAGTTTAACTATTGGGCTAGCTAATATGCATTAGTTCCATATGTTATGTCAACAAAATTTGAAGGAGATCCATCAATTGGATGAGCCACTGTGTGTGTTCAAAGCTTGAACAAATTTATATTGTTGATTTTGTATGCTTTTCTTTTGTATACATGTGGAATCAAAATGCACTTTTTGTATTTCTAGTTATAATATTAATACGATATTAATACGATAATGTGTATTCCCTCCAGATGATGTGCCCAGTCAATTTATAGGAAAATACACCAATTGGTTAAAATACAATGAACATTTAAACACAATTTGGCTTGATATGTTCAATCAAAATTCAATATTTTCCATATTTTTTAATATAATATTACTATATATAATATCTATTAGTCTCAGTGAATGGTTATTGTAATACTGTGCCAAATTTGAGGAAGATTCAAAAGGTTGTTTAACTACAATGAGCTTTCAAAAATTGGAAAATTGAACAAATTTCACTTACAGATGCTGTTTACATGCAAACAATTACACTTTTTCACATTTTAGGTTGCAAATAGTTTTTGCTTCTCTGCAGAGGTCTGAAAATAAATAGGCTGTTACAGTATTAAACTGTTATGAATATGTAAACTATTTAGGATTTATTCAGTCAGATCCTCTATTCTCAACTGTCTTCTATTACAGAAAGAGAGGGCGCCCTCGTCTCCGGTTCAAGGATACCATCAAGAGAAACCTGAAGATGAGAGACATTAAGACCGACTCATGGACATCACTCTCACAGCAGAGAGCTAAATGGAGAGCGGCAGCCAAATAATGAAAGCAGTCTTTGTTACATCACGACCGACAGCATGATGATGATGATGACAGTTTTTCAAGAAAATACCATGCTTTGAAAATGGCTATTTGGCCAAATCAGAATGATCTTTTGGGGTTACGAATTGCACTTTTTGACATTGTCTTATTAAAATCCTGCTTGACTAATTGATTTAGCAATTGGCATTTTAAATTCCTTTATAAGTGTAGTGGTCTGCACTGACCTCTCAGGCAAGTAACCACATAGACAGGTAGGCGTGGGGAGTGTATTGATATCAGGGAGCCTAGGTGGTGTAATGGTTAGCACACTGGCCCGGAATGCAAAGAGATGTGGGTTCGAGTCCCGCTCTAGGCACAATATTTCCCATTTTCATCACCCCCACGACATATATAATAGAATGGAAATTGGTTAGCAGAACTCCCCTCACATAGTTCCACTTTTTATTATACTTGGTCAAATTTCTATTTTTAATTAGAAATGAATATATTTTAATCTGAAAAATGCATTATCTCAAAAAAGAATAATATATAGCCCAACTTTTTTTGGATTTGGGCTTGTAATTTCAACGTCTACAGGAAGGAATAAAAATATCATACCCTGTACATATTTTGTAATGTTGCTGCCGGTACCTATTAACAGTGAAATAGGTGTAGTTACTGAACTTTAAAATAGAGCCTTAGTACAAATATTAGGGTTTTGAATAAGGCACTGTTATCTCCTATATATATATATACATTTCGAAGTCATTCCACATGACCCCTTCAATATAAACTGGAGATTTCTTGAACCTATTTGTTTGGGGTATTACAAAGATGGGACTTGCATGGCAGGGATCTCGTGTTCAGATCTTCTCCCTAGATATGTATCTTTTGTAATAGAATAAGACTATCAGTATCACTGTCCACCCACAAGGACTCTTCTGATTCCCACAACAGCATGTATTTTATTTCGTTAATACACCTATAGAGCTAGTCTGCTATTCGCTACACAACTATTTTCTAGTGGCTTCATACGGCACATGCAAGTGCCATTCTGCTCAGCACAAGGTACGCACTTTTCAACGTAACAATTTAAGTGGTTATAATTAATAATAATTACAGCATCATCATGCGCTGAAGAAAAATCACATCTTTACGTTGATGCAATGTACTAATAATATAAATGGTGAGTCACTGCGGTGTTGTCCATTAATCTTCTAGGCGCGGCCTTGATATAAAGGTTAGGCATTCAGTTGGTGTCGATGGTCTATTCACATTAGAACCTAGTAGTAGGTGCAATAGCTAATTGTGCGATTTTACTGGAACATTGAACTATTGTTACCGCTTAGAACATGTGTGTGTCTGTCGAAACAAATGACATGTTACACCTACGATTAATATAATTTGCTTTTTAGGCATTTTAGCTGACCAAAGGGATATATAATATTGGATGGAAAACTGTATTCTCTGGCAAGAGGTAAGTGCCCTCTGTATTCTCTGGCAAGAGGTAAGTGCCCTCTGCCGATAAACAAACAAATTTTAAGCGAGTGGTACAGGCGAGAGGCTGAGACGTGACAGCTGAATAGGCCAGGTATCAGCACAAGGCAAAGAGGGGAGCCTGACCAGTCCGATTGAGTTGTTAAGTGTCAGTAGTTGAAAGTGTCAGAACATGGTGCAGCAGGGGCACACTTAGAGGATAATCAGTTTACAGACAATTATACTCGTATAATGCTTATACAGCACATAAGTGTATGGGTGTTAATAATATGTCTGCATTCTTGCAACAACGTTACAGTGAAGAGCAAGCCAAGAGCATCCTAAATTATATGAGTAGACCCAATAATATGATGACACTATATAGGCGAGTAAATAACTACGTTGTATTTAAAGCCGCATAGTCTGATGAAATATCAAATATTCAAAACCTGTTACTGCAGAAGCATATGGTGTCAGTTTTGGCAAGCTTGCCAAAACTAATTTTCCTGGTTTGCACTCAAAATATCTAAAACGTTTATCACTAAAACGTTTATCACTTTAAATCAAAGTAACTAACGTAAAGTAGATACTAGTGATCGATCTAATATATTTATCTCAGAAAAAATAAAGAAATTCAAAACTATCGGACTATGCAACTTTAATATAACGTAGATCTCGGCTGGCTATGTTAGTGTGAGCCCACAAAGTATAATGAATAACAAAACAAAAACGAATCGGTTTCCAGTAGCTTACAAAGCGGTAAAGATCATGACCCCATCCCCACCCCTACTACTAGTACTACCCCAAAGGCATTAAATATGGAAATCATTCAGAATACGCAATAACACAAGCTCCTGGGTACAGTACATTATTGATTTCCAATATAAGATATCCACTTGCGATTACAATACTGACACTGGCTCAGTGGCTGGTGCACATATCAATTAGATTTAGCCTTGGCCCTTGTGTTTTTAATTTGCTCGGGCACAGCGGGTTATTTGCCTGTTGTGACTGTCACTTTATCTCTAGCAGAGAGATTGGCGTCAGTGTGCTGTGGATGCTGCTGTCAATACAACGCAGTCTCCACTGCTGCTAGCTGCTGCAACTGTCACCCCGCCCCCTCCTCATCCTCCGAGAAGAACCCGCTGCTTCTGGGCATCTAAAAATAGCACCAGCGGTAACGCCACAGCACTCAAACAGTCTCACCACAGCGACAGCACTAGCTGGTTCAAACCACTCCATTATGTAAGAAATAAACACACAATGCGCGCACAGCCGAGCTCCCCGTGTAGCTACACATTTTCTAAACTGATTACGATGGTGGCAGACCGGTGCCATGATTTGGGAGAGGGTTTTTTGTTCTTACCAGTGGCAGGTAGAATACCAACGATGTTGCCATCCTTCTCTAGCTCCACGGACGATACGCCACTACACCGGACACACTCGCCTGTACCCCCGCCTGGCCCGGCCCCGTCCCAATGGTCCTGGACATATTTTGTGCACTGGTAACACACCGCCCATGCCTGTTCTTCGTTAATAGGCGAGTTGAATATTCCGAGCAGCCTATGTAAGGATAGTTTCTCCATGTCGACGGCGGTGGGGTGGCTGAACGGCGGGTGTTTTGAGGGGCATCTTTAAGACGGTTCTACTCGTAAGCTTCGTCCATGTTCCACTGTACCGACGGCAACAAACCGCGAACGGCCGCCCGTTTGTCTCGACTGGTACCCCGCCTTCCTCTCCACCGTGCCCGGCCTACTAGAGCAATAGTGGCGGGCCCGGGAACCAGCCAGGCCGTGGTCGCCATGACATGCGCGCACCCAGCGGGTTAGACGTGTAATTTTAATGCATGCGTAGTTTAGTGACGAAGTTGTTGATTTATATAGTTGTTAATATATATGTATGTATATGTGTGGTGTGAGTTGTCCGTCATTGTTGTAATTTAATGCGCCAAACATAAATTCCAATTAGGCCTACATAGTAATTAATGGCATATATATATTTAAAAAAATGTTACATAGATACAAATGGCGTAGCAATTTGGGATTCGAATTTGCCAGAGGAATAAATATCGACTCGGCCCAATTGTTGATTGTGTTTATCATAGCTTTATTTGTACCATAATTATATCATGTTGTAAATACAATATTAGGCCTACTTATTGGATGGTTATTATATATATATATATTGTTTAATGAAACACGGGTTAGTTTGAGTAGTCCAATGTCACTGTTTACATTTATTCCAGACGTCCTCGGGCCTCCAATCACATATCGGGCAATAACTACTCTTTCTTGTTTTTATTGTTGTTGTTGTTCTTATTATTATTATTGTTATTACTAGGCCTATCATTGTTCTTGCTGTTGTTCTTGTTTTTCGTCGTCGTTATTGTCTTCTTCTGATTATTATTACTATTATTATACACACAAAAAGAAGAGTGAAGACCCTATATTCACCTATGAATGGATGGTAAGAGTGTGTGCAGAGAAGTCTACGGCAGGGTGTAAGGTAGATAAAAGATTCACCCGGTACTTGTAGTACACGGGTGAAGACCAGCCTTATATAAATACGGGGGAAAATAGCATTAGTATGGAAGTGAGGCTCCAGTATGGAAGTGAGGCTCCAGTATGTGGCTCCAGTATCAAATGGATACTTCTATAGGCACAGATTTGGTGAAATGGGAGAGAATGCAAAAAAGACAAGATGGCGGCCGCAGAACGCCGTCGATTTCACTTTTAAATCTTATTAAACTATATATTATATTATATTTTTCAACTCAAAGGTAGCGGGTAAATAATAATACATATGTAAAGAATAATTGTTGCTTCTTAGATTGTGAAATTAGGCTCCCAATTCTTTGACCCGTTTTTTCGCCACCTTTTACATTGGGCTGGTTTGCACCCCTACTGCAGCAGTACGGGGTGAATCTTGTACCTAGGTGTAAGGTAGATAAAAGATTCACCCGGTACTTGTAGTACACGGGTGAAGACCAGCCTTATATATATACGGGCGAAAATAGCGTTAGTATGGAACAAGAAGTAGAATGCCTGGCACCAGTGTCAAATGGTTACTTATATCAGAACAGAGTTGGTGAATGAGAGAGAATGCAAAAAGACAAGATGGCAGCCAGAGAACGCCGTCGATTTCACTTTTAAATCTGATTAAGCTAGATATTATATTATATTTTTCAACTCAAACGTAGCGGATTATCAATAAGATGTATGTAAAGAATAAATGTTGCTTCTTAGATTGTGAAATTAGGCTCTCATTTCCTTAACCCGCTTTTTCGACCGTTTTTATATAGGGTTGGTATTCACCCGTGTACTGCGAGTACCGGGTGAATCCTTTATCTAGGTGTAAGGGTGGGTGTCTGGTTTGGCGTATTAAACGTGATGTGGGGATTATGGGACGACCATTGCATGCTCCTTTCATAGATATATATGTGTACAATATAAAAAAATTAGTATATCATTACACATCGGCCTATGTGGTGCTGATCCTTTGTTGTGATTCCCTTATTGTTGTTAACCATGTTGTTGAACCTGTCCTGAAATGAGCCATGTGTGATATCTATGTTTCCACAAGGTTGGTTGGTCGTTGTTGGAGTTTTACGTCCTGGCAACATCTAAGGTCATATCAGGATGGGTAGCCTCCCAACTTGTCACAGTGCACACTCCTGGCAACTTTATAGTGCTGCCCCACTGGGAGACCAACCCACCAGCAGCACCATGACCTGATATCCCACTCGGTCATATTATCCTGACACTGAGCCAACCAGTCCTTGCCCTATCCTATTAATGCTGAGATCCAGGCTAGGTAGCGATAAGTATCAATTTTAAAGTCATTGGTACCACAAGGAGTATATATATAATATATGATATATAGCATAGATATTCTACTCACAAGCGCTTATCGAAAATAGCCTGAATAGGCCTGATGCAATTTGTACATGTCCATATGCTTATAATGGCACACATGATTAACCTTTCATATGACATGTTGTCATGGGGCATGTTAATTACGATCTAATTGTGTTAGTGTAATTGGGTGATATCAATCAGACTGCCTAGTCGTACTATTATCATTCGGCAGTTTAGAGCTTGCGCTGTAGATCACTATAATTATATATATTATAATATTACATATATAATATTATAATATATATGTCGTGGGGGTGATGAAGATGTTAAATATTGCGCCTAGAGCAGGACTCGAATCCACATCTCTTTGCATTCCGGGCCAGTGTGCTCACCATTACACCACCTACTAGGCTCCCTGATGTCACCACACTACCCACACCTACCTGTCTATGCGGCTCCTTGACTGAGAGGTCAGTGTAGACTACTATTACTACACTCGTCCCCCTGGAATTGTAAGTCTTGTAATGATTACAATTACACACATACACACAATGCACTTACATATACATACACAGGGTAGGTTCAAGAACTATAGAGGGAGTGCACGTGACGTCATTACTTAGCAATCAGTGGGCAGCGGGCTGCCATCTTGGATTACGAGCACCCTCCCTAGCCATGTTGTGAATAGATGCAGATGCAGTAAAACCGAGTTTTCTTGTGTTATGGGAGATTCTAGGCAGTTTACCTCCAATGTGTTTACTTACAGCACTTTAGCAACAACTTCTGAGGCCAAACTGCTCAAAACAGTGACAAATAAACCAACAAATCAGTAAATAACCACAGTGTAGGCACTTGCAAGCCTTCTGTATGTCATCCAATATGGCCACCGAAAGTTGCTTCGTGACGTCATTAAACCCCCTCTATGACAGCGCATAGATTGTACAGGATGCTGGTCATGGCAATGAGTGTTGTGGGGGTAATGAAAATGATAAATATTGTGCCTAGAGCTTGACTCGAACCCACATCTCTTTGTATTCTAGGCCAGTGTGCTAACCATTACACCACCTAGGCTCCATGATGTATGTATGTATGCACATATTGACAAATAGCCATATTATAATTGATATACATATAATATTATTATATGTATATAATAATAATATGGCTATCTGCATATTAGTCAATACATACATACATACCTGCACACATATGGTTGTTTGTTGGGATTATACATCCTAACAACACCTCAAATCATATCAGGAAGGGTACCAACTTATTATAGTGTCCACGAATGGCACCTTTATAGTACTGCCCCAATGGTAGACCAGGACACTGGCACCATGACTCGATTTCCCATTCAGTTACAGTATCCTAATCCTATGAAAACCAGTATTTGCCCTAACCTATTAATGTCTAGAACCAGGCTGGGTAGCGTCAAGTAGAAATATAAGAAGTCATTGGAGTGAGTCGGTCAGGTTCGAACACATGGCCTCCTGCACTGGAAGCCAGCGTTCTTACCGATTCAGCCATCTCGTCCGGTGTATATAATGTTCAAAGCGTTGCATACATGTTCTGTACAACCATTTGGACTGAGTCCACATATTCGTACGGCGATGAAAATAGTCGGCGATTCATCAGACATGGTTAGTGTCTCTCTGGACGCCCGCCAAGCTGCTGTTGTCAACAAACGCGATGCGCAGTGAAAGGCGCGGGAAGCCGTGTTACCCGGTCCCGTCATCTGGTGGGAACTGGTCGAACTACAGTCAGGACCGACCACATTGTGCCTTCCACAAATCATAGTTAAATAGTCGGCGGTGCACACATTTATTGCACCCGTAATGCATCGGTACATGGATGGACTCTGCACAGTCGAATGACACTAGTACCGTTTGAAGTCACCATAATGTAGTTACATAGAGAGTTTAAAAATAGATCAGTACACATGCAATGAAAAGGAAAAAAAACATGATTGCAGAATGTGTAGCCTATAAATTTTGTGATGAATTTATTGGTTGGTTGGGAGTTTTATACCCCTGTCACACTACGACGTAACGAGCAAACGTAAGCCTGACGTGATCACGTTTTGTCATTATGTTGACGTACGTTGGGTTACGTTATGATGACATTAGATTGACGTTAGACTAACGTCAAGCTACGTCACGTTAGGTCGTGTTACGTCGGCGCGCATCAAAGTTTTGAACCTGTTCAAAACTTTCAACGTAACTCAAACATAAGGGTTTATGTTTGCTGTACGTTCTGTACATGTTCGGCAAACGTCAATGACGTTAAACAGACGTTAGTCAAATGTTCAACTACATTCCACTATGTTGACCCACATTAAACCCGGTGGAAACATCCACGTGGCATAATGGGAACGTGAGGAGAACGTGAGGAGAATGTACGTTCAACGTACGTTCAACATTTCGCCACCGTGTCAGGACGTATGTAACGTCACGTAACATAGTTCTGGCGATGGAATAACGTTCATAACGTTCCGTGAGCGTAATGACGTTGTCCTCTCTCGTTGAATGACGGTATCACTACGCTTTACCGACGTTACGCTCTCGTCAACTACGCTGCATCCACATTCAACTTGTGCCCAAATTTGCATACTATGCCGAGAAGTTCAACGTTCTTCACGTTCTCCCTACGCTGACGTTGTTACGTCATAGTGTGACAGGGCCTTTACGTTCGGGCAATATCTAAGAGCATATCAGGACGGGTACCAACTTGTGATAGTGCGCACTCATGGCGACTCTACATTGCTGTCCCATTGGGAAATCAGGCCGCCGGCACCATGCCCTGATATCCCACTCAGTCTTCGACCCCATGTGAAATTACTCTGTTCAGCCACTCAGATTATTACGCATGTATAGGCGGCCTATGGGAAAATCGTGAAGTTTAAACCCTGCTTTCGAATCTCCAAAAATGCTTGGCCTTATTAAAATAGCTTCTACACGTTTTCGAAATATTTATGATGATCATTATTTAGCAACAAACAGAAATAATACGAAACTCAGTAAAAGAGACTGTTTGGTTAGATGTAGTGTCATGCATAGGCCAGTGTGTGTAAGTGTTATTTAAAAGAAAAGGTCATAGTTCATTCTTATGTTGATTAGGAGATGTTGACCATTTAACCTAAGACACGATTAAATGATTTTATTAGATAGAACTTTTACTTTTTCAGAATCAAAGTTGTGTATAAGCAGGACTCTTTTCTTCTGTTTAAATGAAGGTATGAGTGGGCAATGGAAAGTGTGATGAACTTCTAAAAACAAACTTATAATAATGATAATGTAAACAGAATAGAGTGTCCTCACAAGTAGGGGCCATTCTAAGGTGTTGGATAATAAAACCATCGTATCACATACTTACAACTTGGTTAAAATAGTTGAAAGATAGAGAAATCCCAGTCAACATAATAAAAACAACCTACTTTAAATAGGTACATCTTGAGAACAGATTAATGTGTCAAGCAATCCTGCTTTTCTTCTCTCCTTTGGCAACCTATTCCATGAAGCGAAACCTGACACACAGAAGGCACAATTGTCATATCTGATGGGATGAATTGAGAGTTGGAATGATTGTTTGAAGGATAGAAGATTGCACAGATATCCAGGGTGCTTTATATGCTATTATTAAAATCTTGAATTCAATGCTCTGTATTGGTAAGATACTATTATCACTTAAAGTTGCGTAGTCCGATGGTTTTGAGTTTCTGTTATTTTTAAAGATAAATATATTAGGTTGATCGTTATAATCTACCTTACTTTAGTTTGAAATAACTTTTATTTTAAATGACCTTTTGAGATATTTGAAGTGCTAACATGCTAGATTAATTTTGGCAAGCATGCCAACACTCTGACACCATAGGCTTCAGCAGTAACATATTCTATTGAATTGCCTCGGTATTCCCTTCTATCTGGCAACAAATGTTTAATAAGTCCACCAGCATCTAAGTTACTAGTTAGATATGTAGAATAAAATCTAGATAATTGCTTTGGTTTTGAAAATTTGATGTTTTCATCGGACTATGCAGCCTTAATATAACTGCAATTGCAACAATGTATACACAATCAATGCATGTACATCATTTATATAATGGAATGCTACACCAAACTGATTTGTATCTCGTTCAGCTAACTATGAATTAGATAGAAGCATAGTTGATTAATAAGTTCAGAAGTTTATTACATTGCATACAGAACATAATTATGGACATGAGAACAATAACCATCAATCATTGTAATAGCAATCTTAAAGACTCAGTCTAAGCAGAACCAACCACAAGGCTGCAATCGCATATCCTTGAACAAGGGGGGATAGTAATGGAGGGTTCAACTTCAAGTGCAAAAACCAACAAATGTCATCTGGGCCGAAATGAAACCATGATTACCACATTTGAGCTGAAGCTGCCATCATTCTGATAATCAAATCAGTTTTGTTCGCAGAAGCTGCCATGTCCCCTATTTAATGCCCTACTCTATACAAAATTGATAGACACTAACTTGAAAGCACAACAGTAAATTCTATTTGACAGAAAATACCTCAAATGTATTTGTCGGTTTTTGCACATGAACCCTTCATACTGTTCTTTCCTGTTACATTGGTTCGATGACCAGGATCATTGCCTTAGTGCATGGAGTTGGATTGCACCTGAATGACGATAGCACCATCAGGGTGTAGGTTTTGGATATGATTGAAGCGGTTCAGTTGGGCAAGCATCATGATAAGGCGATTCATGTTGGAATGAGCTGTCAGTACTAATAGTAATAGAGTCCGATAATTGGGATGAATCTGGACTTGAGGCAAGTTAGGGCTGCTAGGGTTATGTACATTCATGATACGGATACAAAATGGCCGCCCTCACCTTCGGTGATGATTCCATGTTTTTATCACAAGCACCGGAAATGGACATTCTAGGAAGAACAATATGGCCAATATCACGTTGGGAATACCGGTTCTTGGTCAAGCACTGACATTAATCAACAGTGTATCTCTTCAGAAATACATGACGACTTATTGGAATAATACTGACACTATCTGATCCACATTGGCATTAAACGGTCCCGCTATAGGCCTCTGAGACTGGAACTGTACTCTGACAAATGCTCTCTAGCACACCTTTTCTGTTTGTGTAACTGAAGATGTGGTGGGAGAGTGCCACAATAGCTAGTGTGCAAGTGCAACCTAAAGGGGTTCCCGGTGTTCCCCCATCGGTGGAGAACCATATTTGGTCATGGGGGGAACCATGTTAGGTCATCTGATGAGGGATTCTCACCTGTGGTATCATTTATACATTACATTCTGAGTTTGTTTGTCATCTCAGTCAAAGACCCTATACCACTAAGACAGGTCACTCCCTATCTCTCCCATGGTAATGTAAATTTCGCAGTGCCACCTTGTGGTGGGTTTGATCAGCCCGGCTGCTGGTTGGAGTTTCACATGTAAACACATACAATTATATTATACATGATATAGGTTAAGTATGAATACACATCAATATGAAATTGCTATGAACAAATACGCATCATCATCAGCATCATCATCACACATCTTTCATGTTCATATATACATTTATGCATATAATATAGCAATTGTGTAATCAAGAGAACAGCCAGCGCACCAGGTGGTGGGTTTGATCATTTTGATTACACAGTAAAGGCTGAGTGAGCCGTCTTAGTGTTATAGGGTCTTTGTCTCAGTGGACTACACCGGGCAACTTTAAGGCACAGCCAGGTTTTGTTAGGATCAGATCAGTTAATTATGCAATTAAAGTTGCATAGTCCAATGGTTTTGAGTTTCTGTAATTTTCTGAGTTAAATATATTAAATTGATTGTTATAGCCTCCTACCTTAGTTTGAAGTAACTTTTATTTTAAATGTCTAACTTTTGAGATATTTGAAGTGCAAACATCTACAAATAATTTTGGCAAGCACGCCAAAACTCTGACACCATAGGCTTCTGCAGTAACAGGTTCTATTAAATGGGCTCTGGATGCCCTTCTATATGGCAACAAGTCCTTAATATGTGCACTAGTATCTAAGTTGGATACGTAAAATCAAATCTGGATAATTGTTTTGGTTTTGAAAATTTGATGTTTTCATCGGACTATGCAGCTTTAAGTTTAACCTCGTTGTCGGATAGTCTCAGCGTGGGCGCGACTGTGGCGGGGAACCGAGCTAGCGGATTTTTGGATTTTGATTCTACGTCACAAAAACCACTTGATCTGCATGTGTGATGTCACAACGACGCACACCCACAACCATGAAGGTGCGTGACATCACGGTGATGCAGATCCTCCACTGTGACGGTCTGTGACGTCACGATGATGCAGAACCTCCACTGTGACGGTGTGTGACGTCACGACGACGCACACCCACAACATGACTATGACGGCGGTTGCAGCGCGCATGTCGCATCAGCGCTCTTCGACAATCCTCCGACTGGCACCATCTGCACCAACCGGAAGTCCCACCTGGTACACCGGTCCTCCAACACTGGCTGCGGGTCTGTCTTGTAAACAAGACCCTTCAGCATCCTGGCGTCGTTGAGGGCGTCGCCGGTCGTGTGTGATTTATTGCTGTGCAGGAGACTGTCCACCAGATTAGCGAGGCAATGTCCGCCAGGCAGTTCCGGGTAGAGGCCGAGGAACAGTGGCAGAGTGTCTAGAAAGCCGGCCACCCGGCGCTCAAACCTCGCAACAAGCCTGGCCCGGCGCGCCGCCCCCCACAGCCGCCCCACCTGCGACCCGTGCACGTCGTGCCCGACCAGCACGATGCGACGGTCTGAGTCGTTCATGTCGAGGAAGTCGCAGAAGTCGTTGAGCAGGATGCTGATGGGGAAGCAAGGTGTCTGCGTGCCGTGGCGGTACAAGTGCCGGCCGTCGTACGTGAGGCCCGTCGCCGCTGTTGTCTGCTCTGAGATGGGCGACTCAGGATCGGCGAACATGTTGAAGTCATGTAGCTGCGACGAACCGACGGCTGACAGCTGCAGGATCCGGTCGTCGGCTGGAAGCACAGAACGGGTGGGTGTCTCAGTCAATTTCAGGATCGAAATAAAAGAGAGTGTTTTGGAGGTCCCCCTGTGGGTTGAAAATGGTATGAGGGTTCAAGGGGGTAGGCCTGATTCTAGACTGAGAGTTAGCAGGCCCCTTAGGATGATAATACATATTACTAAATAAACATATTACTATATAAAAAATGTTATTTAAAAAAAATTAATGATAAGAATATTAATCAATAAAAAATATTGATAAACAAAACGATTAATAAATATATATATTGATAAATAACAATATTAATCCATAACAATGTTAAGGAATAAAAATACTAATAAATGAAAATAGAATGAATAAAAATATTAATGAATACAAATAATAATGAATAGAAAATATTAATATATGAAAATATTAATGAATAAAAATATTAATATATAACATATTAATGAATAAAAATATTAATTAAGAAGAATCTTAAATACAAATATTGATAAATAAAAGATTATTAATTAAACAGATTAATAATAAAAATATAATATTTAAAAATATTAAGAGTAATAAATAAAAAGAGTAATAAATAAAAAATATGACTACATAAAATATGAATAAATACAAATATGAATAAATACAAATAGTAATAAATACAAATAGTAATCTAACATTCTTAAACGTATATTATGAATCACATTTAAAAAATTAAACTAACCCCTGAACATATTACCTATACACACTTCATCGTCATATAACATCGAAGGAGTCCTAACAATATAATTAATGTATACACAACTATCGGTGTATCAGAGTTTGTACCCAGAGGTTTTTAAATTGTCGATATGACCACTACCTACGTTTCAGCCAAAAAGCAATTATGATCATATTTGGATAAGTAAGCTCTCTTTTACCACAGTAGTGTCACATGACAGGACATTGTCCAGTATATCACCCGTGATGCTATTACAGTTCACCTTTCTTTCCTTCAACCTACCCTTTCTTTTTTTTTCTCCCGGGCTTACCTTCCCCCCTGATCAAGGAAGTGTGTTTGCTAGTGTGGAGTCCTTTCATTTTTCACTGCTCCGTCTTCTGCACTGTGATTCCTCTTTTTCCCTTCCCACCTCTCCACCCCTTCAACGGCCGGTGTCGTGGTTTAAAACCCCGGCCAGATCGCATCCCCTGCCGTGGCTTCTGCGCATGCGCGGATTTTAAGCGCGTCGTCTGCGCATGCGTCAAATTCTCCCCAGTGTCAATGGCCGTGAGCAATCTTCATACAGAAAAAGTGAAATATCTCTAAAACTACACCACTTAGAAACAAACTGCTTGGTACACATATAGAAAACATATTCAACGAATAGATTATATTAAATTTATACGGTTAGGGTTGTGCATTTCTATTAATTTTTAATAGTGGCAGTGGCAGTGTGTATTCGTTCTGCAGCCGAGCTGCGCGCACATACACAATGTTTACAAACTCCGCGCATGCGCAGAAGCCACGGCAGGGGATGCGATCTCGCCGGGGTTTTAAACCACGACACCGGACTCAAGTTGCCTTAGATGTGTTACATGAAAGTCTGACTTTCATGGCCATCGGACCGATTTATTGGTGCCGATACCAAATGCGGCAGGTTTGCGGCCAGTAACTGAAAGGTTACAAACCCCCCAGAACACAAACAGTTCACCGCTACTTACTTTCAGATCCGGTCGTCTGGATGTGAAAGAAGATCTGTCGCAGTCTCGGACCCTGGAAATCAGACATTAGTGGAGTGTATATATGATCAAGTGTGGTTTTGCATCCTAGCAACATGTCAGGTTATATTAGCGCGGTACCGCCTCGAGACAATGCTACTAATACACACTCATTGCAGCTTCATAGTGCTGAAATGGTGGGGTACCAGACCGGGCCGGATGGCCGAATCGATGAGAGTGCTGGTTGGCTTCCTATGCGTCAGGTCGTAGGTTCGAACCCTGACCAAGTCAATTCAATAACTAATAAAATTGATATTTCTCGATACCTGGCTTGGCATTACTGGGATGGGGTAAAGACTGGTTTGGTCAGTATCAGGATAATGTGGCTGAGTGGGATATCGGGTGTTGGTGTCAAAGGTCCCAGCTCCCGTCGTGAGGTCAGGTAGAGGAGTGGGTGGAGAGAGAGGTCTGGCGTGGGAGGTCTGGCGTGGGAAAGATCGTGTGAGGCAGAGGTGTGGGGGGAAGGGGATAGAGTGTGAGGCGGGGGGGGGGGCGAAGGGGCAGGGGAAGGAGGGTGGAGGAGGAGGTTGGGGAGGGGGAGGTGTGGGGTTAGGATAGAGGATAGAGCGCGAGGCTAGGTAGAGGAGAAGGAGGGGGAGGAGAGGGAAGGAGGGGAGGAAGGGAAAGAGGAGGAGGGGAAGGAGGAGGAGGTCTGGGGTGGGAAAAGAGGGTAGAGCGTGATGAGGAGTAGAGGAGGGAAGGAGAGGATGTGACAGATGGGGACAGAGTGTAGAGCATAAGGCAGGGTCGAGATGGGGAAGGAGGAGGTGTGTGGCAATACGAAGCTGTTGTCGTTTCAAATTGATGACACTTCACTGAAACTAACATGTCTCTAACATTAACAACCTACCTGCCCACCAACAATCGCCACCACGTCCCCTGGATGCATTGCCGCTGAAGTCATTGCTGCGTCTGTGAGTTGTTCAAGTTGATCAAGTTGCTTGAGTTATTTTAAGTTGCTCGAATTGTTACAGGTTGCTCGAGTTGTTCAAGTTGCTCGTGCTGTTCAAGTTGTTCAAGTTGTTCACGTTTCCTAAGTTGCCATAGTTTCCCGAGTAGCTCACATTGCACCAGTTGCTCAAAGTTGTTCAAGTTGCTCAAGTTGTTCAAGTTGCTCAATTTGTTCAAGTTGCTCAAGTTGTTCAGGTTGCTCAAGTTGTTCAAGTTGCTCCCAAGTTGCCATAGTTGCCCGAGTAGCTCACATTGCACCAGTTGCTCAAGTTGTTCAAGTTGTTCAAGTTGCTCACATTGCCCGAGTTGCGGGGTGCGTGGCCCGGTGCGTCTCGTGCCGCTGTACACCCAGCTGTGGTGGTGGTGCACCCCGGTACAGGGGACCCAGCCCGCCCTACCCCAGCTGCCCGGCACACACAATGTAAGTAGCCACGGAGTAGACCAACTCGACCCCTGGTGGTAACGATGGGGAGAGGAGCGGAGGGGGGGGGGGGGGGGGGGGCTGTGGACTAAACAATTCACGCAGATAAAACCAACAACAACAAACTAACAAATGCAAATTTGTCTAGCATCTACCATGGGCTGCAACATACACAAGTAAAATCCAACACCATTAGTGCTGGATTTTGGTGGTGCATGCTGTCATTAGGTCATGTTGTTATTACTATATTAGTTCATGTGGTCATTAGTGCTTGCTGTCATTAGGGCATGATATCATTAGGGCATGCTGCCACTAATGTGTGATGGCATATATCATTAGTGTATGCTGTCATCAGTGTATGATATCATTAGTGCACAATTTCAAGACTGCATGCCGTCATTTGTACATGCTGTCACACATACAACACCGGGGGGGGGGGGGGGGTTGCCATGTTATTTTTGTGTCTATATATATATATGATGTATAACGCATTATATGGGTATAAATACAAGGGTAATATGTACAAAGTTATATTTCCTCTGTGGCGCATTGCTGGAGTAATTGCAGGGGGGGGGGGGGCAGGGGCGCCACACTCACTGAAGGAAATATATATAATAATATAAAACCAACAACAAACAAACTAACAAATGAAAATTTGTCTAGCATCTACCATGGGCTGCAACATACACAAGTAAAATCGAACACCATTAGTGCTGTATTTTGGTGGTGCATGCCGTCATTAGGTTATTATATAGTGCATGATGTAAATGCCAATCCAAAAATGGAGAGAAACATTGGAATCAAACTTTCAAAAAGTTTATATTTTTATATTCCTCCTGTTTTGTTTATTGCGCCATCACCATGTGATCATATGAAAAGTAGAATTAGCGAGCTTTAAACATATTTTCATGTAAAACTCTTTTATTTAATTTCAATTTTTGGTTTGGCATTTACATGGTTTTGCGCCTAAACTCTTAATATGTATAAAGTAAAACCTCTCTAACCGACCACCTCCACAGATCGACCACTCCCCTATCTCGATTGCACTATTTGGGTCCCAACAATACCATTGTAACCATATTCTAACTCCCTAAAGCTTAGATTCCATATATGCGGTATGTGGCATGCGAATGCGAATGTGGTATATGTGGCATAGATATATGCCAACCCCCAATAGCCAATGTTTATTTTTTGTGCTGGGGGATCGTTAAACATATAAACACACCAAAAAGAATACCCATGATATTTTGGGGTTTTTTTTCTCCAATTTTGTGAAGGAAGATCAAAGTTACTATTGTTTTCTATGGCAAACGCAGCAGTAATCGCATTCGCACCGATCGGTCCATGGGTCAATCCATTTGCCGCATTCGCATTCACATTTGCGTTCGCATTCGGACGCATGGAAGCACCACTATTCATTTACATGCTTTTAGATTTTTTGCCGCATTCGCATGCCGCATACTGCGTATATAGAATCTTAGCTTAAATCGAGCACATCCCTAAATGGACCATTTAAAGTTGGTCCCAATTAATGTCCGTCCATTTGGAGAGGTTTTACTGTACACACACACACACAACATCGAGTGGGCCGTGGGGGGGGGGGGGGCGAGAATGAAGAAAACTGGTTAACCCAGATTAGACTGCCTAGGGATGACCTAGTTTTTGCTGGGGTCTTACTCTAATTATAGTGGGATACTGCCTGGTTTCCATGACAACGCCGGGCAGGCGTTACACATACGCGGTGACTTGTGCACACACGTTACTCAGACGCCGTGACTTGTGCACACACGTCAAAGTCTCAAAATTCGACTCCACAACTTACTAACACACACACATAAATAAAGTGTTCTCAGCCTAATTGTGTTATAATGAATCAAGGTAATAGCATGTTATAAGTTACAGACCTGCCTGTGAAAGTACAACGTCTGAACACTTTGACTTCTGGATACTGAATGGTTTATTCCTGTCCAAGGCTCACTGAACCGCCGGCTAAACTTTCCATGACGTCATCTCATTTACATACTCCTTTGTCTCACTCACTGTCTAGACCATTATGCATCTCATTAGCATATATTACAGATGTGTCCAGACGTCTATTACGCATATATCACATCCCCCCTTTAAAGTATTTCTGAAACATGCAATGTTTTAAAATGACCATCACTAAAAACATAGATACCCAGTAAAATGAACATACAATAATCAACATATATGCGTACTAAGCTTAAACCACAGGTTCTAGCGAATGTCTGAGCGCATTATGGCATTGAAGTCCTCTTACTGTCTGGCTGCTTAGTCTCCACATGATATATTGTCCATTAATTACAACACACACCAAATGCAGCTGAAACACAACTTAGGCCTACCATGCACATGTGTTTGTGTGTATACATTCAACGTGACTGACTCACTACAGTTCTAACCTGCTCGCTGGCCTAATCACCCGACCTGACCTACTTAGATTAGCGGCACTGTTTATATTTGGCAAAGACGCTGACCTACTCTGTGTCTGCTCGACTGGTTCGGGCTGCCCCCCCTTGGGCGCCCTTATAATCTGAACTCTATTCCTATACAACATATTCCCTGCCTCATTCAAAATCTGATACTCTCTCCCCGAGACACCCGTGCGACCTAAAATTACCGCTTTTTGTCCATTCGCCTGCATTATTTTTGTACTTTATCCTGTCCCCAACTTTCATAGGCTGACAGTTCCGCACCACTTGGAACCTAAAGTTTCTGCCATTCACATCGACTGATGCCTCCCCGTCAGGAGTGATCCGATGTCCCGAGAACGTTACCAACGAACACCTGGTGTTCGTCAGCTGCCCTGGAGCGACCCTGTCAAAGACGTTCCTCAGAAGCACGTTTGCCTCCGACCGGGTGTCGAGCTTGAACTTGTCAGGGCGACCGTTCACTCGGATGGTCGCATACCACAGCTCGGCATCTTGCTCGGCACCGCGGTCAACACCACCGACCAACAGATCCGTTGTCAGCACATTGACCTGCGCCGGATCTAGGTCTTGCTCAGCATTGTGAGGGTTGGGCTCTTCGACGGCCAATTCATTGACCCTGCCCAGTCTGCTCCGGCAGACCTTACCGAAGTGCTCGATCCTCTTGCAGGCTATGCAAGCTTTGCCTTTCGCTGGGCAGACTCCCCGGCAGTGTTCGTACCCACAGTTCTGACAGCGGATCTTGAACTCTCCTGCACTGGCACCGCCAGCATTCCAAGATGGCGATTTCCAAGATGGTGTCACCGATTTGCCTATACAGGCCGGGGAGAAGGATCTGGCCTGGCTGCGGTGCTGTTGAACCCGGGCCGGCCTGGCGGGCCGGCTCGGGGGGGTTGTGGGGCGTTGCCGGGGCCGCCGCTGGTGGGTCCGGGTGGCGCATGCCGGCCGCGACTGCCGCCATCGCCGCGGTGGCTTCCGCGAGCAGCTTGCTTTGGGCCGTCATCTCGGCGCGATGCTCGGCCGCCTCGCGCCTCTGATTTGCCGCGTGTTGCTCCAGCGTGCTCCAGCGCTTCTCAATGGCGTCGATGGAGGCTTGCATGCGTAATAATCCGTCGGCTTGCTTTGCTTTAGCCGTCGGCTTCCTCTCGCGAGTCGACTGCCGGGCGCGCGGCGACAACCGAGGCGGTGGCGTGGGCGGCTGGGGCGACGCGCCGCCATCTTGCGAGTGGATGGAGTCAGTCGCGTCGGAGGTCGGGGATGTTGTTGCCTTCCGTGTGGCGCGCTTCGCGGGGCGGCCTCTGGTTGCTGCGGCTCTGCGGGTTCTCTGCATATTGTTGCGTGATGTGGGGGCCTTTTTAGTCCATTTAATGCTGTTTGACGTGGGTGATTCGTGGGTGGAGACGGGAGTTGCTGAAGATAAATCCATAAGGGAGAGAACCAGTAGCCCGAATGCAGGTCAGAGGGGGGGGGGAGGGGAAGGAGGGAGCATGCAGTGCTAGGAGAGGTGACCGTCTCGGGCCTCCCGCCGGATCAACCACAATTCGGAAATTATGGGCCAATGCTAAGACATTAGGTGCAGCTATTAAATGTGCTAGTTTCAGCTCTTGCTTGAAACATAGAATACCAACTAAAAATATATATATAATAAATTAAAATGTTAATCTTTTATCTAGCATTGCATTTACATCAATCTAATCAGCACATCTTATACCATCTGCATTTACATTTAGACAAATCTGTGCACTCAAGTGTTAGAGCCATAGCCAGATTCATATCATAGGCGGCACGCTGCTCATCCGGGTCAATGAGTGAGCACACGAAACGCTCGACTATCTTAGTCTCGATCGCACGCTCACTCATCCCAGTATCTCTAGCAGCCTCCCGCCCATCAACCTGCAGCTGTAGACCGTACGCCCGGTACGATCCATCACCGGCAGTTTGGACGCGCTTCTTCCATTGGTACCACCGCGCCATGGGGTCCACTGGACGAAACTTGTACGAGATGATAGGAAGCAACTCCCTCATCGTCGTCAACCCATGGCGCCTCCACGCGTCCACGCAGTCCTGCGCCGGCCCATTCCTCAACAGAGGCAACAGCTGAATAAGAGCCACTCTCTCATCCCACATGTTAGACCGCATATCCAACGTAAAATCCCGCCACCAAGTATTCCACTCCTGCTTAATACCTGTAAATGGCTTAGGACGCAGCGTTGGAATACGCGCAGAACCTGCCACGGGATACCTCAGAACATTCTCATCAAGTTCCAACGTATCCCGATTACATGACTCCCAACCGGCCCCACCCCCAATCGAAGCAGGCTCCCGAATCACATCCATTATTGCAGGATGATTCCGGAACAACCACATCTCTTCCACTGAGTACTGGCGGCCCACCGGCAGCCCAGGCAATGACGCAATCGGAACTGCGTCACCCCCCCACACATACCGGGTCAGGAATCCTCTCCTTCCGTACCTCCTCATGAGTCTTTCCCACGTATACGGAATCATGTACAACACCCCGCAGATGTTGCCCAACAGCCCCCCCCTTAGAGCTACCGTCTCCAATGGAGGGCTCCGGCTCCCTAGGACCCCCACCTCCCCCGCCGCCCCCCTTAGAGGGCGCCGGTGAACGCGGCGAGCTACCCGCGGAAACCGGGCGCGCACTATGCACTGGATACTGCGTCTCGCAGTCATCCAACCGCGTAGACTCAGTAACCCGTGCATTACTCTCCCCAAGCTCCAAACCGCGCTGAAACGCCAGTTTCTCAGCCTGAAAAGCTGCGCGCTCACTTACAAGAATCCCCAGAGCAGAATTAATGCTACTCCTCTCGGCAGCTAGCAACCGTTCACATCTCTGATTTTCATCCTGTAAATGCCCATTCAGTGCCTCCCGCATAGACAAATCCTCCGTCTGTTTCGTGAACGCAGCTTGCTGCTCTTCCACCAACATCCGATTAGACTTTGCCTCTTCTGCGGAAACACGCCGCGCCGCGCTTAGCTCTGCTAACTCGCGCGCGAAGGCGGCAGCATTGGAGACTCTTAATTCATCCAACGACCGCCTCTCCTCCGCCATCCGGTCAAACTGGACCCGCTTCCAAGCTCGCAGACGGCGGATTCGCATCTCCTCCTGACGCTCTACCTCCGACTGCGACCCAGAAAACGTACGACCCATAACTAAATCATGCTCTAACGTAAACGTCAACGAGTCATCAGCTACGAACCCTGTCTCCAATGCCGGGGAACTCTCCCTACGACAGGGATCTCGGGGACCTGCACGCTCAGCTCCCGTCCCCACAGAACGGACAGCTGAACTCCCCCACGGCGAATACTCCAGTGGTATGCCTCCCACAGAACCCCCGCGTCCAGCCAGACCTAAGTCCTCACGACACACGATTGAACTGCTACCCTCATGTACACCCGACCCCGAATCACTACTGATCGACAGAGACTGCATATCATCAAGAGCGAAGCCCACTTTCATCGCACTCCCCGTAATGCCCTCCCCAGTATTTCTATCAACTGAGAGAACATCTCGCACTGCTATTGATGGCGCGACATTTTTCAACGCCGCGCCACCACTATCAGAATGAGTGCCCAACCGCGCGTCACGCCCACCACCCTGTATCGCCACCGGTGTAAACAACGGCGCAATACCGGGCGGCGGACTGCCACTCAGTCGGGCTAACTGCGTCCAATAGCTATCAGCACCCTCAGCACTTTTAGGCGACACCACCGGCACTAGCGCGGGAGTGGCTACGCCCCCCCCACTCACTGACACCTGGCGGCGGTCCCCTACAACGCCGGCACCTGTATTAGGAATGAACGTTAAAACATCAACATCCCTATCAGGTGAACTGTAAGCGTGGTCCGGTGTACTCACCGCAGAAGCGTCCACGCCCACCGGCGACCCTACTGCGCTGGGGCTCCCTGTACCATCATTTTGGTACTGGCGCCCACTACGCAGTTGGCCGGCCGTCGCTCCCTCCATAACTACAAATTACGAAGAGAACCTACCTTCGGAGTCCATGGCCCAGGTCCAATACTCACCCCCTTACGCAGAAGGCAAGCTGGCTCACGGCACCAATGTAATGGCCCACGGCCCTCCGACTCTCACTCTTTCACACGGAAGAACACCAAGATTCAATTCAGTGTACGCTTCACCTTGGGTTTATTGAACCATCTGCTCTCCGCGGCGTCAGTAGTTGTCTGACCCGCCCCCTGACTCGCCAGATCCCACATCGACTCTATAGGTGTGTGTGGGGGGGTGGGTCAACCACACGCAGTAGAGGTCAGCCCAGTTGGGGTCTGACCGGTGGTGACCCGTGCCGCCACCTAGCGCAGTGTAGTGGTACTGCGCTGATGGCGTCGTAGTCTCCGCTGCTACCGCGTGATAGTAGAGCTCATGTTCAGACTACTACACTAGTTAAAATTATATCTGATGGAAAACTCAGGACACCACACACAGATTTCTACTTTTCTTTTATTTAAATTATTATTTTTAATATTGTTTACACACAGGGGAATAAAATATAACTCCCGATCTTGCGCATGGGAAGTCTGGGAGTCGACCACCACATCCGGTCATGACAAATGTTCGCTGGCAGAGTTTTTGCTGGTGGCTTCAGTTTTTCTCGGTGGCTTTTGTTTATAAAACTAAACAGGTGTTGGGTAAACAAAAGGAAGCGTGAGGCTATCACTGGGTCATTCTTGTTGCAAAGCATACCAACCTACCAACCGCACAGGACCATTTCAGTTTAGGCAGTTGTGGCTTTTAGTCACTCACAGTATATTCTTTTAATAGATTTCCACCACCAACCCGCCCTTCTATGTTATAGAAGGAGTGCACGTGATGTCATTACTTAGCAATCAGCGGCAGCAGGCTGCCATCTTGGTTTACGAGCACCCTCCCGAGCCATGTTGTGAATGCATGCAGATGCAGTAAAACATAGTTTTCTTGTGTTATGGGAGGTTCTGGTCAGTTTACCTCCAATATGTTTACCTACAGCACTTTAGCAACAACTTCTGAGGCCAAACTGCTCAAAACAGTGACAAATAAATCAACAAATCAGTAAATAACCACAGTGTAGGCAGTTGCAAGCCTTCTGTATGTCATCCAATATGGCCACTGAAAGTTGCCTCGTGGCATCATTACACCCCCTCTATAGCAATGGCAAGAACTCGGAACTTCAGCATAATGCATTGGATAGTACTATAAGCCACAGAAACCGGTACAAATGTACAGGAAAATATAACAGAAATACAAAATATAGTAGCACATCTTAGAAGAGCAGTCTCTTCCATTTAGTGTTGGCTTAAAGTTGCATAGTCCGATGGTTTTGAGTTTGTTTTTTTCTGAGATAAACATATAATGTCCATCATTATACTCTATTTTACTTTAGTTTGAAGTAACTTTTATTTTTAATGGCTAACCTTTGAGGTATTTGAAGTGCTAATATGCTAAATTAGTTTTGGCAAGCATGCCAAAACTCTGACACCATAGGCTTCTGCAGTAACAGGTTCTATTCAATTGCTTCAGTGTTCCCTTCTATGTGGCGATAAAAGTTTAATAAGTGTGCCAGTACCCGCTATCTAAAGTTTAATAAGTGCGCCAGTATCTAAGTTAGATATGTAGAATCAAATCTAGATAACGTTTTTGGTTTTGAAAATGTGATGTTTTTATCAGACTATGCAGCTTCAAAGTTGCATAGTCTGATGGTTTTGACTTCGTCATTTTCTGAGAAAACCACATTAGGTTGATCGTTATAATCTACTTTGCTTTGAATTAACCTTTATTTTAAATGGCTAACTTGAGATATTTTAAATGTAAAATTAATTTTGGCTAACAGTAACACACCAAAACTCAAGACACCATAGGCTTATGCAGTAATAGGTTCTATTAAATTGCCTCAATATTCCATTCTATGTGGCGACAAATGTTTGATAAGTGTGCCAGTATATGATAGTTATACTAGACTTACTTGTAATTTGACGTATTACATTTAGGTCTCTACATTTAGGTGTAGATAATTCTAGAACTAGATACATCTAGATTTAGAGCTAGATATCTCTAGTTTCTAAATTATGTTCTAGTTGCTACCTACCTTTATATTTCTGATCAAGAAGCCAAGGCAACATCACAAACTGATGGCCATTTTCTTATTTTATTCCTTTTGATTATTTATGTATTAGAAGGTTCAATAATCATTGCATTGATTAATAACGACACACAAACTTAGTACTCGCTTCCAGAGTTGACCCGCAACCTAAGTTTAAGTTGAGTACAGTAGGCATGACATGTGGAATTCATCTATTGTGGTTAGACGGATATACATCTCACGGTTTATACAAACCAATGTTGTCACCTCTTGCATAGCTGCCAATTTTTGAAAACGGAAAAGCATTATCTTTTTCACGTGAATCGCGACATATTGCATGGATCGCAACATACTGCACACATTGCACCAGTCTTTGTTTTAGTGATAAATGACCAAATCCTTTCACAGTCAGCACTGCCAAAATTAATTTTGGGATGTTTTCAATTTAAATATCCCTAAAGTTTTTTTTGGTCCATTAGTTGTTTAAGCGGGGGAAATTTCAGTCATAGACGACTGGTCTTCCTCATTCCACTGCTGGTCGATAGAAAGCCCGAGCCTACACTTTTACTGACCCAAGGGATTATTAACCTCCCACACCATATAGACATGGTATGAGAGCAACCGGCCTTTGATGACGCTGTAAGTTATACACAGCGGTGGAAATCCAAATTGGCAGAGCTGGGTGCACGGGGAATCGAACCGCCGACCCTCAGATTAAGAGTGACCTAGCAAAAAGTCAGACACTCTAACCACTCTGCCACAGAGAACGCCACAGAGAACACATGGTTATTTAATGGGCAAAGTGGAAAAAGGCAGATTTACCATTAGTGTTTCAGAGTATGGGAGTAATGGCGTAATGAAAGACAGAAAATCGTACTGATTCCACAGAAATCGCAATGGTTGGCAGCTCTGTGTCTTGGAAGAATGGAATTCACAATGGAGTTGTAGACAGGGAGATCACACAGTATTCAATGAGTTCATTACATAACCAGGTCAAATGGTTTGTACATAGGGAAACTGACCAAAACAAATATCCCTTCGAGAACGACTGCATTCAAGATACGAGTCTTCTGAGATAATACTGACGCTGGAACCCAGCAGGCCACTAATCACGCTCCCGGCGCTACTACGATGGGAATGAAGCACACCGCATCAAATTCAGAAAATTGGTGCAGTGTACATACCAGACATAGGTGGCATACACAGTGGTGGCGCAGTGGAATACTGTGTCCGTAGTGCGCTGGTAGAGCATCAATGGGCCCCGCTGCCTGAACACATGGGCGGATGAAGGTTTCCCATGGTTCCTAATATTGGGGCATCAGAGGGTGAGGTAGATGGTGAACACACACACGGGAAGTGGTATTTTATCTCATGTAAAATATTCACTAGCACAATTTCACTGCAATATAGACTAGAAACAAACGCATGCCAAGTACAGTACCAACTTTGGTCGTCAGGCGGAATGTTGTTCTAGGTGAAACGCAAGTTTACAAAAATAGGGCCTATAGTGAGGGCTAGGACTTCCGGTGTGCAAACAAACATATTGCTCGCAGCTTCAGTCCTTCAGCGACTAGCAGACAGTAACTTGGAAAACCCATATTTTATAAGCGTGACGTCACTGAACCGAAGCAGGCTATATAGGTGGCGCTAGTGGCACAGCGTCTGTCACAAGACTATTGGAGGCGAGTTCAGGGATACAATAATTTCACCGGTGCTGCTATTTTTATAGACATATTACACAATGTACAGTAAAACCTTTCTAACTGACCACCTCCACACATCGACCCCCCCCACCCCATATTGATCGTTATATTTGGGTCCCAAACAATCGGCCATACAATACCGTTGTAACGAAAGTAAAAACTTCTTAAACCGACCACCTCCCTAACTGGACCATTTAAATTTGGTCCCATGGTCGGTCGATTTAGAGAGGTTTTACTGTAGTACATATATCACCAACGCATTCTATTCGGCATTCCATTCTGTAACAGTATAGAAAAATACTCCTTGAAAAACTATTAACAACGCTCTTCAGGTAACTAGCGATACCGGTTAGGTAAACCTGGGATAACTAACCCATTACTATATAATATATAGTAGTGGTGTAAATATAGCCATCTATAAAAACATATATATATATCTTCCTTACATTTATAGGCTCACAATTCTTATATACATATTCATATATATACATACAAAAGCTAATTAGGCAATGAGGCTCTGTGCTGATAAGGCGTTTGGCTGCTGCATGATTTCATCAGCAGTTAGCGGAGTGCATCCTGGAGGTGGACTGCTATTATGGTGCTGTCACATTACGACGCTTCTAGCCAACGCGTGTCGACGTATGTGATTTTTTGGCGCAACGTCAGGATACGTCAGAAAGCGTTACGCGCACGTTAGGCGCGCATTGGTATTCGTTGATGGACGGCGATGGTCGACGGCGCACATCATCGGATTGGCGAAGCACAAAACTTTTGACGACCGGCAACGCGCGACAACACGTGGGTGCCAACATTATGGCGACGTCAGAAGCACGTCAACATCGCTGGAATAACGTTATGCGAAGGCCAGGCAGACGCCGCGCGCGCGTGAGGATCGTTCCCACACGTTGCGCCAAACTTTTGCCTTTTGTTGTTTTACGTCCTGACAACATCTAAGGTCATATCAGGACAGTACGCCAAACCTTTACCACAATGTCGGCCGCACACTACGACTACGTTGCGCTCTCGCCGAAAAGTTTGACGTATCTCGACGATTAAAATTGATTTTGCGCGTTGGCGGCGCGTCGACGAGAAGGGTCGTAATGTGACAGAGCCATTACTACTATTAGGACTCAGTAGATCTCCATTTATCAGGAGACTAAAGCCCAAGTCACACTACAGCTTGCGACCACTTTGCGACCACTTTAGACCAAAGAACTCACGGTCACCAGTGACTTGCAGATGTCAGCAACCGTTGTTTTGATCACAAGGACATCACTGGTTAGTGTTGCTTCTTTGGTCTGAGGTGGTCGTAAGCTGTAGTGTGACTGGGGTATAAGGTTACCAGATCCCATGGTTTTGAATTTCTGCCAAACTCTTGAGATAAATATGGCGATTGGCCGCGTCATGTGGCATGGCCGGTTCCCCCTGATATGTATGTAACGTCGTGTGAAGAGATGGCACGGAAGAGATATGTACGATTCATTGTTTGCGCTCCTGCTCCGCTCTTCGCGGTGTCACAAATCTAAGCGACCCGCTGTTGCGGATTCCGAGGGACACCAGTTTGCCAGGGACACATCGCTTCTGCACATGCGTCAAAATCGAACAGCATTGTCACTAACGTTATAAATTTAATATAATGTTTTTGGTAAAGATCTTTTCTATATGTATACCAAACGATTTGGTTCTAGATGGTGTAATTTGAGAGATATTTGACTTCTTCTGTATTTTATGTATGAACATGGCTCACGACCATTGACAATGCCTTGAGTTTGATGGTACGCGCAGTGCAAAACGTTAGTTTTATTACAAATTAATAGAAATCCAGAACCCTAACCGTATCAATTTAATATAATCTTTTTGCAAAACATGTTTTCTATATGTGTTCCAAGCAGTTTGTGTCTAGGTGGTGTAATTTGAGAGATAATTGACTTTTTCTGTATGAAGATTTGCTCACGGCCGTTAACAATGCATTTCAATGGAAGTGTCCCTGGCAAACTGGTGTCCCTCGGAATCCGCATTACCGCCCCCTGACCAGCCAGGCCACAGGTAACCTGTCATGATGCTGGATGGCGGTTGATATATTATATACAGAATATATATACACACACACAGATAATAGACAACACATGGTAATACTTTTGACATTGACTGACACAGTGTTAGAATGTGTCTGTCACATATGATGCAAGTGTCAAGTGCAGGCTTCTGTCACATATGACATCACTGACACTTAGTGTGCCAAGTTCGACGTCTCCGTGCTGTCAGTGACAGTTGACACATTTTGGTGAGCAGCGTGTGACACCGTCCTCCAGACAGTGACAGCCACCACTCTTGTCGCCTTCACCCTAAAAAGTAGGAAAAAAACCACGCTCATTTAAAGGCCATCGAACAGGGCAGTTGTGGAGGACGGACAAACTGGCAGTCACCAGGTTCCACATACCATCTGTACCCAGTGGTCATTAAATTGTGGACTGGCAAGTGTTTTCACAGTATATGAGGTGTCTTGGACTGTATAAAACTAGTTACGTCAAAAAGATATCTAATTCTTTTCATTATGTAAGGATGAAAGTGGTCTGTGGTCAAAAAGTGGAAATCAGGCCGAGATCCTTGTGACACCTAGCGAGTTCCGGTAGAACCAAGGCATGGTTATTACACCAATGGTAAATTTCCATGAAAAAGCGGATGTTGCAAAATAGGATTAGCACTGTCAGGGAATCGCAGAAAAATGCAGGAAGTCAGGTTCCAACTGTCCTTGTTGCGACTGTATTATCACCAATGCCAAACTCTTTCTTGTTTCGGTTTTATGTTCTAACAAGTGTAAGGTAATATAGGAACGGGATTTGGACTAAGCAATTGCTGTCATATATATCCTTGGCATTTGTGAATGTTAATCGGTGAATATAAAAGATCGAAAAAATTCGTGAAATCGTGCAAATCTTTCCTTCCTGATTTTGTTACAATCTTGAGATTTCATGACTCATGCATTATGAATAGTATTCTATATATACATCTATGTATGTTTATGTATCTCTATGCAGTTATACACTATTTAAATCCAGTAAGACCCATCACCTTCATTATACTTATAAGCAATTATATCCCATAACATCTCTTTAAGCGCCATGTAATTTTAAAACTTCAGCTGCAGCCACTCGGGTTCCATGGCCGCAATGCAAAGCATGGTCCGTCGTACACATGTGAAGAGACGGAATTCAAGGCTGTTCCAAGGCTGTTTTTGATAGGAATTCAAGACTATTCTCATTTGGATGTTTTTTTTAAACGATGGTGATGGTGATTTCGGACTAAATTAGATCAGTGAAGACAGTTTAATGGAAATCAAGGCTTTTCAAGACTAATTACCCAAAATATATATAGGTTAAATTCAAGGCTTTTCAATGCCTTGAAATGGGCCAAATGAAGTTTTTCAAGACTTTCCAGGCCCCGTACGGACCCTGAAAACCTTGAGGATTCTCAGAACCTACAGGTTGGCAACACTGAACCCTACCATATTGAATGGTAAAATAAAATTCAATGTGACAAACAAACAACAAAGTGTGCAGTGCTCGCTCAACCCCGGAACCAGGCACGGTGGCCTAATCGGTAGAGCGTGGACCTCACATACGGGAGATCGAGAATTCGGTTCCCGGTCAAGTCAAACCAATGACTTATAAAATTGATACTTGTCGCTTCCGAGCCAGGCGCTCAGCATTAATAGGATATGGCAATGACTGGTTAGCTCAATGTCAAGATAATGTGACTGACTGGAATATTGGGTCATGGTGCCAGCGGCCTGATTTCCCAGTGGGGCAGCAATATAAATATAAAGTCGCCATGAGTGCGCACTGTCACAAGTCGGTACCCATCTTGATATGACCTTAGATGTTGCCAAGACATAAAATTTCAACAAACAAACAAACTCTCACCTCGGGTCCCCAGCGCGGTCCGCCCGTTACCCAGCAGATCTCAGTGAAGCACATGGAACACTGCATCCAGTCACACCCCTCCTTCTTCTGTATCACCACCTTGCACCCGGGACACTGCATCGCCTTACCGGACTTGAGCATCCCCTGCAACAGCACGTGGCACGAGCAACACCATCAACTCGGGCACAGCCGACCAGGCAGGAAGGTCGCCCACGTGGGGCCAGGCCGAAGTCAGAGGGTCAGGGCCCGTATGCAGGAGTCAGTGTTAGCGGGGTTTGGTGTTAGAGCCTGTTACCGTTTAGCTATCACCGACGTCGGGAACTGTGTCAAGTCGTATGCAGGAGCGCGTAACACTTACATTATAGCTAAACGTGAATTTATTTATAGATTTGGGAAATCCCTCTGCGTCTGTACCCATATATTAGGCTTAAATATATTAAATGCTATCATATTTAACAGAATTAGATATGCAATAAGTGAAATTTGATGAAATTAACCCTAAATTCAAAGCAATATTAACGCTGCCGCCGCAACGGCGGCGATATTAATATTTATATTTTCGAATCGACGAAGGTAAAGTAAACAAATCGCCGCCGCATTCCATACTGGCCGCGGTGGCGGTTGCTTGCATTCGTCGGTTCGAAAATATTAATATCGCCGCCGTTGCAGCGGCAGCAATAATATTGCTTCGAATTTAGGGTTAATTTCATCAAATTTCACTTATTGCGTATCTAATTCTGTTAAATATGACAGCAGTTGCTATACCTGCTATTTTCCAGGGGTAGGATAACACCGGTTAAGCTTTTGGTGTTAGGCCTATCACCGCCTCGTGCATACTATTTTTCGCCACTAACCGGGAAATTCCCACCTACCACCGTTTTGGCTCGCTACCACCGATTACCACCGACTCCTGCATACGGCCCCAGGGGTCATTCAATGCTAAAGTTGCATAGTCCGATGGTGTTTGGATTTTTGCCTTATCTGTTAGATAAATATATTAAATTGATTTTTTGTTTGGTTCAAGTGCTTTTATTCATCTGAATTAAAGTTGTCAGTGCTAATGCACTGGTCTTCCATCCTTAATGACAATTGCCACTACACAGTAAACAAATCTAAAACAATATAGATAGACAATTGTCCATATTGCTGTGGCAATATGGGTAATTCGGGGGAGGCGGACGACCACCCTCCCCCGGCCCTACCGCCCCTCCTACTCCTCACCCACTCCCCACACACCCTCACACACCCAGATGGCGCCACCACCTCCTTCCTTCACTCACCCCACTCCCTCCAGATGCCGCCACCACAACTTCCTCCCCCGCTGGTCCCGCCGCTGGTACCTCCCCCCCCCCCCCCTTCCTTCCTTCCGCCTCCCCATCACCTCGCCCACTTCTCCTCCTGCAACCACACCGACAAGACCTACTCTCACCGTCCCACCCACCCAACTCTCCGATAAGGTTGAGGCCCGGGTCACTTAAGACTCTAACTAACGATAAATGACTTTACCGCGATATGACATTTGACTTTGAACATTCACTACTTTATCCATTACACTTACATTGCCTTAATGACCTATCAAACTTAACATTGATCTACTCACCTCTGATTACATTACTTGACTATTACATTGCCTGTTCTTGAATAAATTGCCATACTATCTAGTCCGCCTCCTGTCCTGAATTACCATGAAATAAGCAAAACATCTGTATAACCATCGTTATAACCTACTAATCATTAGTCCGTAGTAATTTTTAATAAAAACTTGTTAATTTCGGAGCAATTTGAGCTGAAAGAATGCAAAATAATTTCAGCAAGCATTCCAAAACTCCTCTCACTATTGACATGTCGTGATGACCACGTGATGTGCAATGACACCTACTTGGAATGAGGGCATGACATCAAATACCCTATAATACTAAGATGGCTCACTCCCTATCTCTCCCATGGTAATGTAAATTTCGCAGTGCCACCTTGTGGTGGGTTTGATCAACCCAGCTGCTGGTTGGTGTTTCACATGTAAACACATACAATTATATTATACATGAGATAGGTAAGTATGAATACACATAAATATGAAATTGCTATGAACAAACACACATCATCATCGCCATCATCACACATCTTTCACATTCATATATACATTTATACATATAATATAGCATCTGTTTAACCAAGAGAACAGCCAGCGCACTAAGTGGTGGGTTTGATAATTTTGATTACACAGTACAGGCTGAGTGAGCCGTCTTAGTATTATAGGGTCTTTGATGACATTGACCTATTTGGTTAATGGTGTCCCTCCTTAATGGCTGTCTCAAAGTAGGTGTCCAAAGGGGTGGTCATAAATTCACTGATTATTCTCTCCATGCTGTCCCAAAACCTTCGCTAACACATCAGTATCTAAGTTGGATATATATAATCAAATGTAAGAAAGTGTTTTGGTTTTGAAAAAAAAAAGTTTCATCAGACCATGCAACTTTAAGCGGAAGTGATGTAGATAATTCTGCATCTCAAATTCAATATATTTTCTTATCAATTATTAATATCCACATCATGCCATCCATCAAGGCTCAATGCCGTATATGTTTGTGTGTATTTAAATCTGACCATCCACGTAGGTCTGGGGGCGGTAGTGACCAGACGCGGCTGGTATCAGGGTGGCCAGGAGCCACTCACAGATGGCGCTGGCGTGGCAAAAGCAGGATAATAGGATAATAGTGGGATAATAGGATAATAACTAATATAGAGAAGGGAACTGATAAGTGTTAGTGTTATTGTTTATTTTCCAATAATAGATTATAAAGCACATACATATGCTTATTTTTTAAGGCAAATTAAAGGCAGACTTGTTCAGTGAAATTATTATAGTTTGAAATCGTGTAGAGAAGTGACTGCCCGACTGAGCTTGCCGAGGAAGGCGCCCGTTGGTGGCGCTAGTAGTAGGCAACAGGGGCAAATTCGGGCAGGTCAGCGATTGGCTAATAATATATCGAAGTAACGTAATGGCAAATAATAAATAATAAAGGACACTTCGCCTATTTATATCTGCATAATTAATTATATATCCCATAATAAGGCCGGTAGCTTCCACCTGCCCCTCAGCCCCTACTCCCTCCTCAGTCATCGGCTGTTGGTGTATCCTACCTACCTCAGGTCGCCTGTGGCGCCACCTGTCCGGTCACGCATATGATGGTCTCACAAGCCTCACTCACTGTACCCCTGAATATATATACAGTAAAACCCCTCTACCCGACCACCTCCACAGATCAACCACTCCCCTATAACGATCGAGTTATTTCGGTCCCAAACGATCGCCCATACAATACCATAGAAACGATATAAAAAACTCCTAAATGGAACATTTAAAGTCGGTCCCATGGTCGGTCAATTTAGAGGGGTTTTACTGTAATATAAAGTTAGGCTACATAAAAATAAGTAAAGAGATGACAGGGCGACAAGTCGACCAAGTGTGCATCAAACCCGCCGAGAGGTAGATGGCGCTGCAGTCGCGCTGTCCTGGTTCGTGCACAAAGCCCAGCGATTGGACAATAATCACATAACAATACATATATCACGCAGACACAGCATTGGCCAATGTACACACGCATATAATAATAATAAATAGAATAATATTCCGCCTCTTTGTATAGGATGTATAATCTATTATGCGGATATAAAATGGCAGAGTCTCGCCTTTATATCATTATTATTACTGAGTATTGAAATAATGTACTATGTCCAATCGCTGGCCGGCTCGGCGTTTGCCCCGAGTCTCTGCCGCCAGCGCCACGACCGGCCAGTTTGGGCTGCGAGATTGGCAGGATATTCACTTGCCGCCCGAATTTCAAACAAGCTTCTCTCTCTTTCTCCCCCCGCCCATCTTTTCTCTCTCCCTCTCCATTTCCCTCTTATTCTGTCCCTTTCCCTTTCTCTTCTCTCTCCTCTCTCTCACCCTCCCTCTCTCTGCCTTCCCTCTCTGACTGATCGCCTAGCTATGAAACACAGACTGGTGTGCTCAGTGTCAGGATAATGTGATTGAGTGGGATACCAGGTCATGGTGCCGGCGGTCTGGTTTCCCAGTGGGACAGCACTATAAAGTCGCCATGAGTGCGCAGTCACAGGTCGGTACCCGTCCTGATATCAGCTTAGATGTTGCTAGAACGTAAAACAACAAACAAACAAACCTATGAAACTGGTTGCAAGGTGGGTTTTGGTGCAACACCTGCAAGCTCCTTGCGACAAAACCAAAATGGTCGCCCGGAAGTCGGCGACCAGTGAGGACCAAATAGAGACCTTGTTGCGAGACCTTGTTGCGAGAACTTGCAACCAGATGATTTTTAATAGTTATTTTTAGTCGAAAGTGGTTGCAAGGCTAGTGTGACTGGGATATAAACTATAATTAATTATAATACCCGCTGATCTACATATTTACAGTGTAATGTAAACGGCCGGAAGACCAGTGCCTCGGCGCTGAAAAAAATGTACATTCTGATGAATAAACTGTTTTACCAACAAAGGAATTAAATAAATTACACAGTCACATACCTTGATGACAGCGTTGGTTCGACGCGAGTTCTCGTTCGTGGCCAAGTTCAGTTCGAGATCTCGCTGGTATTCGAGGCAGGAGAGCGACTCGTGGATGGCCTTACAAGTGAGGCAGTTCACCGCCTCACACACCGGGCACTTCCACTTGTCGACAGTGCCAGTAGAGATGCACCAGCTAGTGCAGTTGGCGGTCTTACAGTGGTAGCTGTTCTGAGTGTGGTGCTCCATCAGTTGCATACTGCGCTGCAGGAAGTGCTCGAACACCTCATCATCTACCAGCTGCAAGCAAAGCCCGCTGGCACTTCAGACTCAATTTTTCGGGGGTTGGGGGGTGGGGGGTGGTGGTACATTTGTTGATTAAGCAGGGGAAATTTCAATGGCGGACAATTGGCCGTCCTCTTTCTATGGCTGGTCTCATTTAGTCATGCTGAGTGCCAGGCAAGGTTGATTGATTGATTGATTGGTGGTTTCTTTAGGCCGTATCGGCAGCATAGGCCATATTCACGGCGAGAAATGTTTGTTTTTTGTTCAAACCATCGCTTTTACATGTAAAGGCAGACAATCAAGTATGTGCCAATAGACACTCATTAAATCAGGCTAGGTAGTGACAAGTATAAATTGTTAAGTTGTTGGAGTAACGCGCAAATGGTTTGAATCGAATCCCATGACCGACCAGACCAATTCCTATCTGATTGACAAGCGCGGATTGAGATGACTGAAGCTAAGTCACCCAAAATTACTTTGGCATGTTTACACTTCAAAGTGTCCTAAGTTAGTAATTTTTAAATCAGTCACTTCAGACGAAAGTAAGGTCGGTTATAACGATCAATCTAATATATTTATCTCAGAAAATGATAGAAACTGAAAAACCATCGGGCTATGCAACTTTAAACCCACAACTGATCGGATAAGTATTTTTGCGAACAGAATGATCTAACTGGGTTCTTAAATTTGTCATAAAGATATTTTTGTGAGCAGAATTATTTAACAGGGTTCTTAAATTTGTCGTAAAGGAAGAAAGAAGAACATATGGAAGGTGTTTGCTACTTACAGCTTTTATCTCGCGGTGCTGGAGGGAGAAGCTACATGTGACGTCACCATCCCGGAAGGGGCACCTCACCTCTGCCAACTCAGTGTGTTTAACCAGCGCCGCCAGACACTCCCTGAGTGACCAGACACGCAATTAGGTCATACGAGTACAAATGGGTCGTTGATTAGAGATTATAATATATCTGGGGTATGTTTAACCAGTGCTACCAGACATTCCCTGAGTGAGCAGACGCGCAATTAGGTCATACGAGTACAAATGGGTCGTTGATTAGAGATTATAATATATCTGGGGTATGTTTAACCAGTGCTACCAGACACTCCCTGAGTGAGCAGAAGCACAATTAGAGGTCATACGAGTACAACTGGGTCATTAATTAGGGAGTATAATATATCTCGGATGTGTTTAACCAGTGCTACCAGACACTCCCGGAGTGAGCAGAAGCACAATTAGAGGTCATACGAGTACAATTGGGTCATTGATTAGGGAGTATAATATACCAGTGCTACCAGACACTCCCTGAGTGAGCAGAAGCACAATTAGAGGTCATACGAGTACAACTGGGTCATTAATTAGGGAGTATAATATATCTCGGATGTGCTTAACCAGTGCTACCAGACACTCCCGGAGTGAGCAGAAGCACAATTAGAGGTCATACGAGTACAACTGGGTCATTGATTAGGGAGTATAATATACCAGTGCTACCAGACACTCCCTGAGTGAGCAGAAGCACAATTAGAGGTCATACGAGTACAACTGGGTCATTGATTAGGGAGTATAATATATCTCGGATGTGCTTAACCAGTGCTACCAGACACTCCCTGAGTGAGCAGAAGCACAATTAGAGGTCATACGAGTACAACTGGGTCATTGATTAGGGAGTATAATATATCTCGGATGTGCTTAACCAGTGCTACCAGACACTCCCTGAGTGAGCAGAAGCACAATTAGAGGTCATATGAGTACAACTGGGTCATTGATTAGGGAGTATAATATATCTCGGATGTGCTTAACCAGTGCTACCAGACACTCCCTGAGTGAGCAGAAGCACAATTAGAGGTCATACGAGTACAACTGGGTCATTGATTAGGGAGTATAATATATCTCGGATGTGCTTAACCAGTGCTACCAGACACTCCCTGAGTGAGCAGACGCGCAATTAGGTCATACGAGTACAACTGGGTCATTGATTAGGGAGTATAATATACCAGTGCTACCAGACACTCCCTGAGTGAGCAGACGCGCAATTAGAGGTCATACGAGTACAACTTGGTTATTGATTAGGGATTATAATATACGTGGGTCATACTGTTAGTTAGTGGTGATTACTTAACACCATGTCACCAGCAAAGGACATAATCACGGTGAGAAGGGTTCAAATCTTATTCTGTCATCTGTACGTGAGTGTGTGTGAGGGAGCTGGTGTGGGTGTGTACGTGAGTGTGTGTGTGAGGGGGGAGCTTGTGTGCTTGGGTGTGCGTTGAGTGTGTGTTTATGTACGTATATGGATATATGAATGTGTGTGCGCGCATGTGTCAGTACATGTGTGTGATTATTTGTATGTGTGTGCATGGTGTGTATCCGTGTGTGGTTATCTGTGTATGTATGTATGTATGTATAGTATAGTTATACGAGTCTTACCTTGGTACAGATGATGGATAACTGTTGTTTTACCGAGGTATAAGCCTCGGATAGATGTGGGCTAGGGAGAGGTAAGCACGTCCGGTACCAGCAATCTTAACCTACTTATTGAGGATAAAAATGACTTTCAAACAATGGATACTATTACTTTACCGAAAAGGTACACCAACGGAATAGATGTGGCAGGGTGTGGCGGGAGGGCCCTAGCCCACATCTATCCGAGGCTTATACCTCGGTAAAACAACAGTTATCCATCATCTGTACCAAGGTAAGACTCGTATAACTATACTATTTTACCTCGGTAAACAGCCTCAGGCTAGCCTCAGGCTAGGGAGACCTTTACATAATTCATTTTTATCCTTAATATCATTCTTTCTTATTATTATAACATTCTAAATTTTTGTTCTCACCTATTCTTGTTAGTTGGCGAGAAGACGCTTTGCAACGCCGGTAGGCTTTTCTAGTCGTTTATTATAATGTTTTGCAAACGACTTAGCCGTCTTCCAGCCTGCATGCGCTAGTATTCTTTTCACAGAAATACCAAGCACCCGTGCCTTGGAGACCATGGCTCCTCTAGTTGAGTGGGAAGAGTATTTACTCGTATCCACTCCAGCCAATTTCAACACCGTAATTGTCCATCTGGCAAGTGTGTCTCGTGAAATCGCCTTATGTGGCTTTATAAAGCTCACTAATAGTTGTTGTGATGCACGTAAATCCTTTGTCTTGTATATATAAGCCCGTATGGCCGACACAACACATAATTTCCGATCATTCGGAAAACAGTCTAAGTGAACCGTTGATAAAGGGTCACCTAACGTGTTCGATTTGAGCAATTTCTCTAAATCAAACGTAGCTTGTTGCTTGTCTATTTCTAATCCAGTTAAGGATAAAGCAACAATCGTCTGTCCTCTGTGTCCGGTTACTAACAATAACAGGACCGCGACCTTAAAACCTAACTGTTTTATATCTAACCACGAGTTGTGAGGCCAAGCCTGAAACAACTTAAATACTATAGAAACATCCCAAAACCGACTATACTTTGGTTTTGGAGGATTCCTTTGATAAATTGAACGAAGTAAATAACAAATAACATAATGTTTTCCAACTGTTTCGCCATCAATTCTAGGTAATATAATTGATAACGCACACCTCGCCGCATTAATCGATCCAAAGGAAAGTCCTTCATCCTCTAGAGAACGAAGAAACCGAGCTACTTGTGAAATCTTTGGATTTGTTGGCTTAACTTTCATTAACAAACAATGTACACCCCATTTCTTTAAATAGGTTGTATACATTTTGACAGTTCCTGGCCTCCAGGCATCCGATACTATCCTATCCTCAGTAATTCTGTCCAATCCAAATTGCTGTAGCTGCTTCCTTAGAAAAGGAATGCCAATAGGGGCGTCGTTGACACGTCGCCGTGAACCACTAGCGGTCCGTGGTGCGTCAGATTCCCGAGTTTTCTTGGGAATCGTATACGATCTTTTGCCAGTTGTGAAACTGCTGGCAGCCAAGGTTGCGTGTCCCAATCGGGCACCACCAGTATCGCATGTGTCCCTTCCAAGCCGATTTTTCTCACTACTCGGCTGATAATGCTAAATGGTGGGAAAATATAAAAATAATTATTTTCCCAAGTAATAGCAAACGCATCTACTTTCCAAGCATCCGGTTCAGGATGCCAAGAAACATAACAGGGTAACTTGTTATTATTTCGTGATGCAAATAAGTCAACTTCAGGTGTACCCCATTTTTCACAAACGAAGTTAAACAAATGTGTAGAGAGAGACCACTCTAAATGGTCATGGAAATTTCTACTTTTATAATCTGCAAGTGTATTTTGTGACCCTGGAATATGCGCTACAGTCAGCCAGACTTGTTGAGCCTGTGCCCAGTTCCAAATCAGTTTAGATAACTGATTGCAAGACTTTGATTTGGTTCCACCCATGTTACGAATATATGCCATGGCAGTAGTATTATCAGTTAGTATTCTAACCTGTGATTTATTTATCTTTACTAAACTACGTAAGCCCAGATAAATAGCACGCAATTCTAGTGCATTAATATAGTCTGATTTTTCATCATCAAGCCATCTACCTCCTGTTGTGACCCCATCTCGATGAGCTCCCCAACCTTCTAACGAAGCATCAGTAGTAATTACTGTATTAGGTTCCGCCATGCGGATTGGATTTGGTGAACTTGCTATATGTTGCATCCACCATCCAATATCCTGTAACCCTTCTTGCGAAATAAACATTTTTCGCTCAAAATTGCCTTTAGTTCGTGTTAACGCTAAATTTTTATCTATTTCTAGCGACTTAATATGGGCCTTCCCATATAACACAGCAGGTGCATATGAGGTCATTATGCCAATAAGAACAGCAACCTGTCTAATTTTTGGCTTTGATAACTTAATAAGCTGAGTCGCTGTAGTCATAAACTTAATTAGTTTTTGTTCTGTTATCGACACTGTAAGGGACTGTGTATCCAGAATAAACCCTAAACATTTGAGTTGTTTTGTTGGTTTAAACACTGACTTTTGTTGATGTACATAAAACCCCAATTTAGTGAGTAATGCACATAAATCCAAAACTGCATTCACACAACCAATTTGTGTTGATGCTATAATAAAAGAATCATCTATGTATGGAAACATTATGTGACCCTTCCTCGCCATTACCGAGAAAACAGGTTTAAGCAATTTAGTAAATAAACGTGGCGCACAAGCTAAGCCATTCGGCATGCAGGTAAACTCATAGAGTTGGTTATCCCAAATAAATCGAAGAAATTTTCGGTATTGTTCCATTATGGGAAGCGTATAATATGCATCCTGTAAATCAACACTAGCCATCCACGCATCTGGTGTAATCAGATCTCGTGCCGTATCTAGAGAGAACATTTTAAAATGTCGATATTCCACCCTTTTATTAAGGATTGTTAAATCCAGGATCATTCGAACATCACCATTAGGCTTCGGTCTCGAGAAAATGTTTGAAATAAACTGTCCTGAACAGTGTGTCACTTTTTGTATAATTCCTTTCTCAAAGAATTTATGTACCTGTTTAGTTAGTGCGTCTCGTTCAACTGGTTGAATGTTATATGGAAAAGGTATTATACTTTGTACAGGAATTTGTGTAAAAGGAATTTGAACACCCCTAACTATTTCTATAATTTCTTGGTCACTAGTAATTTTGTGCCACTCAGAAATATGATTACTAATATTACCAGCCACAAAGTTGCTTACAGTTTGTG